>OY856410.1:1438592955-1438987955 GCA_963693085.1 Alisma plantago-aquatica | reverse complement strand
TATCTCTCTTTCGAAATTCTACACAATCTCTCTCTTCTTAAAATTTAAGCCATGTTAAATTATTCTAATTGATATTGATATTGTGATCGTCTTACTTGTTGGAGTTTCTCTTGAATTTAGCTTGTACTTTTATTCAGGATGAATCCCTAATTGATGATATGTACTGCTTTTGCCAATTTTTTGGTTGAAATTTTATTATGTCCATTTATGTGAACACAATCTAATTTATTCTATTTTATATGATAATACTTTATACTTTCCTCTACATTATGCATGCCTTGTGATTCAATAGCCCAAGAGTAGTGTAATTACATTGATTTTTGTTTTGTGTACCCATATAATATTTTTGGGATGAAGATTATGTGCCCCATACCTAGGTTTTGTTCCCATTTTTATATATACCGGGGAGATTATTGTGTGCCATACTCTATCAAGTTTCAAGGTTGTGAGCCTTGACCTCCATTATTGTTTATATAATCCTAGTTCTATGTTTATCTCACACGCATGCATGTTAATATTCTTGTGAAGGATTTTGTGCCAAAAAATATATTCTTGTGTGGCATAACTATATATTGGATTAAAGTCAAGGATCCATCTTGTTTATTATCTTTTGAGATTCAATTTATTTTATGCCCAGTTGTGTAGTCTGTTCCTTTTCTGCATTGGAATTCTTATTTATTTGACGTCCTTTATTTCATAATGTTGCTATATACTAGACTTAGTATGCGCTTACCAGTGTTTTGTTCATGTATGTACCTTTCTCCTTTCTATTGGGGTATGCTTCCAACCCAAAGTGTAGGTCAAGGAGAAGTTAACCAAGTTGAACCAAGACATCAACAAGTGTAGTTGAAACTTTTAGGAGACTTTCTTGAGGTGGTTAGATGATCCTCTGTTGATCCTATATTTAGTTTAGGTTTCATATGTTTCATCTTGCGTTGTGAAGAATAGTGATAATACCAAGCTTTGTAATAGTTAGATATTTTGTATTCTGCTACTACATTTGGAATCAAGATACATGCATTTTCAATAAATTTAGTATCATCCCTTTTGTAAAAAATATAAAGTATGTTTGAAATATGGGATGTTTCCATTTTATTTGATTTAGTAGGGAGTGGATCCCCTCTCAGGATCCACTTCATACAAGATGGTATCAGAGCCCATAGTTGATGGATTTGTAATTATTTCAAGTTTTTCTCCCTAATTAAAACCCTCACCTTGCATAGTCACCCTCTAAGTGTGATGTTTACCCTAGAACTTACCTAAGATATTTAAGAGGTCATGGATGAACAATTTGGAATCATAAGATGCACACATAAGAATCTTGATGATTAAACCCTAGTGTGAGGGGATCCTTAAGATCATACGTTGGTTGTTGTAATATAACTCTTGAAAGTTATGATTTTTCACTTTAGGGAGGTTTTTGACTTGAGGATGGGGAAGTAGTCGATAAGGAGATCAAATATGGATAAAATTGTGACTTGGTTATCGTGTTGATTTTTTTGGCCAACATTTTTGTTTTACATCGCAATGTTTCTTATCTTCAAAAATTGTTTTCATTATACTAATATATGTACAAAATATTTTTTATTATTTTATTGATGTTTTCCTGAACTAAGTCACAATGAATAGATATGTAAAGTTTTGGTATACAAACCCTAGAATAATTTGGGTAGAATTCTCATTTTTGCATTAAGTGATGACTAGGAAGATATATCTTATGATGAAGGTTTAGTTTACTTACCCATTGTATCCTATGACCTTTTGGTTGCTCTTGTGGACCTTAGTATTGGTAGGTTAGTAACACAAGGACCTAAAATTCAACCCTAGGTGATCTTGATTCATTATAGGATGCATGGTTAACATAAACACCTAAAACAATCACAAAGTAATGATCCATAAGTGACCTTGATACTTTGATGTTGTTTTGTTTATGTAATTAGGTTAAACCTTTTAAGGAGTGGAGTATAGGTTTTTGATAATGTTCGCAAGATTACATTTCAAAATGAAATCTTTTTAAGCGGTGTAGTGTTGTAACGAATAGGAACCTAGTATCCTATCCTATTACATGATTAGAAATCTAGTGAGATTAGCTTGCCTAGACATGACTAAATAAGGATAAAAAGCAAAAGAACATTTATATAATAAATTAATTATGTTCCACCATGTAAATAAAATCATAAAATGGGTTACATATATTTTCTTTACTAACATTACGGCTAAGTAAAAATGAATAATATGTTTTGCAATAACATGTGGTAATTCCATGTTCATAGATAATAATAATGTCATATAATTAAAATAAATATTTATATGTGGGATTAAGAGAGAAAGATTTCTCTCCCACTCTCCCATAACTCGTGGGGGAGGCTGGATGTTTGAGAGGGTGATAATTCAAGAGATTCTTCTCCGTGTTGTTTCGAGCCCGAGTCCCTTCATTGGAATATATATATATATATATATATATATATATATATATATATATATATATATATATATATATATATATATATATATATATATATGAATGTATACATATATACATATATACATATACATCACTAGTACATAGACGACCTTTGTTGTTGGTTATTTAATGCCTTTGGCATCGGTTTGAAAACCGACACCATAACCCTTCACGCAACTGAAAACGTGCCAGCAGGGGCACTATAGGCTTCAGTTATAAGTAGGAAAAATGATGCCAGAACCGTTCACGCCACCCAAAACGCGCCAGTAAGGGCTCTATAGGCGTCGGTTATCAGTACAGAAATCGACGCCATAATCATTCGTGCCACAAAAATGACGCCATCTAGGACACCATCAGCGTCGATTTCTTTGTAATAATCAACGCCATATCACATGTCGCCATGGTCGTGCTAGCCCACACGACCGTGTTGTCTGGCCACATTAGGCGGTAGATTTTTGTTGTTATCCGACGTTGTAAGCCATTATTGGAAGTTTACGACCAATAACCGACCTATGTTTTGATTTTTTTTTCTTATCAGTTTGCAGGCCTACTGTGACTGGTCAGTAGGATGCAGAAACCTGTAGTTCAGTTCTGAACTGTAGGTTTACGTCATCCATTGATATCAGCCAACAACAGGCCACAAACCTACAAAATTAACAAGATTCATTTTCACACATTTAGCAACATGTAGTTCCATTCAATTTTCACATTCACACATGTGGAAACATTCAGACACATGTAGAAACATTCATGTAGCAACCTACAATTCCTTTTATTTTCACATTCACACATGTAGAAACATTCAGACACATGTAGGAACATTCATGTAGCAACCTGCAGTTCTATTTGTTTTCACATTCACACATGTATAAACATTCAGACACATGTATAAACATTCAGACACATGTAGAAACATTCAGACATGTAGAAACATTCACACATATGGAAATTCAGACAAATTAATTTACAAAATATCATTCTTTAGTCATTATCGCTATCAACATCCCAATTATATTTTAAAACCCCCACTACTTGTATGTCTTTTGCCCATTCTTCTCTTACATCATTTAATTCTTCCATCATATAGGGAGCATGTACATCTAATAAGGCCTTACATGTAGTGGGGTCAGTTTTAAACACCTACAAAGAGAATGATGTATATATATAATTAATAATATATAAATAAGATTGATATATTTCATATTATCGAATGAGACTATATATAATACATCATGTATGGTATCGATGTCCACTTAGGCATATTTGATAATCATGTGCATAAATCACATCACATAGTATCCACATACCCAGCCGTTGTCTTGTGTAGCACACTATAAATTGAAACATACAAAATATTAAAAAATACAACAAAGCACAGTTCACATAAATAATATATACATTGGAGTCGGGAACTTACTTCCACATTCTTCCAAATTATTGGCTAGTTCTTTTTCCTAGGGACCTTTCCTCCAGCCTTTTTGAACTCATGTAAACCCCTACATGTTAATGTAACACAGTAAATTACATAATTAAATATTAATGTAATAACATATGTTAACGAATATAAAAATGAAATATTTATCATCAGAATAATACCATTTTCATTGTGTGTCCATATTTTGGATTCAATTTAATCCCTTAGGATCTAGATAATAAACAGTGAATGTCCTGGGGACAATAACTAGTAACTCCCAATGCGTACTCCTATAGGTAAAAAAGTTAAAAATTAATAACTCAAAATCCACAATAAAAATGTAATTTTCTTAAGTCCAAATTATAAGCAAAGTAAACTTACTCTACATTGAATGGAGCTATTATCACCATCTTCTTATTTTGACCAAAATTTGTAAAAGCATCAAAGAAGTATTGTTGAACTGACGAAGGGTCTTTAGCTACTAGACTAATCAAAGATGGAACCAAAAATCCTACATTTTCAAATTAAAAATTTGCACATATCTTCTCTAAGTAGCTGCAAAACATGTATTATGTATGCATTAATATATAAGAAACCAGATCACTAGATCCTACACAAGGTATATAGATATATAAATAATATCTCACCTTATCCATAGATCTATCACAGATGTATTCAGCCAATCATAGCGAAACAACAAAATATCTTGTATAAATAGTTTGTTTTTGTATGATTGACCTACATCATCTGCATCTATAGAAACATTTATAGGGAAATTTATGTCATGTTCACCTAACCATACTGTCATACCCCTACAATTAGGACCTAACGGGGCAGGTAGGTCCTATGGAACCCAACTTAGTAATGTAGGAGGTGGAGGTCTAGATCCTTTAGGTGTCTTCCTTTTAACTTGTATATATAATTTTAGATCAATTGACCTCATATATACACACTAATAATTTAACGTAATGTAAATTTATCATAAAATTTCAGTATAGACGACATCCACTTTGGGCCACAATATCACTCTGCCTTCTACCTCACTAAGTGTTTCACAATTTGGGTGGGCATATGGCAATAGAAGATTCATCCAACTGGGGAATATACATAGTGGGCTCATACGAACCCAACCATCTGATAATAGAGACTCATGAAACATTTCCCCTGGAAGGAGTGGGTAAGCCGACACCTAAGCAATGACATATTCTTAATTTTTAGACGACATGGCTTCAACCCCTACCAATTTATGTAAAGAATGTTATATACATATATACATATCATCTTGAAAAGACTAGCTACTATGTCATAAAAATACTTATAGCGAATGAGCTAGGTTGTGGGTCTACAAGATTACTCCCAACCTCTACAGTAGGAGAAGAGCAGGATGCCATAGGTACTGTCTGAGTAGCAGTCTGAGATTCCTACCACTTGCTCATTGCTTCATGGAGTGTCTTATAAACTACTTCCTTGACTCTCTTATGAACTACTTCATCGACTCTCCTATCAGCTATCTTATCTACCCATATATGGATAAAAGAAACGTTAGCTTCTGATTATTGAATTCCCTTTTACAATAACATTCTAAAAAAAGAATAGGTTACCTCTTCTTGTGAAATTCCTACTTTTGGGACATGTTTGTGTTGGGATGGCCCAAAGAACGCTTTGATGCCCACATCAGCACCTACACCCCTAACGCATCTAGGATGCTCTGGGTTACCCAGAGCAACAATCAATTCATCCCATGTGCCCTTAGGGATGAACGTTCCTTGTTTCCTCAGCTCATGCAATTCCCGCTAATCGCCATCAATAGAAATCGGTAACTAAGTAAACACCACAAATAATCAATATTCGAACGATTGCTCTTAGAGTAGTATTTTACCATTTTTACATCCGCCGCAGCAGTTGTGGGCTTCGTTATTTCTCCATTCTTGTTTTTCCTCCCAACTATCTTGACATCAAGGCGAGGTAGAGGTGCGGTACCTGTAGTAGAGGACTCCTGAGTAACAACAGACTGAGCAGTAGAGTCAGCCTGTAGTCTTTGGCGAACGCCTGTATTACTTTGAACCCATTGTGTGGTCATGAACATTCAGTGGATGCCTTGCTCTTTGTTCCTCAATGATAGCCTAGTTAGTATGCACATAGATTTGGTTAGTAACACTAACGTTTAATCTTGTATAGGTTAATATAATGTATATTAATTAAATTGGGAGTGACGCCTAATACCTTGAATTCATCAATTTTTCTTGAAGCAAAAAACACGTCACATTCTTCTAGGTCCAAGTAGTTCCACTGATTAGTGGCGGACTTCTTCCTCTTCTCACCATCTTTTATGTATTCTCGGGTGAGATTTATCCTATAGTTCCTTAGGACACTCCCACAGTGTTGCATCATGCATTTACGATGCAACTTTTCATCCAATGCAAATATACTCTGCAAAATAGAATTGCTATTAACTAGTATCCAAAAAATTAGTAATCTACAAAATAGAATTGCAAATAATAATAACTCATGCATAAATCCTTCCATATTAAGTCTTTCTTCCCCTTAGGAACATTATGAAAAGAATCTAGCTTACAACGACAATGGATACGAGTAACAACCCCAAGATATGAAATAAACGAATTACGGTTCACTCCAATTGCATTTCCTGCATTATCAAAATCCACAGACAGTTTCGGTCCATTGCCCCTTAGCGATGTTAACTTCTTCATCATAGTTATGCCCCTTCTCTTATCAAGTTTTTGGTACTTCTCATCAAGTGCCTCAAGTGCTTCAGAGGGTACATGTGCATCATCAACCTAAAATTTGAAAAAATAAACACACTTACATGATATAACTATAAATGGACATATAGATAGAAATATATGATATATTTTTGAAACTTACATTGTGAGGTGGAACATTGGTATCCTCACCATGCTCATCATGGACATCACGATCATCATGCCCATGCTCAGCCGTATGAAAATGTCATCAAAAAATCAAACATTTAGCATTTGTCATAACTAGAAGATAATGAAACATAGTATAGTTCACATATACAAATGAAACATTAAAAAATGAAACATATAAAAAATATAAACATGCATTCCTATAATATTGCAATCTTTTATCAATTAACAATCCTTCATTGTGATCTCCTTGCACATACAAGTCATCATTGGATTCAATATTTTGTGGTGTTGGCAACCCAACTGAGAATGGACTGGAATCATCATACTTATCAAGTAATCTTCTTCATCTATAGGATCTTCAATGAACTCTCTTTTTGATGAATGCACATTCATAATGTAAATCAAACACCATCTTTTGCTCATTTTGATTCAATACACCAAATTTCATTTACTAAATATCAAAATGTGCAAATTGCTGAAATTGGTTCAATTGTCAAGGTTTTAACTGAGTTTATGTTGATTTTATGCAGGTCATTATGAGGTTCAACCATCAGATATCATGCACCTCCATTTAACCATAATCTAGTTTCAATCATCACTGCCCCTTGCTTCACTCCATCTTTATCTCCATCAACCATCATTCAAATCAAACCCTTTTAAGTGGGACCCACCCTTCTTTGCCCTTGATCTACCCTCACTCATCCTTGATCTTGACCATACAATTTCATCCATACAATCTTCACCTATACGGTTTCATCCATACAGTTTCGACCTATCAGTCTTAGCCGTTCATCCATTCAGTCTCAGACTGGTTGACCCTGGGGTTGCGAGATCGTGTGCCACCAGATTACTGATCAACGGTCCCCATTCATTCAATCAAACAATCTTTCCTAATGACCTTAGGCTATCATTTTTCCTCTAAATAGTTATGCAAGACCATATCGGCATCTCACCTCGAAACCGTTTGGCCAACGTCTACCCCCGAGACCATTTAGGCATCTCGACCTGCACTAGATTTTTTGGAGGACTTCACCTCCTAGTTCCCTTCTTCTTCGTCCTCCTGCAAAACCCTAACTCCCACACCACCTACTCATCGCATCACCGCCGATATTAGTAACAAATCGACGAAGCTCCACCAGATGTTTCCTTCCTTCCTCTACCATATTTATCCAACCTACAACCCTAATCCACAGCACCCCGACACCCGGCGGTGTAGCCCTAAGCGCCAGCCACGGTTCCCTAACCCTCACACCACCTGCAACCTCACATTACCTACTCGAAGAACCCCGCTCAACATGCTCCTCACCGATCTCAAGACCGTTTGGTCAGAGATGGGTTATAGAGATCGGCTGGCCAGCGCTGAGGTCGTCAAGACCATTTGGAGGACACTGAACGATAAACACCGGTTGAACCTGGGGCTGCGTGATCATGTGAGCACAAAAACAATTGGGAACGTAGACCGTTTAGAGGAAGAAGCAATATCATTTGGCACGGTCGGTCTTCTGAAACCATTTCGACAACTCTGAATGCAAGACTGATCAGAAGTGGGAACGCTAAAACTGTTTGGAGAAGTATCGATCATCGAAACCATATGAATGATAGACAAGGACCGTTTGGAGCCTGCCATCCCAGGATCGTTTGGTGCCTGTCATCTCGGGACTGGTTGAGAAAAGGATACCAAAACCGTTTGAACGTTCGACACTCCAAGATCATTTGGTCATGCTAAACTGTTTGGAGAAAAGATTGATGAAGATCGTATGGAGCTGATGAATCCAAGACCGCTTGGATATCTTAATATTTCAAACCATTTGGGACTCATCATTGCAAAAACTGTTTGGAGGGAATTTATACAAGACCGTTTAGACCTCTGAACGGTCTCCAAACTGTTTGGGAAAAATAAGAAAATTGCAACAAGATCCAAAACATCAAGACCAGACCAGTGCCTATAGATAGGACCAACAGGGTCCTCATTTAAGGCATCAAATTCGGGACGCCTCCAGGCTATCCGAACACAGTATTCGATCCAGATCCGTCATCTATGCCTATCCCACTTCACCTACTGTTACTGCTACGATCAAGGATATTAAAAAGAGAATGAAGGAGGAGTGAGAAATACTACCCGGCCTGTCTTGGCATCCCTCGTTCTTCATCCAGATCTGTCCCGACATGACTTAGAAGACCACATCATCTTCACTGAGTTGCAACCACCTTCTTCATCATGCTTATGGTGGAATCTTCACTCTCTCTTATTCTTCTCGTTTCTTGCATCATGAGAAAGTAGTTCATTTTCACTGGGGTGTGGGGACTAGCCCCGCAGCCCATGCAAGCATGTTCACTTGTTAAACATTCCATGGAAATGTATATAACTTTTCGTTTCATTGTTAATCATTCATCTTTGAAGTTTGGTTACCTGGTTACTTTCATCTGGTTTTTCCCTATGTTGTGAGAACTTCTATATGTAGGGTAGGACGTCGTTTAACGAGGTTGACTCCCAAACTATAAATAGAATGGGATTTGTTGAGGTAGTAAGTATATGATCTGTGAGGGGATGAGCCATCTAGCCTATGGTGACGCTTATGTGGTCTAAACATTCCTTAGGGAGGGACACAACCTTAGTGGGATTTTGTATCTTTTTTATTAATCGTTGATGTTTGCTTGTACATTTATTACCTTCTTACAATCCAATTGGCACGGTTGATTCCTTTACGAGAACTTTCGATAGGATTCCTTGAGGTCGTAAGTGCATGATCTGTGAGGGGACAAGGCATCTAGCCCATGGTGATGCTTATGTGTGCCCAAACATCCCTTAGGGAGGGCCAAAACCTTAGTTAAATTTTGTATCCTCAAAGACGTAAGTATATGATCCGGTTGGTAATGAGAAATTTGATACCGAAGGTGATGCCTATGCAAACCTAACGCCCGTATGGGGGGTTTTGCAACATCTCTTTATGGATAGTTTTATCTTGCCTGGATGTTTGATGTTTGGATGTGTTTGCATGTTTAGTGGTGGTGAAACCATAGACCATCCCTGCGATTCCATGTCACTAATATTGATCCAACTTTAAGTGTGCTCTTTACTTTCTTAAAATTTGTTTAATTAACCATAAACCAATCAATCATTCTAAATATTGGTCTTACTTGAGCTAGATTCGACTAACAAAGATTCTTAAAAATATTGTCCTTTGGGATTCAATCCTCAACTATACTGAGATAAGACATGTTCGCTTGCGGGTGGTATTATTGGATGAGGTTTTGGTAAAAGCACGGGGATTTCAACCCCGAGTGAGTTTGTTAGTGCGATAATATTCCACGTCAAATTCTAGCACCGTAGCTGGGGACAACAGAATCAGTTCGTCAAATCTAGTTCTTTTAAGGATAATCTAGGATTTTAATTTTTCTTTTGATTCAATCGATCATCTACTTGAATCTCACTCTACTCAATCAATCTTATTTCAGAACATTTCATTTTAGGTGCAATTAAGGACTAGTGCATGCATTGTTCAAATAGTCTCGGTCTCTCTGCTAGCTTTGACCCCGAGATATATCAGACATTTCATCGTCAATACGGAGAAAACCAAGCATGAATGGCTCAAGAGGAGGAAATAGCCCGAAGCGTAGCTGAAGCCATTAATGCACAAAGAGAAAGGCTCATGCAAGAAGCCAGAGCTGTAGTTCAAGAAGAAATCCAAGCAGCACAAGTAGCAGCGCAAGTAGTAGAACTACAGAAGGATCTTTGACAGTTCTCAATCCCTAAAGTTGTTGACATTCATCACCCAATTCATCCACCTCCCATCAACGCTAACAATTTTGAGATACAAGCACATTGGATCACCTTGCTTCAAAACAACCCGTTCTATGGTAAGTAAGGGGAGGATAGTCAGGAACATTTATGAGATTTATCGATCTGTGTGCCATGACAAAACAAAATGGAGTATCTGATGATGCCATTCGACTCTGTATCTTCCAATATTTGCTCGCTGATAGAGCAATGAGATGGTACAATTCATTGCAAAGTGAACCCATCACCACTTGGGAATAACTTCAAAATCTTTTTTTGGAAAAAATTTACCCTCCTTCACTCATCTTTGAAATTAGGGGCCGAATAACAAATTTCACTCAAGTCCCTGGAGAAAGTCTTGCTAAAGAATGGGAAAGATACAAAGAGATTCGATGCAAGTGTCCACACCATGGAATTCCTAAGAAACAAATCATCAAAATCTTATATAGGGGTGTGAATAATGATATCAAGAGGTTTTTTGAATTCTCATCTAGAGGAAACTTCATGCGTCAGAGATATGACATCGCATGAAGAGTCGTCATCCTTGTAGCTGAAAATCAAGCTAATTGTGGTAGATATGTGGGTAAAGGAGTATTGGAAGTGGCAATGGCAGAAGCTACTCAAGAGTACAAGACTATCATTGAAACCCTAAAACTCTTAGTTGCCAAGCAAGACCATATTGAATCATCACTTGCCACAATTGGAAGAGGATGCTCGCCCTCTCAACGGAAGGAACATATCAAGTGTGCTTCACTGTTCTATGAAGTATGTAAGGGTGTTGATCATTCCACTTTAGCATGCAATGTTATGTACGACGTTGTTGTAAGCAACATTTGTAGTCAAAGTGATAATAGTCATATTGAAAATCTTAATGTTGTTAACACCATCCCTAGTCTAGGATACTATAATCCAAATCAGAATTGGTACCATCCCAGATTTCAATATGGAAATCCTTCTGGAGAGGAAAACTCGCATCAATTTGGTTCGAACAATCAACAACGAAGCCCACCAGGATTCCAGAATAATCAACAAAATTTATTTGGGAATCATGTAAACTACAGGGGAAATTTTCAAAATAGGAACTTCAACAATTATCAAAACAATCTCAGTTCCAGCATCCCAACCAAGTCCCCTATCAACAAAAAGGGCAACAAGTCGGTCCCATCTCTCCAGATGACAAACGAACAATAATTGAGAAGATGTTGCAATTACAACAGACTATGATATCCAACCAACAAGCCCATCAGAAGGCTATCGAATCTCAACTAGCTCAAATTGCAGCTAGCATGAAGACACATGTTGGATCCTTTGCTGGCCAACCTGAGAATAACCCTAAGCATCTAGAACAACTAAAGGTTATCACAACCAGATCAGGAAAAGATTATTCTGATCCTCCCGTCTGGACACATGTGGTTATTACAAATGAGGATGACTCTGTGATTGTACAAGACTCAACAACTCCTAAGTCTCAACCAAAAGAGCCTATAACCGCTGATAAGACAGACAAGGAAAGTCTCGAGAAACCAGTTGATGAAGAAAAAGAGATATCAAAAACAAATGTACTAGTATACAAGCCTCAAATGCCTTTCCCAGCTTGTTTAAGGCAAACTAAACTTGATACTCATTTCAATAAGTTCAAGGAAGCAATGAAAAAGCTTCATGTTGATATACCATTTTTGGATGCGCTGGCTGAGAAACTAACCTGGACAATGTGTCTGACGTCACTTCTCACAAGAAAATATATTACTGAAGAGTACGAGACCGTCAAGTTGTCAACAACGACTTCATACATCATATAGAGTAAGATGCCCAAGAAGCCGAAAGACCAAGGATCTTTTGGGATCTCCTGCCATATAGGTGATTCTTCATGTAAGAAGGAATTGGCAAACCTTGGTGCAAGACTTTTCCATCATGCCACTTAGCCTTTGCAAAAGGCTGGGGTTTGTTGAACTTCTCCCAACTGGCATGACCATACAACTAGCAGATAACTTTATAACCCTTCCTTTGGGTATCATTGAAGACATTCCTGTCAAGGTAGGAAAAGATTCCTATGTTCCTTGTGACTTTGTCATCATGGACATAAAAGAAGACACTAGCCCTAATTGATGTTGAAGTAGGAACTTTGCTACTCAGATTAGGGAAAAAAACTCTCGAGTTTAAAGTCTTTTAAAGCATGAGATGACCAAGTATACAAGAAGAAGTCTATCTAATTGAGTGCATAGAGAAGATGTCACTTCTCACACAAGAGGATTATGAACTAGAAGATCCCTTAGGAGTGGCTCTAACTAAGTCAAATGTCGCCAGTTCAGTTGATAAATAGGTAAAAAGTTGTGTTCTCGACCTTCACACTGCTGAAGAAGATCTCGAAGCCAAAATTGAAGAACTCAAAGCTGTAGAAGTTACTGAATAAACATACGAAAAGCCACAAGCTCATGAAATGAAGCCCCTACCCAAAGGATCAAAATACGCATTTTTAGATGAACTTTAGATCTGCCCAGTCATCATAAATTCAGATCTACCAACAGAATAAGAAGATAAACTTTTGAAAGAATTAAAGGAAAGAAGAAAAGACATAGGATACAAGATGGGTGATCTCACCGGGGTCAGTCAAGCACTGTGTATGCACAAAATCCCCATGGTGGAAGATCACAAGCCAACTATTGAATACTAAAGGAAGGTAAATCCAAACATTAAAGAAGTGGTCCATCAGGAAGTCATTAAATTGCTCACTTCTGGAATCATCTACCCAATCTCCAATTCGCCATGGGTCAGTCTGATGCATGTTGTCCCAAAGAATGGAGGAACTACTATGATACGAAATGAAAATAATGAACTCATCCCCACTCGAACATTCATAGGGTGAAGGATGTGCATTGATTATAGGAAGTTGAACAAAGCAACGTGGAAAGATCATTTCCCGATGCCTTTTCTTGATCAAGTCCTAGAAAGATTTGCTCACCAAGAATATTTTTGTTATCTCGACGGTTACTCCAGATTCTATCAGATTCCTATACATCTAGATGATCAAGAGAAAACAACTTTTACTTGCCCATTTGGAACATATGCGTTTAGAAGAATGCAATTCGGTCTCTGTAATGCGCCTGCAAATTTCCAACGTTGCATGGCAACTATATTCGCCGGCCTCACTGAAGCTATTATGGAAATTTTTATGGATGAATTTTTTGTGTATGGAGATTCATTTGACTCATGCCTGAAGCACTTCTCCCTTGTCCTCAAATGGTGAGAAGAAGCACATATCGTGTTAAATTGGGATAAGTGTCACTTTATGGTAAAGGAAGTGATTGTCCTTGGTCATAGAATCAACAACAGAGGAATCAAAGTAGACAAAGAGAAAATCGAAATGATTTCCAAGCTCACCATTCTGACAAATGTAAGGGAAGTCCATGCATTCCTGGGTCATGTAGGCTTTTACAGAAGGTTCATAAAGGATTTCTCTGAGATAACCAAGCCGCTGGCAAATTTGTTGCTAAAGGATGCAAAGTTCCAGTTTGACGGAGAATGTGTTAAAAGTTTCAACAATCTGAAGCATGCTCTTACAACAACACCCATCATCAGAGCTCTTGATTGGGATCACCCATTTGAAATTATGTGTGATGCCAGTGATTATGTTGTGGGTGCTATTCTAGGGTAATGTATAGTGAGGAAACATTACGTAATATACTACGCATCGAAGACCCTCGATGAATCCCAAAGGAATTATGCAACTACTGAGAAATAACTTCTTACAGTCATATATGCCTTTGACAAGTTCAGATCTTACCTCATAGGCTCAAATGTCATTGTCTACACAGATCAAGCCGCTGTCCGTTACCTTCTGGTAAAAAAAGATGCAAAACCTAGATTGATAAGGTGGATTCTACTCTTACAAGAGCTTGATCCAGAAATAAGAGATAAGAAGGGTACAGAGAATGTTGTAGCAGACCACCTAAGTCGCATCCGCACTCTAGATACCAAGAAGATCCTGATTAATGATTCCCTTCTAGATGACCAACTGATGAAAATTTCTGAAATGATCCCTTGGTACTCAGACAATGTGAACTACCTTGTCGCTGGTATCACCCACCCTGAATGCACTAGAAATGCACTGAAGCAATTCATGCATGATGTAAAACAGTATCACTGGGATGAGCCATACCTCTTCAAGCTCGGTGCTGACAGTCTATACATACGATGTATCACTGAAGAAGAAGCTCGATTTATTTTAGAGCAATGTCACTCAGGCCCAGTTGGATGCCATATGAGTTCTAAGAAAACTACTATAAAAGTTTTGCAATGTGGTTTCTTTTGGCCAACCATATCCAGAGACTCCTAGAACTTTATTCTATCATGTGACAAATGTCAAAAAACAAGTAAAATAACAAAGAGAGATGAGATGCCATTGTAGTTGTGGCAAGAAATCGAGATATTTGATACTTGGGGGCTGGACTACATGGGTCCTTTCCCATCTTCTCATGGATTTTCCTACATCCTAGTGGCGGTAGATTACATCTCAAAATGGGTTGAAGCCATATCGACCATCACTAGTGATTCCAAACCCATCATCAAGATGTTCAAAGACATTATTTTCCCTCATTTCGGAGTCCCACGAACCGTGATATCTGACGGAGGATATCATTTTCTTTAAAGAAGCTTTGAAGAATTGTTGAGGAAATATGGTGTAACTCACAAGGTAGCCTCACCTTACCACCCACAAACAAGTGGTCAGGTAGAGGTTTCTAATTATCAACTCAAGGCAATTTTGGAAAAGATAGTTGGATGTAACTGAAAAGATTGGTCATTAAAAATCAATGACGAAGTGTGGGCCTATCGAACCGCTTTTAAGACTCCCCTTGGAACTACACCATTTCATTTAATAAATGGAAAGTCCTACCACCTTCCTATTGAACTCGAACACAAGGCATGGTCGGCAATTAAAGAACTAAATTTTGATATGAAGAAAGCGGGCAAAGCCAGGATTCTGTAACTCCAAGAGCTAGAAGAACTCCAGATAATAGCTTATGAAAATGCACGAATCTATAAAGAACTCACAAAGCTTTGGCATGATGGTCATCTAGAAAGAAAGGACATTCAAGTTGGAGAACAAGTTCTTTTGTTCAATTCAAGATTGAGGTTATTCCCCAGAAAACTCCGCTCCCACTAGTCTGGACCTTACATTGTCAAGAGCATCTACCCACATGGTGCTTTCTCTTTATGGTATGAAAATCAGGTGAATCGTAGCAAATGGTCAACATTTGAAGAGATATTTTACCTCAGCCAATACAGGCTCTAAAGCAATGTTGAATCTCACCAACCCAACTTAGCCACCGTAAAAGTTGAAGGAATCAAGTCGATCCATCGATGTAAAACAAAGGCACTTGTCGGGAGGCAACCCGATCAACAAATTTGTATTTAGTTTTAATTTTGAAGTAGAAATTATTTTCAATTTTGTCTTTACTTTTTAGATAATTTGCACCAAATAAAAATTGCATCGCGAGATGCTATCTTGGGTTCTAATTTATCTTCATTTTTGAGATTTTCAGATAGAGGACCCAGCTGATTGGAACGCAACCACATCTAGTGATCTAACCAGCATGAATTTTCCCCTTCGTCTCGGATTTAGAGTTTTCTTAGGATGAGAAAATTTCTATGTTCGGGGTGGAGGGTGTGTGGTACGTACTTTACCTTCCACCTACACCCATCTATCTCTAAAATAAAGATTTCACCGTCGCATTTTTGACCAAAATTTTCAAAGTTTTCAAAAAAAATTAAAAGTTTTTCAAAGAAATTGAACAGATACTTGATGAAGTTTTGATGCTTTTGAACCATTATACCCTCCTTATTCGAAGAAAATCCTAAAAAGGACCACTTTTTGAAACTAGCCTTTTGATTGAAATCATCACGTGAGGCTTATGAATACTAGCAACATGATCTTTATGCAAGAATGGCAAGTGTCTATCGAACTGATAGGGATCAAGCACGTCGTGCTTCCTAACCGACTAGTGGAACAATAACATGGAATCCCCACTGGATCCTCATCAAATCATTATTTGAGTAGAGTACGATAATGGGAACAATCCGGTGTACAGAATTGTAAATCAAGTTGCATTCAGATATGAACTCTCTTATACACTTCTTCTATCATCATGGTACCCCTCCATGCATCAAAAAAATAGCCACAATAGTGCCAAACCCTAAGTTCGGGGTGTCACACCACCTTTTTCAATATCCGATTCTTCCATACGCCTCCCTAATAAATAGGGGCGTACCACCAAGAAAAGATGCCAAAGCGCACACAAAAAGAAATGCAATCTCGAGTCGAATAGTGGAGAGATTCGCACAAAAAATTCAATCAAATAAATTGCAAATAATATAATAAAAATCTTGAGTCTAATAGAGGAGAGATTTATTTCTTCCTTCCATACCACCCTTCACTCCCTTTTCTACCTAATGGCACAATGAATGCCTCCACTACCCTGAAAAACACCAGTGTCAAATCAGGTGCACACTTGTTGTTTTGTGGGCATCTCTAGACTCCTACAAAACTCTTAGAAATGTTTGTTGTTGGAAAAAGTGAGGAACAAGTGATGTTGGAAAACGAACTTAGGAACGAAGATATGGTAAGATATGTTCATTGGTCTCAGGAAGTTGAGTTGTTTAGTAATACTAAGCAGAAAGAAAACAATCATGATGTGAAGAGGAGGCAATCACATGACCATAAAGTATTCATTTGGTGACTATTTTAGATTTTGTGTTACTCGAGGTTGAGCAACACTTAAGTTCGGGGTGTTTTGTTGAATGTACATTCATCATGTAAATCAATCATCATCTTAGGCTCATTTTGATTCAATTCACCCAATTTCATTTACTAAATATAAAAATGTGCTAATTGCTTAAATTGGCTCAATTGTCAAGGTTTTAAGTGAGTCTATGTAGATTTTACGTAGGTCATTATGAGGTTCAACCATCAGATATCATCCACCTTCATTTACCCATAATCCAGTTCCAATCATCACTACCCCTTTCTTTACTCTATCTTTATCTCCATCAACCATCATTCAAATCAAACCCTTTTGAGTGGGACCCACCCTTATTTGCCCTTGATCTACCCTCACTCATCCTTGATCTTGACCATACAGTTTCATACATACGATCTTTACCCATATGATTTCATCCATACGGTTTCGACCTATCAGTCGTTCATCCATTCAGTCTTAGACTGGCTGAACCTGGGGCTGCAAGATCGTGTTCCACCAGATCGCTGATCAACGGTCCCCATCCTTTCAATCAAAAGATCTACCCTAATGACCTTGGGCTATCATTTTTCCTCGAAACACTTTTGCAATAACGTATGGGCATCTCACCTTGAAACCGTTTGGCCAACGTCTACCCCTGAGACCATTTAGGCATCTCAACCTGCAACAGACCATTTAGAGGACTTCACCTCCTGGTTCCGTTCTTCTTCTTCCTCCCACCAAACCCTAACTCCTACACCACCTACTCGTCGCACTACCACCAATATCAGTAATAGACCGACAAAGCCCCACCTGCTATTTCCCTCCTTCCTCTACCCTCTACGTCCAACCTGCAACCCTAATCTGCAACACCCCCGCACCTAGCGGCGCAACCCTAAGCACCAACCACGGAACCCTGACCCTCGCACCACCTACAACCTCGCATTACCTACCCGACAAACCCCGCTCAACCTGCTCCTCACCGATCTCAAGACCGTTTGGTCAGAGATGGGTTACAAAGACCGGTTGGCTAGTGTTGAGGTTGTCAAGACCGTTTGGAGGACGTAGAATGATCAATATCGGTTGAACCTGGGGCTGTGAGAATGTGTGAGCACATGAACGATTGGGAACCCAAACCATTTAGAGGAAGAAGCAAGTCCATTTGGCACGATCGTTCTTCTGAAATTGTTTGGAAAACTCTGAATGCAAGACTGATCAGAAGTGGGAACGCTAAACCATTTGGAGGAGTATCTATCACCGAAACCATATGAATGAGAACCAAGGACCGTTTGGAGACAGCCATCCCAGGAATGTTTGGAGCCTATCATCTTGGGACCGGTTGAGCAAAGGATACCAAAGCCGTTTGGACGTTCGACACTCCAAGACCGTTTGGTCATGCTAAACTATTTGGAAAAAAGATTGATGAAGACCGTTTGGAGCTGATGAATCGAAGACCACTTGGATATCTTAATATTTCAAACCGTTTGGGACTTATCATTGCCGAAACTGTTTGGAGGGAGCTAATACAAGACCATTTAGACCTTTGAACGGTCTCCAAACCGTTTGGGCAAGTTGAGAAAATTGCAACAAGATCCAAAATGTCAAGACCAGACCAATTCCTATAAATAGGACCAGCAGGGTCCTCATTTGAGGCATCGAATCTGGGACGCCGCCAGGCTGCCCGAACACAGTATTCAATCTAGACTCGTCATTTACACCTGTGCCACTTCACCTACTATTCCTGCTACGATCAAGGATACCGAGAAGAGAAGGAAGGAGGAGTGAGAAAGACGTCCAGATTTGTCTTGGCGTCCCTCGTTTTTTGTCTAAATCTGCTTTGACATGACGTAGAAGACCACATCATCTTCACCAAGTTGTGACCACCTTCTTCATCATGCCCATGGCGGAATCTTCCCTCTCTTTTATTCTTCTTGTTTCTCACATCATGAGCGATTAGTTCCTTTTTGCTGGGGTGTGGGGACTAGCCCTGCTACCCATGCAAGCATGTTCACTAGTTAAACATTCCATGGCAATGTATATAACTTTTCATTTCGTTGTTAATCGTTCATGTTTGTAGTTTGGTTACCTTCTTGCTTTCATCTACTTTTTCCCTATGTTGTGAGAATGTCTATATGTAGGGTAGGACGTCGTTTAACAAGGTTGACTCCCAAACTAGAAATAGAATGGGATTCCTTGAGGTAGTAAGTGTATGATCCGTGAGGGGACGAGCCATCTAGCCAACAGTGATGCTTCTATGGTCTAAACATCTCTTAGGGAGGGCCACAACCTTAGTTAGATTATGTATCTTCTTTGTTAATCCTCAATGTTTTCTTGTAGATTAATCACCTACATGCAGTCCGATTGGCGCGGTTGACTCCTTGACGAGAACTTTCGATAGGATTCCTTGAGGTTATGAGTGCATGATCCGTGAGGGGATGAGGCATCTTGACCACAGTGATGCTTCTGTGTGCCCAAACATCCCTTAGAGAGGGCCACAACCTTAGTTGGATTTGGTATCTTCGGAGCCATAAGTATATGATCCAGTTGGTGACGAGACATCTGATACCGAAGGTGATGCCTACGCAAACTAAATGATCATATGGGGGTTTTTCAGCAGCTCTTTTTGGATAGTTATATCTTGCCTAGATGTTTGATGTTTGGATGTCTTTGCATGTGTAGTGGTGGTGAAATTTGAGACCATCCCAATGATTCTATATCACTGATCTAGATCCAAATTTAATTTTTCTCTTTACTTTCTTGCAATTATTTTAATTAACCATAAACCAATCAATCATTCTAAATATTGGTCTTACTTGAGCTAGATTCGACTAACAAAGATTCTTAAAAAAATTGTCCTTTGGGAATCGATCCTCCACTATACTGAGATAAGACCCGTCCACGTGCGGGTGGTATTATTGCATGGGGTTTTGGTAAAATCTTGGGGATTACAACCCGAGTGAGTTTGTTAGTGCGATAATATTCCACATCACTTTTACCATGAAGAACAACCAACCATTTACCATTTGCAGGATCATCAAAATAAAATACTTATTTCGTCTATGATGCCAATATGAATGGTTCACCCCTTGCCAATCTTTTCAAAGTTCACTAAAGTGAAACCTAATTCATCCACTATAACTCCTTTAGTGTTATCAACCCAATTACATTTGAATAGCAGAATTCTGAAATCTATGTAGTCAAACTCCCATATGTTTTCAATGACACCGTAATATGACATTTTAGCTTCACGTGGACTCTTATCCTTTGTACTTGCAAAAAATATAGTTGACGCTTGAAGGGTGACCCCACTATTTTCGACGACACTCTTATCATCTTGGCGCTTTGTGTAATATGTGAAACCAGTAATGTCATACCCTTCATAAGACACAACATTCAATTTTGGTTTAAAGGCAAGGCATTTGATAGTTTTCGTAATATCATCTAGTATTTGAGATAGTTGATGTAAAACTTTATCTTCAAACCACTTAATAAATGCTTGTTATGCTCTCTATCAAGCCACATTGAATTGGCTTGAGGATATTCTATCTTGATGAAATTGGTATGTTCCTCTATATAAACACTCACTTCATCAATGTTGTGTAAAATATACAAGTGACCTTGTTCCAACTGCTCGTGGCTGATTACTTTCACCCGTGATCTCAAAATTCCTTTGCCAAATTGCTTCTCAATATTCTTGTCATTAACAGGAGTGTCATTACCACTCAGAAAGTCATTGCAAAAATCCATAACCTCTCTCTCCACATAACCCTCAATAATACTCCCTTCAGGCCGATAACGGTTTCAAAAATCACTTTTAAAAATGCTCATGTATCGTTCAAAGGGATACATCCAATGTAAGAAAACTGGTCCCAACATTTTCACTTCCCTAGTAAAGTGGACAACAAGATGTACCATGATATCAAAGAACGAAGGAGGGAAATACATCTCAAGATGACATAGGATAACAACCACTTCTCCTTGCAAATTATCGAGAGTATCAGGGTTAATATCTTTGTTGCACAAACTGTTAAAAAAGAAACAAAGTTTGGTGATTGCAAACCTTACATGCTTCAGCAATATAGATCGAATTTCCACGGGCAATATTTGTTGCATTAGAGTGTGACAATCATGAGATTTAAGACCTATCAACTTCAGATCTTTCATTGATACCAATATACATATGTTGGATGAGTAGCCCTGTGGCACCTTAACATTTACCAAGCATTCACAAAAGCTTTATTCTCCTTTCTAGACAACGTGTAACAAGTGGGAGGTAAGTATGTTCTCTTATTTCCCATTTCACGTAATTATGTTAATTCTGACCTTATTCCCATTTCACATAGGTCTAGTCTGGATTTTATCCCATCTTTAGTCTTACCTGGTATATTCAATAGAGTACCAATGACGCTATCATAGACATTTTTCTCAACGTGCATGACATCGATACAATGACTGACTGTCAAAGAACTCAAACAAGGAAGATCCCAAAATATTGACTTCTTCTTGAATAAAGATTTGTTACTCCGTGTGGCCATAGTAGATTGTGATCTCTTACCAAATTCATTTACAAAGTCTTTTACTCTTTCATAAACAACCTCTTCTGGTATAGGTTTAGGTGCATTTTGTTCCTCATTCCATCCATTGAATGCTTTGCACTTCCTACGATACAAATGGAATTTTGGGAGAAACCTTCGATGACCAAGATATACAGTCTTTCCGCCATGTTTTAGTCTTGTTGAATCAGTGTTCTCTTCACATATAGGACACGCTTTAGATCCTTTGACACTATATCCAGACAAATTCCCATTTGTTGGAAAGTCATTAATTGTGCAAAACAACATAGCATGCAAATGAAATGTCTCTATTCGTGAAGCATCATAGGTCATCACACCATCACCCCAGAATTCCTTTAAGGCATCAATCAGAGGTTTAAGATAAACATCAATATCATGTCCATGTTGTTTAGGGCCCGATATCAACAACGACAACATAACATACTTATTTTT
The DNA here is from genome assembly GCA_963693085.1 of Alisma plantago-aquatica. Taxonomy (NCBI): domain Eukaryota; kingdom Viridiplantae; phylum Streptophyta; class Magnoliopsida; order Alismatales; family Alismataceae; genus Alisma; species Alisma plantago-aquatica. The sequence goes on along the minus strand of OY856410.1, from coordinate 1,438,965,668 downwards.
CATACACAACCAGGGAGGAAGATTTTATATAACAAGAATGACTGGCCAAGTGCTATGTTGGCTGCTCAATGTCCCGTACGGATTCATCCCATATATACAAAGCCCAAGTCTTAGATTCCTGAATTCTTCACCAAATTTAGGGTACAATAGATCAATCTTCTTCCAATGTGGGGAATCAGACACATGTCATAGGATCCCATCATTATTTTACTTAATATCTGCATGCCACCTCAAATGTTTTGCATCTATCATATTGACAAACAAGCATTGAAATTGTGATATTATAGGTAGATGCCACATCACCTTGGCAGGAGAACCAGTTTTGAACTCCCCCAAAGTCATCTATTTATACTATGACGCACCACATTTTGGACAATATTTCAAATCCACATAGTCCTTTTGAAATAATACACAATCGTTCGGGCATGCATGTATCTTCTTGGCCTCCAATCCCATTGGGCACAACAATTTCTTTACCTATTATGTTGAGATTGGCAGCTCATTTCCTTCATGAAGCATTTCTTTCAACAAAGACAACAATGACGTGAAGCTTTTGTCGCTCCATCTATTGTTAGCTTTCTACTTATACAATCTCTACACAACGCTAAGCTTTGTAAACATAGTACAACCTGTGTATAACGGTATCTCAGCATCATGCATAATGTTTCTAAACATGTGAGGTGGATCGATGTGCTCTATCCCACAACTATCCAACGTCACATCATTAATGTCTACTGGAATTGGTTTGTTCACATCAACGTCATCAAAGGAAATTTCTTCTTCCACACAAGAAATGCTATCGACATCGACTGGTTTAGGGTTTGAAATCTCTCCATGCCAGTGCCATTTGGTATAGCCTTGTACAATCCCATTGCACATGACATGGCTTCTAATTCCGTCACCAATGCTGACTTTCAAGTTGTTACCGCAATGCCTACATGGACAGCATAACCTATCTCCAGGTTGTTTCCTATGTTCCTTGTCAAATCTAATAAACTGATCAAGACCATAAATACTATCTAGGGTGCAACGATTGTGAATGGACATCCATGATCTATCCATTCTATGATCAAAGAGAAAACAAGTATATATTACTATAAGATTAGGGTCTAGGGTTAACATATTAGAGTTTATGGTTAAAATTTTATGGTTTAAGGTCTTATATTTAATTAATGGTTAAAACATCCTAAGTGAGATTAAGTGTTCAAGAACAGTCCCAAACTGGGGACTATCCAAGATTTACTCCTAATGAGTAAATCTTGGATGGGTTTCTTGGCCAAGAAATACATGTGTTGTCATTCTTATATATAATAAATGTGTACCACCTATCCCATTCTGGAACACCTAATCTCACTAGTAAGTGTATAATGTGTATTGGGTTTTCAAGAAAATTTTGGCAGTATTTCCCTGCTGTTCTCCAAGTACATATGTACTTAGAGAACAAATGGGGAAATGCTGCTGAAATTTTTCTTGAAACACAATACACATTATACACTTAAATCCTAAGTGAGATTAGGTGTTCAAGAACAGTCCCAAACCAGGGACTATCCAAGATTTACTCCTAATGAGTATATCTTGGACGGGTTTTTAATCCAACAAATACATGTGTTGTCATTCTTATATACAATAAATGTGTACCACATATCCCATTCTTGAACACCTAATCTCACTAGTAAGTGTATAATGTGTATTGGGTTTTCAAGAAAATTTTAGTAGAATTAATTTCCCCGCTATTCTCCAAGTACATATGTACTTAGAGAACAAACAGGGAAATGCTAACGAAATATTCTTGAAAACCCAATACACATTATACACTTACATCCTAAGTGAGATTAGGCATTCAAGAACAGTCCCAAACCAGGGACTATCAAAATTCACTCCTAATAAGTATATCTTGGATAGGTTTATAGGCCAAGAAATACATGTATGTTGTCATTCCAATACCAACAATCCTAGTTTCATAATTTGTATCCTAGGTTTCATGTACATCATTTAATCTAGGTATCACATTCTATATCATTGATTTCAACATTTCGAGTGTCCATGCATGTTCATCATTAAGATAAATATTACACATAAATTAGTATGACCTAGGGATGGAGAGATTCATAATTGATTTCAAAATTTCAAACTAGCTCATGCATTATCATCAATCTACATCATACAATAGGGATTCATGTAGACGTCAGGGCGACACATCACTAAAAAATTAGAGATTTAACATTAGGGTTTAATATCTTAGACAGATTGATCACAAGATTTCAGCAATATAGTTAATATAAGATTATGGTGAAATGTGTATTAGGGTTTTAACATTAGGGTTTTAATATCTTATTTCAACATGCATCAAAATTTACAGAAATATGTCAAGAATTAGTATTCAATTACAAATGCATCTTCATCTTATTGCTCCCTCGTTACCAAATGTAATCTTTTTCATCGTTAGGCATCAGTTATTAGGTAATAAACTGATGTCGTATGTGAAATTTTGGGGGTAATTTTTTTTTGCTCGAAAAATTGGATTTGGTGGACTATTTTAGGCATCACTTCATTTTAGGGAGCCGACGTTAAAACAAAAATGATACCCGTGTCTGGCCAGTCTTCAAATATAGATGTTAGTCTCTGTAATTACCCGACGTTGTAGGGTTTAGGTGTTAGTTTTTGGTAAAAACATATGTCTCTAAATGTTATGTTATAAGCTATTTCGGTAGAAGTAGTAGTAGTATATATATATATGTATATATATATATATGTATATATCTATATATATGTATATAAATGTATATATGTATATACATATGAATATATATATATATATATATATATATCTTCGCTACCCGTGCATCAATTTTGTAATGGGATGACACATATATGTAATGAGACAACCAAATTTGTAATGAGATGATGAAAATTGTAATACAAAGACTCGTTTTGTATTACATCACTGTTATAGTAATAAATATATATTTTACTGTTTCCAGATGGAGAATACAAACATCACACTGTATTTACAAAATGAGTCTGTCTATTACAATTTGGACCATCTCATTACAACTGCATTCCTTCCCATTACAAAACTGATGCATGGGTAGCGAATCTTAGTTACCAGCACGGGTAGAGAAGATATACCCTATATGTATTTATATATATATATATATGTATATATATATATATATATATATATATATATATGTAAAGAGAGAGAGGGATAGAGGACAACGATCCACAAAGAAACATATCTTGGTGAGAACATGAGATGCATTTGAATAACTTTTCACATGGATCAATATTTCATAATCTAAATGTATACATTACAAATATACCTTAATATTTACCTTCCTATAAAATTTCATCACCATCCGATTTGTATATCATTCAAAAAAGAAAATACTTTCTGATGCTCTATAATGAATTCTAGGATGATCATTTGATGCAAAAAGTGTATATTGTACATATGGACTGAAAAACCACTAGAGGGGGGTGAATTGGGTTTTATAAATATTTTAAAGATAATTCAACTCAACCAAGCACAATTGAAATAATAAGAAGGAGACAAGGTGTTTAGAGTGGTTCCAACCTAAGTAAATACTAAGGAAGTCAATCCACATCCCAGTTGCTCACCCAACCGGGATTTAGAAAGTGTTTAATTTTATTACCTCGCAAGGATATTACATAAAATTACAACACTCTCAACACCCTTTAGACAGCCTTCACATTAAAGTAGTCTCACAAACCCTGAAGCAGCCTTCCTTGAAGTAACTTCAAGCTCCCCCTTGAAGTAGCCTTCCTCTTGAAGTAGCTTCCTGTTGAGACAGCTTTCTTGAAGTAGTCCAATGATCTCCTTCTCAACCAAGAAGATCAAACCCTCTCCAATCCGCAGCCTCCAACCCTATAAGTAGCAAGGAGAGTACAAGAAATAAGAAAGAACAAGAAAGGAAACATAAATTACAATTACCACTTTGTAGCACAAGGCTTGATTTCCTATATCAAGCATTTTGATATCCAAACCAATGAGTGTGGAAGTGTAAGGTTAGTGGGTAGGAGATGGTGGCTTATGGGACACGAATTTGGAGCAAAGGAAATGAGTAACAAGAACTAGAGTTGCTCAATTTGCTCAAAACAGATTGCCAATTGGATGTATGTAAGCTCAAGTAATGCATAAGTGTGTTTTTGGGGACCTAAGACATGTCCTATTTATAGGAATGGCCTATGAGTGCTTAAGGACGTTCTAGACACTTTCTAGGGGGTTCTTAGTGCTCAAATAGCCATTAGTTATCCACTAATTGTGTTTGCAATGACTAGTTGGTCAGTTTAGAAAAGTGCAGACAGAAACCATCTCGATCGAGGAATTGTCGACCGAGGTTCCATCTCAGTCGAGGAATTTTCAACCGAGAGTCCCACTGGAGCAAGAGTATATAATTTTTGTTTTAACTCCCAACTACCTAATTCATAGAGTATAACGGCTATGGAACCTGCTAGAAATTTGTTTCTTGGTCGAAGTGAAATTTGACCGAGCTTCGTACTGAGATGGTTTTGAGAAGCTTATGCAAAGTGTCCGTGTATTGGACTTGGTGGTTTCATGGTCGATAAAGTAGTCGACCGAGAGTGTCTCGATCGAGAAATATGTCGACCGAGAATGACTCTATCTCAAATATTTAATCCATGTGCTAAGTGTAAGAGTTGAGTGTGCAATTGTGATCTGTACTTAGGAATGACTTGTCTAAGTGTTGTGTGTGGATAGGAAAGATCTAAATGCTTGATTCACATGATATATAAGCACTTGTACATTATATATATTTTTACAAGTTTACATTTGATTACAATTATGAAATTGAGCCAAATTATTCATATATATCTTTCCAAAGGTTCGTCATCTACCTTGTTCCTGAAATACTCAAGTAGCACGTTAGATCCACAATAATGAAATGCTTCTCAATTTCAAAACAAAGGGATTTTGATGATGTCCATTTAGCCAACAATCTCCCCCTTTTTGAAGATGACAAACATTTCTAAATATAAGTCAAATACTCTTAAAATGAGTTGAGTTTCATACCTGAGATTTACTTTGTGTAGTTCTTCACTTGTTGATTAAATGTGTGCTAATTATTCCCAAAGAAGTGTGAAACATAAAATCCAACTCTTTAGGGAATATAGCAACTTTTAATGTAAAGCCAAGACATTATAAAACTTATTTTAAGATTTATATTATTTCTCCCCCTTTGTCATTTCAAAAAGATAGCCGATAAAATCATGTGTTAAAACTCCCCCTTAATTTGTTCTCCCCTTAAAAAGATAACCATTAAAACATGCTAAAATATGTCCATTTATAGCCATAGAACAATGCCTTTATTCATAACAAGCTCATAAAAAGATATGCAATTCATATATCTCACAAAGATAACCCATAAACATGACATGATGAAAAGATAGCTATTACAACCATTACAAAGAGAACCAAAACATCACATGAACTCATTGAAAAGACCTAAGAATTAAATCAATGTCTGGGTCTTTTCTAAGAAAGGGCTCAACTCCATAGTATTTGACCAACATCTCCCACTCCAAAGCACTTATCTTGGCCAAAGCATAAGCCTCCAAGAAGGTTGGAACACGATCAAAGCGGAAGTGGGCAACAATATATTGGAGTTGAAGTGGGGAAAATTGAGTGTGGCTGAGGTCATGAGATGGTGGAGGTGGGATTTGAGTGTAGTTATAGTATGGGTTGTAGGGTTAGAGCATGCCAGGATTAATTAAATAAGGATAGGCATCAGGTGTATCAGGAGAAAGTGCTTGCATCCATTGATTCAAATATGTCATGGAATGATGATTACAATCTAATTGCCTACTCAAGTGATATTGAGAATCGATAATGAATGTTAAGTGATTTGTGATAGGATCATAAGGTTGGCTAGGAGGAGGAGGAGGTGGAGGTGAATCATGAGTGGATGGCTCTCCTTAGTCCTAGCCCTCTTGTGGCCAAAATCAATCCCCATCTTCTCTATTGTAATTTTGGTGATCTTTTGGGGTTTCCTATCATGTTTGAAGCCTAGGTCCTCAAGACTTTTCTTAAGGCAATGTTGTATAATTTGGCAAACAAAATCAACATAGGGTGGATTGCCAGAAAATTGAACCATGTTCTTAAGAATAAGTCGAATAAAATTTATGGGAATTATTTTGAGGATGGCATAAATAAGGTACATGCAAAAAGTGGGTACTTCAGATTTGTTTGCTCTAGGATGGATATTTGTGGAAATAATAAGATTTATAATCCTAGCTTCAGGTTTTAAATTTATGGCAAAATAGGTACCCCTATCTTCATGGCAAGTGGTATTGGGAAGAAAAATAGCTTTCTTAATGTCACTTATGCTAGTGGTAGTCTCACCTTGGGATAGTCTATTAAGAGGGTTGCCAATGGTGAGATCAATGCACCCCTTATAGGCTTCTACATTAATTTTGAGCATGGTAAGGATATCCTTCTCGGAGAAGTGAAAGCCATACCCACTAGCCATAGAATAGAAAGTATTATCATGGTCGGGATGGGTGGCAAGGTTAGCATAGAATTCATCCACAACTTGGGAGGAGTAGGAGCAGAAGGAAGGATTGAGTAAGTCAAGAAGATGTTGCACCTCAAAGAGATCTTCAAGATCAACAATGACGATGAAGTCCATGACGTCCACCAGCCGTCAAGGAAGAGGAGTTCTTGAGGACGGAATGAGGTAGCGATTGTCGGCGGCTGCGTCATTGAAGACAATGTCGTTGATGAGTACTACCACTGGGGAGACTGTCCTTCCTTTCCTAGCCGCAACCTGCTTCTTTCCACGTGATGATGATGAAGCCATCTTGAAGATTTGTAGTGAAGAAGAAGCAAGATAGTAGTGGGGGGGAGAGGAGCTAAAAATTCACACAAGAGAACACTAGAGAGGAGCTAGAGAAGTTGCAAAGTGAATTGGTGAAAAATGAGGCCATTTTGGTCTCTATTTATAGCAAAATAGGGACCTGCTCGGTCGACGATTCGTCGAACAAGGACCGCAATGGTCGACTCGGCAGACGCTCCTCTCGGTCGTCCAACGGTCGATCAAAAATTTGAAAAAAATAGCCGTTGCGAATTTTTTTTTTAAATTTTAAATTTTTGTGTAAATCACGCAAATAGGGGGTCCACCAAGATGGTCTCGGTCGAGAATTTTATCGACTGAGGTTGCCTCTGGAGTCAAATTTTTACAAATACACAGAGAGTGTCGATCGAGAGATATGACCAATCGAGAGCAATTCGGTTGACAAATTTGTTGACCGAGGATGTCTCGGTCGAGATGTTTGCAGACCGACAAGACTGCTATGAGTGAATATTATGGAGAATATTTGAGATTGTTTTTGATAATAGTTATGTAGACAAGTAAGAGATGATATGGCATTAAAAAATTGAAGATTATGAAGCACATATGTCAAAGAAAACATCATCTAAGGGAGTAATGAGTAGTTGCTTTCTTATTTTGTTGAACTGATCTAATGGAAGTGGTTTTGTGAAAATATCAACCAATTTATCTTCCGTATCAACATGATAAAGGGATACATGATTTTTAGATATATGATCCCTTAGAAAATGATGATGTATTTCAATAGTTCAGCACGAGTGTGTAAAATAGGATTATGTGCTAAATTTATAGCGCTTGTGTTGTCACAAAAGACAGGCGTGGATGAAAAGTTAAAACCATAATCATTTAAAACTTGTTGCATATAAAGCACTTGAGCACAACAGGACCCGACTGCCATATATTTAGCTTCAGTGGTAGAGAGGGCAACCGTGTTTTGTTTCTTGTTAAACCAAGATACGAAATTTCTTCCTAACAAGAAACAACTTTCGCTTGTGCTTTTTCGATCAATTCGACAACCAGCGTAATCGGTATCGGTATAAGCTTTGAAGTCCAAGGATTGTCCTTTAGGATACCATAGACCATAACTTGTAGTGCCAGCTAAATATCGTAAAATCCGCTTGACGACTTGAAAGTGAGTTTGCATAGGCTGTGATTGAAATCGAGCACAAAGCCCAACGGAAAACATGATGTCCGGTCTAGAAGCGGTTAAGTAAAGCAAGCTACCAATCATGGCTCTATACAAAGAATCATCAATGGGTTCCCCATTTTCATCTTTGTCAATTTTACTAGAAGTTCTCATTGGTGTGGTAGCATGTTTGCAGTGTTCCATCCCAAAACGTTTTAGAAGTTCATTTGTATACTTCTCTTGGCTTATAAAAATCCCAGCGGGCGTTTGCTTTATTTGAAAACTAAGAAAGAAGATCAATTCTCCCATAAGACTCATTTCAATTTCCCTTTGCATAATGTCACTGAATTGTTTACATAGGGATTCATTTGATGCACCAAAAATAATATCATCAACATAAATTTGAACAACCAAAAAGTCAGATTCATATGTTTTGAAAAATAAAGTAGAATCAGAATTTCCAATTGAAAAATTATTATCAAAGAGATAATTTTTTAGCCTTTCATGCCAATTTCTAGGTGCTTGTTTTAAACCATAAAGTGTTTTCTTGAGTTTGTACACATAATAAACTTTTTTAGGAATTTCAAAGCCAGGAGTTTGGGCAACATATACTTCTTCTTGGATAATTCCATTTAGAAATGCACTTTTGACATCCATTTGAAATAGTTTGATGTTTTTGGGGGCAGCTATGGCTAATAGCATTCTAATTGCTTCAAGTCTTGCCACTGGTGCATAAGTTTCATCAAAGTCTATTCCTTCTTTTTTATTATACCCTTGTTCTACCAACCTAGCTTTATTTCTTACTACTTCCCCGGCTTCATTTAGTTTATTATGAAAAACCCATTTAGTTCCAATAATGGTTTTACCTTGAGGCTTAGGAACTAAAGCCCATACATCATTCTTAGTAAATTGTTACAATTCGTCTTGCATAGCCATTATACAATAATCATCTTTTAGGGATTCAGTTACTTTCTTGGGTTCAATTATGGATACAAATGCCATATTTGCAAAATATCTAAAGGATGAATGACTTTTTACTTTATCATTTGGATTTCCAATGATTAGTTCTTAAGTGTTATCCTTAATGAGTCTAGGAACAATTTGTTGTGCCTCAATTTGATCATTTTCAGTGATTTGATCATCTTTAGTTGATAAGGTTATATCTTCAACTTGATGAGTAATATCAACTATGTCATCATTTTCAGCACTTTGTTTTAGCTCTTCATGAAAAGTAATATGAATGGATTCTTCAACCTTTTAGAGATGGTGTTAAACACCCTATATGCTTTACTAGAGGTTGAATATCCCAAGAAAAATTCTTTTTGTGATTTGGAGTCAAACTTCTCTCTATCATCTTTTGTATTCAATATATAGCATAGATACTCATAACGTGTTTTCTTAAAATAAGAGTGTACAGATACTCTATTTAGCACATAACAAGCCGTATTTAATGCTTCAGCCCAAAAAGACTTGGGTGTATTATGTTCAAGCATCATAGTTCTAGCCATTTCTTGCAATGATCGATTTTTCCTTTCAACTATTCCATTTTGTTGTGGAGTGCGTGGAGTAGAAAAATTGTGAGTGTAACCTTGAGTTGTGCATAATTCTTCAAATAAATGATTCTCAAATTCTCGACTATGATCACTTCTAATGGTGCACATTCTATTCTATAATTGGTTTTCAATCTTTGAACAAAATTGTATGAAAATTCGAAAAGTATCATCTTTGTTTGCCATAAAATGTACCCATGTATATCTACTATATTCATCAACAATAACAAAGAAATATCATTTCCCACCAATAGATTATGTCCTCATAGGTCCAAACAAATCCATATGAATAAGTTCTAGTGATCTACTGGTGCTAAGCATGTTTTTGGGTTTAAAAGTGGATTTAGTTTGTTTACCCAAAGTACATGGTTCACAATTTTCAAATTGATCAAAAGATAGCGTAGGTAAAACACGAGCAAGATCATATTTGACTAACTTTTTGATAACATATGAGCTAGCATGACCTAATTTTCTATGCCATAGTTGTAGAGAATTATCTTTTGCAAGTAAGCATTTTCCAACTATAGATTGCATAGAGTTAGGTCTAAGGATATATAGATTTCCGACTCTTTTTCCTTCATAAACAGTAGTCGTAGTGTTTTCTACTAGTAACTTGCAACAATTTTTGTTGAAAAACACATCATATCCACTATCACATAATTGACTAACACTTATTAAGTTATGGTGCAAACCATCAACAAGTAAAACATTCTTAATTTCAAGGTTTGTACCAATATTACCTATTCCAATAATTTTACCTTTGCCATTGTCTCCAAAGGTGACTGTTCCACTTTTATTTTCTTCAAGGGTTTTAAATGCATCCTTGTTCCCGGTCATGTATTTGGAACATCCAATGTCGACTACCCAATCCTGCATTAAGATATAGGTTTTGGTACCTATGTGATGGTCCATTATGGTTAAGTACATTTAATAGCAAACTGAGCTTTTTTTAACAAAGAAAACTGAATAGAACATTATTTGGTCGACAGAAGTTTGACCGATCTGTGTCTCGGTCAACAAATTTGTCGATCGAGAAAGTTGTGTTTTACAGGTAAAAACTGAACAGAAATAGAAATCCACATGGTCGACCATTTTTCGACCGATTTTTGCTCCGATCGATAATTTCTCGATCGGAATAGTTGCTGTTTCACTAAGATTCTACTGCAGATTTTGATTTTTCACAGGCATTATCTCGGTCGAATAATTTCCCGACCGAGAATATATCGGTCAAATTATTTGTCGACTGACAATGTTTCTGTTTGTTTCAGTCATTTGTTTATATTAGTTCTGAATTTAAAACAATACATGAAGCTATTTGCTTAGTTGAGATAAGACATGTAGAGATCCAAATGAGGTGTTTCGGTCATATCTCAATCACATTCAAATCTTCTAAGTTTGAGGTTTGGGAACCCAAACTAGTTCAAGATCCTTCTTCTTATAAGGGCATGAAAAAGAGTAATGTCCAAGACGCAAGCAGTAGTGACAACTAATATAATTAATTTCATTTCTCTTTGAGTTGTTCTTAGGCACATACATGGTATTAGGAGGTTGTGTTCTTCTAGGTTTGGGTTGGTAAGATTTTTCTTTTGGAACATATCCTAAACCTCTTCTACCATTGTAACTAGAAGAATATTTCAGAATATCATCAAGAACATCATTACTCTTTAGACCATTTATTTCTCTTTGCAATTTAGCAATCTCATCCATTTTATTATTGAGGTCAACCTTTGCTTGATCTAGATCAGATAACAAAGAATTTCTTTCTTTCACAATAGTATCATAATCTTGATGAGTGTATAAAATAGGTTGAGTTTGGAAATCATTCAACTTTTCAAGCAATCCAACCTTTTCTCGAGAAAGAAGATCATAATTGTTTTCTAGAGAAAGTAATTTTATATTACACTCATTTATAGATGATTTCAAAGAAGATTTTTTAGAAATGATACCATCCTTTTCAAAACCAAGATTATTCAATTTAGCATATATATCTTCATTTTCAGATGTGAGAGCAAGAAGTTTAGCATGTAACTCATCATTTTCTTTGTTAGATTTCTTTAATTTATTCTTTCACTCAATATATTTATCATGTGTATCTTGAAGACTAGAAATTAACTCTTCCTTTGGTAGATCAAAAAAGCGTACCTCTTGTGAGTCATCATCGTTTTCCTTGGCCATGAGACATTCCACATTTTCTTGTTCATTTTCACTTTCACTTGATTCATCCCATGCAGCTTTATAAGCTTTTTCACCTTTCTTCTTGAAAGAGTTTTTCTTACCCTTCTTTATTTTAGGGCATTCATTCTTGAGATTTTCCTTCTTTCCAAATTCAAAACACCTAGGAATAGAAGAAGAAGAACCAGAAATTTTGTTAGATCTAAATCTTCTATATTTCTTACCATTAACAATTAGAGCTTCTTCTTCTTCATCTCCATCACTTGTTTCATCACTTTCTTGAGTGATGATATTTGAAGCTTTTAGGGCCATATCTTTCCTTCTTCCTTGCTGAAGTTCCTGCTCTCGTCGTTCTTCTTCCTCCAAGGTTGCTTCATGTGCTTCTAAGTTTCCAATGAGTTGCTCCACCCTTAATCGGGTGAGATCATTGGCTTCTTCAATAGTCGTCTCCTTGGGCTTGTACTTGGGAGGAAGAGACCTAAGAATTTTTGATACTTGATCTTCCTTACTGATTACTTTTCCTAAAGCACTTAAACCATTAACAATAGAAGAGAATTTTGCATACATCTCACTAATAAACTCATTTTGGTCCATACGGAACTGTTCAAACTTTTTCTTAAGCATTCCGATTTTGGAATTCTTAACTTGAGCAGTTCCTTCATAGGTTATAGCTAGTCTATGCCAAATCTCATATGTCGTTTCACAATTTGATATTCTATTGAATTCACCAACGGAAATTGAACAGTAAAGTATACTTACAACTTTTTCATTCATTTGGGCTGATCTTACCGTATTAGCATCCCAAGTCGCATATTCATCTTTAGGAAAGTCATATGGATTTGACACCATCCTCCATAGATCCCAACTGATTCCTTGAAAGAAGAACTGCATCCTCCTTTTCCAGTAGGTGTAGTTAGTGCCATCAAATGGTGGAGGTCTAGCCACGAGTGTCCCTTTCAGGTTGAGGTTGTTGAGCACCCCGTCACCCATTCTTCAAGACATTGTTAGAGTTCCTTAAAGTCTAGATCTGATACCAATTGAAAAAGCACTAGAGGGGGGTGAATAGGGTTTTATAAATATTTTAAAGATAATTCAACTCAAGCAACCACAATTGAAATAATAAGAAGCAGACAAGGTGTTTAGAGTGGTTCCAACCTTAGCAAATACTAAGGCAATCAATCCACTACCTGGTTACTTACCCAATCGGGATTTAGAAAGTGTTTAATTTTATTACCTCACAAGGATATTACATAAAATTACAACACTCTCAACACCCTTTGGACATCCTTCACCTTGAAGTAGTCTCACAAACCCTGAAGCATCCTTCCTTGAAGTAACTTCAAGCTCCCCCTTGAAGTAGCCTTCCTCTTAAAGTAGCTTCCTGTTGAGACAACTTTCTTCAAGTAGTCCAAAGATCTCCTTCTCAACAAAGAATATCAAACCCTCTCCAATCCACAACCTCCAACCCTAGGAGTAGCAAGGAGAGTACAAGAAATAAGAAAGAACAAGAAAGGAAACAGAAATTACAATTACCACTTTGTAGCACAAGACTTGATTTCCTAAATCAAGCATTTTGATCTCCTAACCAATGAGTGTGGAAGTGTACATTTAGTGGGTAGGAGATGGTGGCTTATGGGACACGAAATTTGGAGCAAAGGAAATGAGTAGCAAGTACTAGAGTTGCTCAATTTCCTCAAAACAGATTTCCAATTGGAAGTATGTAAGCTCAAGTATTGCACAAGTGTGTTTTAGGTGTCCTAAGGCATGTCCTATTTATAGGAATGGCCTATGATTGCTTAAGGACGTTCTAGACACTTTCTAGGGGGTTCTTAGTGCTCAACTAGCCGTTAGTTATCCACTAATTGTGTTTGCAACGGCTAGTTGGTCGGTTCTGAAAAGTGCAGACAGAAACCATCTCGATCGAGGAATTGTCGACCAAGATTCCATCTCGGTAGAGGAATTGTCGACCAAGAGTCACACTGGAGCAAGAGTATATAACTTTTGTTTTAACTCCCAACTACCTAATGCATAGAGTATAACAGATATGGAACCTGCTAGAAATTTATTTCTTGGTCGAAGTGAAATTCGATTGAGCTTCCTACTGAGATGGTTTTGAGCAGGTTATGCAAAGTGTTCGTGTATTGGACTTGGTGGTTTCTCGGTCGATAAAGTAGTCGACCGAGAGTGTCTCGGTCGAGAAATATGTCAACCGAGAATGACTTTGTCTCAAATATTTAATCCATGTGCTAAGTGTAAGAGTTGAGTGTGCAATTGTGATCTTTACTTAGGAATGACCTGTCTAAGTGTTGTGTGTGGATAGGAAAGATCTAAACGCTTGATTTACATGATATCTAAGTACTTGTACATTATATATATTTGTACAAGTTTACATTTGATTACAATTATGAAATTGTGCCAAATTATGCATATAGATCTTTCCTAAGGTTCGTCATCCACCTTTTTCCTGAAATACTCAAGTAGCACGTTAGATCCACAATAATGAAATATTTGTCAATTTCAAAACAAAAGGATTTTAATGATGTCCATTTAGCCAAAATGGACATGTGAACAATGTCTGATTGCAATGATTTTTTGTGAGAAGGTAAATGAATTGATGCTTTTTCCATCTATGCGGTTGGATTTTAAAAAATAGTTATAAACTTTTAGTTATTTAAATGTCTCTCATGCTCTCACCGTAGGATGTTTCTCTCTAGATCGCTACCTTATATGTATGTATGTATGTATGTATGTATATAGATATGTATGTATGTATGAATGTATATATATATATATATATATATATATATATATATATATATATATATATATATTCCCTAATTGATGGACATGATCCTTTATGTAGCTTGAGTGCACTTTACACTTGGAGGATTAGGACTTTATCTCTTACTTAGAACTCAATTCTAGGTGTGATTGAATTCTTTATTTTTTATACATAGAGTAGTTCACCCAAATTATTTCTCTCTGGATAGCCTACACAATATATATCTCTTATCAGAGAATTTAATCCATGTAAAATATTCTAATTGATTTTGATATTATGATCATACTACATTGTTGGAATTTCTTTTGAATATATCTTGTACCGTTCTTCATGATGAAACCCTAATTGATGATATGTACCACTTTTTCCCCTTTTTGTGTTTAAAGTTTTATTATGTCCATTTATGTGATGCCAATATAATTTGTTATGTTTTATATGATCGTAGTTGATACTTTCCTCTACATTATGCATGCTTTGTGATTCAATAGTCGTAGTGTAGTGTAATTACATTCGTTTCTGGGTTGTGTGCCCATGTTATATTTTTTGGGTGGAGGTTGTGTTCCCCATTCCCTAGTTTGGTGCCCACTTTTGCATATACTGGAGATATGTTTTTGTGCCAAATTATATCAGGCTTCAATGTTGTGAGCCTTGGGTGAATTTTTATTTAGATTATTCTAGTGTTATGTTTATCTCACATGCAAGCATGTTGATATTGTTATGATGGGTTTTGTGCAAAAAAAATATATGTGCTTGTGTGGAACATATTTTATATTGATTAAATGGAAAGTATTCATCTTCATTATTGTATTTTAAAACTCATTTTCTTTTATGCCCAACTGCGGTATTCCTTTCCTTTTCTTTTATTTCCCGTGATTTATTTAATTATGTTGCTCAATACTCGATTTAGTATGCCCCAAAACACATTTTTGTTGATGTATCTACCTTTCTCCTTTTTGTTGGGGTACACTTCCAACCCAGGTGTAGGTCAAGGAGAAGTTAACCAAGTTGAACTTGGACATCAACAATTGTAGTTAAACCTTTTAGGAGAAATTATTGAGGTAGTTATGTGATCCTCTACTAATCCTATATTTAGTTTAGGTTTCACATGTCTCACCCTACATGGTAAAGAATAGTGATAATTCCGAACTTTGTAATAGTTAGATATTTTGTATTCTACTTTTTATTATGATACATACATTTTGAATAAATTGGTTATGAAACCTTTTGTAAAACAATTATTGTGGTGTTTGATATATGGGATGTTTCCTTTTTATTTGATTTAGTAGGGAGTGAATCCCCTCTAGGTTCCACTACTTATAGTATGGGGAGAAATAGTTAAACAAAGGAATTTAATAGGATAAATATAAATAAAAGCCCTGAAGATATTGGTATGTTTTTACATCTCATGAATGTGAGTACTGATTAGAGAAGAGTTTTGGAAGTTAACTTTTAAGCCTAATATGTGATAATTGATCCCTAAATTATGGACGAAACTGATCACATTTTTATAATTAGGTTGGCATAAATGACTGTATCATTTGTAAAATTCAATGATGTTCCCTTAAGAAAAATCCACATGATGGGCCATATCAAAATGTTGTTCTCAACAGCTAATTTGATCGAAAAATATAAAATGGAAGTGCAAATGAAGAAGAGGGAAGGGTATAGACAATTAGTAGTATTTCTTTCATAACCCTTTTAATTGTTTCAAGTGCTTCTCACTGCTCAACACAGGATTAGTTTTTAGCCATGTTCTTTGAGATCTCATGACACCTGGTATCCTTATTATGTAATAAGAAACATGTTCATGCACTGTCAAGAGTAGGTTGTTCCCCTTTCTGGAGACCATAGTAAAATTACTTTGCCTATCCATTTTGGTCACCCCCGTGATGAGTGACCTTCCCAAGCTTGTTCTGAAATCACTCTAATCTTCAAAATAGGACTCCTCCCTTTGCTTGAAGTGGTGAATCTTCCCTACTATAGCATTAGGCTTTTGAGGTGGAAAATATTGCTTGATAAATGCATCAATCATTTGATACCAGGTCAATATCGATTCTAATGAAAATCCAAGCAACCATGCCTTAGATTTGTCTAATAGTGAATAAGAAAACAACTTCAAATAGATCATTGTAGTGGGAACCATTTTGAGTTCAAGCATATCACAATTCCATAAGAAGCTATTGCTATGAGCCATAGGGTCCTCCATGTTGTGGAAATGAATGAAAGAGACGTGATTAGTGCCACCTATGCAAGATCAATCTTGGAACTTCCCATGTTCACTACTTGCCATTTTATTGGCCCTAGTTGTGTTGTGGCTGAAGACGCTTTTACCTTCTCTAGATAATCTGCTCCACAATTTGTATTTAAAAATGTTCATCAACATTTGAATCTATTACTACTTTCCCCTACTCTTCCTACGGTGGTGTGGTTTGGATGAAATTCTCATCTAAAGCTCCACAGTATCTTTCTTTATGATGAATCTCCTTCAGGACTATACCTATTTGAGTATAATTCCCATAATCTATGGTTCTAGTATAAACCATACACAAGAAGCTAAAAATTAATGACTATGTAAGAACAAAGAATACTAGTAAATTGATAAAATAAAAAAATTCAATTATGCACAATTTCAATGAAATGATTTTGAAATGTAAATAAAAGAAAAAGGAAATGGCCTAGAGTAGCCATTTGTTAGAATCATAGTTTTGGAGTTTCCATTACCCTAGAAACAATCCCAAAAAACTTGATCACACCTAAACTATGCATGTAAAATGCAAGTGCATGCATCACGTAATATAAGTGAGGCCCGAATGTTGAATTCTGGGAAAGTTATCCTCAAACTACTACTAACTATAACCTAATTAAATAGGCCTAGAGAATATGATTGTTTGATTGCTTTATGTCTAAGAACAAGAAACAAAATCTAAATTGAGTGAATGTGATTGGAAATTGATGGCTTCCTTAGGATTACAGGTTGTTATATTCTGCATTATATTTAAATCCATTTCATCTATAATCATTTAAGATTTACCAAGGACTACAAACCTGTAGCAAGTATTACCCTCTCTCGTAGCGTAATACACTACATATACTAAGACAAATCACAATTTTGTAGCGGTTTAGGAATTATCTAGGTGCATTAATGATGACTCTAGGTTATTCAATTCACATCCGTAGGCCCTCTCCAAAAGCACGTTATTTGTTATGTAAACCTATAATTGTTCAAACCACTAATCCTTCCCCTGAAGCAATTAGCGGTTAAGTACATTGAGTGTGATGATGAAGAACAAACATTTCTGTAGGAAATTATATATTTACCTTACAAATTAAAAGATTATATATAAACTCATGAAAGTCAAACACAAAGTAATATCGAGCTACTCGTTGGTCCAAAGGAACAAGAGGATTATCCCTGCTTGATTTCTACAATCAAAGATTGATAGGAGAGAGAAAACAAGCTAAAAAATAGAAGAATCAATGAAAACCCTCAAAGAAGTGGTCCTGAAGATCTCCTTTCGTAGATACCTTTATCCACAATGTTTTCGAATGCAAATTTTCCTCCCTAAATTTCCTGAAGCGTCCAATACATGGTCTTCCCTTCGTATCCTCCTCTCTTGGCTCATGTGCTCCATTGTGATGAGATAAATGTGATATACTTTTTTTATCCAAACTCCCCTTGGGTCATAAGTGCAACATAGGTAGTCATTAAGTCACAACTGTTGGATCTGTCACTATGTTTAATCTACATTGATCATGTGGAGTTGATATCACAAGCTAAATGTCAGTGGCACCAAGTTTTCGGCTGACATGAAACCCTTGATAAGTATTGGTACTACTGACTTATGTCCAAAACACTGAATACTTTTTGAGTTCTAACTTGATCTGGATGCAAATTTTGGTACCATCGACTTGAATGTCTATGGAACTGAAGCCATAAAATATGGTTCTTGATTCTTTTTGGGCAGTGAGTCGATATCATGTAACTCTCATTTTCGTAGCACTGAGTTTCATCTTATTAGCATTGAATAGTGTCTTAGTAGCACCAAAATGACTGATATTCCATGTTGCATTCTACATATTTCTAGTACCACCTGCTTTTAGTGTCGGTAGCACTGAGTTCTGTTGAAAGTGCTCAAATTGCGTGAAATAAGGAAAACCAACATAATCCTGAATAAAAATTGTTAATTTAACATAATTCAATAAAAATACTTATTAATTGATGATATATTGTTTCACATGCTAATAATGTTAAACAATGCATAAATAATAACAAAATGAAAAATTATGCACTAAATACATGAAAAATAGCATGTGAAAGGCAACTAAATCTTAGTGAATTAGAAGAGCTATAGTGTCCGAATACATGGAATAGTCTTATGTATTCAAGTTTGTTGCCATTCAAAAGAACAATTGTAAAAATACGTGTCTACCCTTAATATGACTTGCAAAAAGAAAGTAGATTCTAGGCTAAAATCGTCATTTGACGATTATGAAGGTTCAAACTTTACAAACAGACATGATTTATTCAAACAATGACTCTTCAATTTTAAATCAATATCTAGTGAAACTCAGTTGCATTTGACAATGGGAACAAATTCCCTGAGTCTAGGTTAATCCAATGACTCCTTCCTCTGGATACTTTGTTTACAGGAACATTAATACACTTCTTTGCCATGCAAGGAGGTAAGTATGAGATCTAAAACCCTTCAATGATCATGAAGATTTTACAAAAACAGGTCGTGGTGCAATGTGAAATAAATTGAAGGGGAAGGAAGAGAAATAGGGTAACAACTAGTCTACCATTCAAATATTGGTTAGGGTTAGCAAAGGACAAGAAAAAAAGATTGCATACCAACAAGAAGGGTCAAATTAGGAAACAGGAAATCATTGTATTGGTGAGTGAAGATGTTTTACATCATTTTGGTGGTCTTGAATTCATAAGATGCTTTTTAGAAGTATAGTTAGGCGATGAAGGTATATGGAAAAGGGTATAAATGGTGTGGGTACAGTGCGGGTCTGACCATACCCATACCTATTCCCATACCCATCAAATTTAGCGAGTGCAGTTCTAATTCTACACCCACATTATTGAAAATCAAAACATGCACCATTCATGCACCCACATTAACAACGGGTTTGTAGTGTGGAGTATGCAAGTAAATGGTTCCATATAGAACATCATATTGTTATTGTAAGAAAATTATGATTATTTTGCATTTATTTTAATACTTTGAGATATTTCTATCATATAATATATTAATATGCAATAATTAAGTTAAATAACTTTTTAGATTGAAGATTAGTTGAGTTAATTTTTGACATATTTTTAGTCATCATCATAATGTTTTAATTATGTAGCATATCTTATAACTATTTTTATTTTAAGTTTACATATGTTTTCATGATTGAAATTAGAATAGTTAATTCTCAATTATATGACTCATATCAACCTTAGTAAAATTAAAGTGATACATAATCTCAAGTATTATATTAATTAGAATAAGAAAGTATGATATAAATACCATATTATAGAAATAGTTATTTATGTATAGTGTGTCTGTGGGGGTAGAGGGTCTGGGTCTAAGGATACCCATAATTGGACCCACTTATATGCAGGTCCAAGGATATGCGGGTCCACGAGTATGTAGGTACAATAATTTAGAACCGTGTAAGGTCTTTTAAGGGTCTAGATTTGTGGGTCCGCGGGTCTACTTGTACCCATTTACAGTTTTATACATGAGTTTTGGAGGAGTAAGGGGAGAGGGACTTGTGGTGCTCTAAATGTTGTTTTGTATTCATAGAGCTCCAAGAATTATCACCAAATCAATATTTATAAGTTTTTAGGTTTAGGGTAGCAAGGAGATGAGCTAGGAAGAGAAACAAGGGTAGGAAAGAAGGTTGTATCATATAAGATGGTAGGAGTTACCAAAGCCTAGAAAACATGGGATTAGAGGATGCAAAATGGCTATAGTAATGTCAAGGGATGTTTGAGAAGAAAAAGGAGGAAAGGACAATGAGGGAGATAAGTGAAGAATAAGGAGTTTTTTTGTGAGAGAAAAGATGATAAAGAGGGGGATGAAGAAGATGATTCGTCCATTTTTAATTCATGAAGCAAGGGCATGAAACAAATGTGGAATAGTAAAATGTAAGAAGTAGATAAAAAATGAGCTTGACAAGACAAACTTTATTCTAAGTTGTCAAATCAATCAATTGTTTTCTCGATTTGGTTTATTTTCTCTCATTTTCTTTCCTAAAGTGGTTTAGGTATCTAGAAGCATCGAATCCTAATGAAAATTTACATCTAGGCCGATTAAAGCATGTCAAATATGAATCGATCATCTATTTCTAGTTTTAAATTCTTCAATTTTAATATTTTTGAGTTAATTTTTCCTGAATAAAATAATGTCATATAGTATTTCATTCAATATTTTAGAGTGATGAATTTATATTTTCTTCCCTAAACAAAATTAAGGTATCAAATTTAATCATTTAATGTTAAACTTGGCCCATAAGACAACAAAAAAATGAGTAATCCAAGTATAAGTTTAATCTCACATTTCGAGACTAGTTATTATGTTATCTAGTGGATCAGGTTTAAAGGGTTTAATTTCTATTTTTATTCACCAAACAATTATTCCAATGGATAATATATTGATATAAGATTTTTTTTGGAACACCAATGAATGACTTCTCTTAATTACCACATGTACCCACACCCATAATAGAATTCCTAATACCATATAATAATATTTAGTTATATTAACTTTCCTATTAAAAATATACCAATTCTCAATCAACCTTTATATCCTTATTATGATCAATTGATGTCTTTCCCATTATATTATTAATAAGAGTTGCTTAATTTCAATTCTTTTCTACCAGTATTAATCATATAAATTGAATTAGTTTCACACTACAGGTTGAACAAAACTAATATATTTACATGCATATACTATTCAATATATGAAACTTTTCATATAGTACTACATGGATTTTTGAATTATACCTTAATAGTTCATGCTAAGGGGTGTGCGGTATGTACAAAATACGATCAAGGATGCATTTTGGAAAAGTTCAAGTATTTATTCACAAACAATAATAGACATAGAACTAGATACTTTTGATTTCCATTTTATTATTATTAAGGGTGAAACAATTCGTCATCCTCATTATATAATACCTAATTTTTCCCCTTACATCATATAAGACAGTTAAGATCATCTAGAATACAATATGTTTACATGCTAGGTTAAATTCTATGCCCATTTTGGGGAATTTTTCCAAAACTTAACTGAAAAACATCCAATATTTAATATTTGGTTTCTAGAGTTAGGACATTATGCTTAGGTATGTTACAATACTCCACCCCATAAATATGATTTTTTCCTCAAAATATAATGATATTTATTCAACCACTTTACTACTCTCAACCCATTAAAAAGGTTTAACCCAATAATTCTTATTAAATAACTCTAAATATATTAGGGTTATAGATCAAATGTAGGGGTGTGATTATGATATACATACTATTGGTAGTATGCCCTGAGACAAAACTGTATGATGATTTTAATGAAACACCTTATAATTGATTTGATTATCAATATGCCATAGTGAATAAGTATAATAATGTCCTAAGAATGTCTTGACTCGATGATGTATTATTTAGGTTGAGGACCTGAACATGAGTCATATGTATACATAAGAGTAAACATTCTTATTATCTCCCTAGTCAATTTATTATTGTGGAAATTTTAGGACAACAATAACTCATAAAACTTATATGTATGTTGAGTAATGACTGTTGACCTAGAGGTTATACATTGACCATATTTTGATAATGACTTAACCATTCCATTCATATGTAACTAATATGTGTGTTAAAGATTGTTTTCATACATTAGGTACATGAAAATGATCCGAAATCAAATGCTCAAGTTTGGATCATATTCAAGTCAAAATGACCACAAGTGTGCAATTTGGGATTTCTATATAAATGAGCTTAGAACATTTTTGTAATCATTTGTAATGATGAATTGACTTGTAACTTAGTTGAGAAAAATTCTTGGGACAACAAACACCAAGTTTCAATCACTTTAGATGCAATTTATAAAATTGATCACAGCAACTTGGTTGGTCGAGTTTCAAACCCTTAAAACTAGACCGATCAATTTTGGTCGATTTTTTGGAGTTTGCATCGGTCGAGTTTTGCTTTCACAGAACTCGACCGATCGAGTTAAAGGCCATTCTTAGTTTAAATGGTCGGTCGAGTTTCCTCAGAACAAACTCGACCGATAGTTTGAACTTCGGTTTTGTCTTATATTGGATCTGTCGAGTTACCATTATTAAAACTCGACTGATCGCACTGTGCTGAAATTGCAGAAAAAGTGATGTGACCATTGGTGAGTGTTTTTGAGAAAAAATAGAGTCGTTCCATTGGGCAAAAAACTGCTATTTTCGTATCTAAGTGTCCCACAACTCAAAGGAGCACCCTCAACTATAAATAGGACCTCTTGGAGTTCATTCCAAGGTTGCTCATTCACATATGCTTGGCACTAGCCTAGTTGAGAGTGTTCTAAGCCTTTGAGCCCCTTTCTCTCTCTGCCTTCAAGATCAAATTCGTGAGTTATGAGTGAGTTAGGTTCCCATGTATGAGAGCTATCCCTTGTATGATGTAAAGCTCCCCATTCCTTCTTCCTACCCCATATTCCCTTGAAGATTGATTGAAGTTGCTTCTCCAAGTCAAAGAGAAGTAGATGATGCTCTTCCCCGAGTGAAGGTGAAGAAGAGGTTACTATTCTTCAAGGTTGAAGAAGGCAAGCTGCTCCAAGTCTCCGAGTGAAGGAGATAGGTGCTTCAAGGTCTCCAAGTGAAGGAGATGATCAAGGCAACGTTCAAGAAAGATGGGTAATTCCTTGAAGGCAAAAGACTTGAAGAGAGTAGTGGGTAAGTCCATGGTGATGGCTGAAAACTCCTAGGTTTCAAGTGGGTAAGCTCCTTCTACAGGTTGAAGATCTTTGCTTGAGGTACTAAGCCCTTGGATGTGTGGTTGTTTTGTATTGTAATCTTATTGTGGAATATAAGAGTACCAAGATTGCAAATCCTAGAGACTAACCCACTCTAGGTAGTGGACTGACATTGCTCCTAAGTTTAGGACATGGAACCACTCTAAACCACCTGTCCAAGTGCTTGATCTTGCTTGTCTCTTATCCTTGCTTTGAATGTTAGATTAAGACATCAAATTTTTGTTTGGTTTAATTTATTCACTTAATATAATTTGGTGGTCTAATCTATTTTGTGAAGTTTGTGAATCTCTATTCACCCCCCCTCTAGATCCCATTGATCCAACAAGTGGTATCAGAGCAGGTCTTCTCTAAGCAACTTCAACAATTTAGAGAAGATGGGCGCTTCATCACTTGTACACCTAAATCTAGAAGGGAGATTCTCCATGAGACCTCCAGTCTTTGATGGCACAAACTTCCTATATTGGAAGAGAAGGATGCAATTCCAATGGCAAGGTGTGAGCTATGAAATGTGGAAGGTTGTCCACCTCAAGTATGATGACCTAAAGGGAGACATTTCTACTTGGAATGAAGTGAGCATCATCTATGTAAAGCTCAAATCAATGCAAAAGTTTTGAGAATCATCTACACCACCCTCACTCCATCTGAGTTCAACCGGATATCTTCTTGGGACACAACCCATGACATATTGAACAAGCTTTGTGTCACCTATGAAGGTATGGAGCAAGTAAAGGAAGACAAGATCTACATGCTTGGAGGGCTGCTTGAAAACTTCAAGATGGGTAAGAACGAGAGAGTGGATGATATGTACACTAGGCTCAATTTGATCATAAATGGACTAGTTGACCTTGGGAGTGTGTTAGACAAAGGCACTATCAACTCCAAGATCTTGAGATCTCTTCCTAAGAGATGGGAGCCTAAAGTTACATCAATTGAAGAGGTGTACAAGCTAAGTGAGTTGTCAACTGAGGAGCTGGTTGGTAATCTTCAAGCCCATGAACCTAGGTTTGACAAGCAAGAAGAAGAGGAGGAGAGGAGGAGTCCAAGAAGATAAAGGACACAACCTTCAAAGCCCAAATTGAAGAAATGATGCGGCAACAACAACTTGCTATCAAGTGTCCTACTCCCTCTTCAAGTGAAGATGAAGTTTCAAATTAGCATGAGGCAAACTACTCAAAGGGGAAACACTTCAAGAGAAACCCTTCTTCCTCAACTCCAAGATGCTATGAGTGTGGTCAAAAAGGCCACTACAAGAGTGACTGCCCAAAGACCAAGAATATCCATCTCAAGGGTAGCCACAAGAAAGATAAGGAGCACAAGAGAGAAGGCAAGTACAACAGGAAATAAAAGAAAGACAGAAGATTCAAAGATGCAACCCATGCAGATTGGGAGGACTCTTCTTCAAGCTCCGAAGACGGAGAATGCACCTTGCCCTCAAGGCTTCCACTAGTGAAGATATTGGTGACGTAAGTGACGTAAGTGAGGTAAGCAATGTTATCTTGCATGAGCTATCTAAAGAAACTCTCATTGATATGTTAAATGAATGCAAATCTTCCTTTGCTAAATGTAAATCTAAAAGGAAAAGATTAGTTAAGATAGTTGATGATCATTATGCTAAGATTGAAATTCTTGATAAAAATGAAAATCTTCTCCTTGATAACATTGAATCTTTGCAAGGACAATTTCTTGACCTTGAACTTCAACACAATGGTGTATCGGTTGAAAATGGTGTTTATCTTAAAAATATTGAAAATCTTAAGGTAGATAACCAAAATTGTCTAGATGAGCTTTATGTCTTTAAAACTCAAAATGTAGAACTCAAACTCATTGATGATGTTGGGAGAAAAGAAGTCTATGCTTATTAAAGAGAAATTGTTTTGCTTAAATCTGAAAATGCCAAGTTGCTTGCTCAAGTTAATGATTTATCTTCTAGGCCTGTTTTGCAAAGAAATGAAGTTGCTAGCATAACTCTAGAAAAAGATTCTCTTCATACTAAAGTCCTCTGTCTAGAGGCTGACTTTTTGCATGCTAGAGATGATCTTGCTAGTTTTTCTACTACTATCATTAACCTTAGTGATGATAATTCTATGTTAAGATCTACGTTGCAAAAGTTTCTATCAGGAAAGAAATCCCTCAATAATGTCCTAGAACACTCTACCAAACAAATTGGTACTAGTGGTTTGGGATATGATGGGACTGCTCCCAAAGGTAATAGCAAGAGCAAGAACAAGGGTAAGAAGAAGAGTGGGGAACCTCCAATCTTCCATGGAGAGTCTTCCGGCTCTAAGAACCCTATGGTATGTGTCCAAAGGAAATGTGATAACCATTATTCTACTTATTGTCCTTACAAGCATAAGGGGACCAACCCAAAGATGAAATGGGTCCCCAAGCTAACCTCGGACCCCAAAACTTGAGTTGGGTTCCGACATCCTTCTTTCTTGCAGGCTTAAAAGATATGGATTGTTGATAGTGGTTGTTCTAAGAACATGACTGGAGAAATCAACCACTTCAACAAATTCATGAAGAAAAAGGAGGATCGGTAACCTTTGGTGACAACAAGAAGGGTAAGGTCATAGGTGAGGGTGATGTAGGTAACAATCTTTGTATCAAGAATGTTTTTCTTGTTGATGGCCTACATCACAACTTGATTAGTGTAAGTAAACTATGTGATAATGGATATTTTGTGTTGTTTACATCTTTAGAATGTTTGCATCTAGATTCCCTCTCTTACAATGTCATATATAAGGGAACCAGAAATGGTAATCTTTATGTTATTGTTCTTGATGCTCTAAAGCCCATTCTTGATAGATGCTTGGTAGTGGATAAAAATGATCTTTCTCATTGGCATCGTCATTTGCGTCATGTAAATATGCATCAAATGAAGAAGTTAAGCAAAAAGGACTTAGTATGAGGACTTCCTAAATTGGATTTTTAAAAGGATGAGGAATGCCAACCTTGTACACAAGTGAAAAAAACCAAATCCTCCTTCAAGTCCAAGGGATACATGAGTACTAAGAGAGTTCTAGAACTTCTTCATATTGATCTATTTGGACCAATGAGAACACAAACGCTTTGTGATTCCAAGTATTGTCTTGTTATTGATGATGATTTCTCTCGATATATTTGGACCTTCTTTCTCATTTCGAAAAGCAATACTCTTGATGTTTTCTTGATATTTTGTAAATGGGTTGAAAATGAAGCTTCTTTTCGGATCACTTCTATCCACAGTGACCATGGGGGAGAATTTGAAAATGATCTTTTCCAGCGTTTTTGTGAAAAATCGGGTTACTCACACAATTTCTCTTCTCCTCGTACGCCTCAACAAAATGGGGTAGTTGAGAGTCACTCCAAGAGATGGCGAGGATAATGCTTCTCAAATACGACATTCCTAAGAAGTTTTGGGTTGAAGCCGTTAGCATCGCCTGTTTTGTGCAAAACTGGGTTTTTCATCCTGTTTTTAAGAAAACCCCCTATGAGCTATGGCGAGGTAGAAAGCCATCCATTGATTTCTTTCATGTTTTCAGATGTCCTTGTTTTGTTTTAAACATGAAGGATTCTCTTGACAAGTTTGATCAGAAATCCTGTAAGGCTTTCTTCCTTGGATAAAGCACTACAAGCAGGGCATTTAGAGTATTCAACATTGAACTATCTAAACTTGAAGAATCCATCAATGTTAAGTTTATTGAGACAAACCCTGTTGTTGGCAAGCATAGTGTTGATGATGTTGTAGATGACTTGATTTCTATTCTTAAGGAAGTCAACATCAACAACAAAGGTAAGCAGGTGATAGAAGAAGAAGAATAATAAGAAAAGAAGCATCCCACTCCCCTCTTTGCTAAGAATCATCCAAAGGAGCTGATCATTGGCAACCCCTTCGTGAGAGTGAAGACAAAAGCTGCATACAACAAAGAGCAAGCAGATAGTGCCTTCATCTCACAATTAGAGCCAAAGAACGTCAATGAATCCCTTGGTGATAATGAGTGGATCCTAGCTATGCAAGAAGAATTGGAGCAATTCGAAAAGAATTTTGTGTGGACTCTAGTGTTGAGACCTAATGATAGAAAAATCATTGGCACTAAATGGGTCTACCGCAACAAGCTGGATGAGAAAGGAAAAGTGGTAAGGAACAAAGCAAGGTTAGTAGCACAAGGTTACAACCAACAGGAAGGTATTGACTTTGATGAAACTTATGCTCCTGTTGCTAGATTAGAATCTATTCGCACGCTACTTGCCTTTGCTAGTCATAAAAATTTCTTGCTTTATCAAATGGATGTTAAAAGTGTGTTTTTGAATGGTACAATCAAGGAGGAAGTATTTGTTGCTCAACATCCAAGCATTGAAAATGACAAGTTACCCAATCATGTTTATTTGTTGCAAAAAGCTCTCTTCGGTCTCAAGCAAGCACCTCGAGCTTGGTATGAGAAACTAAAGAACTTTTTGTTAGATAATGAGTATGTCATGGACAAGGTTGATTTTACCTTATTTCTAAAGCACACTTCTAAACATTTTCTTATTATTCAAATATATGTTGATGATATTATATTTGGAGGGACTGATCTTGATCTTTGCAAGGAGTTTAGTTCTCTTATGCAGAATGAATTTGAAATGAGCATGATGGGTGAGTTGACCTTCTTCCTCGGCTTTCAAATCAAGCAAACAAAAGAAGGAAACTTCATCAACCAAGGCAAGTACACAAATGAACTACTCAAGTGCTTTGGGATGGAGAACATGAAGCCGATGGATACACCCATGTCCAACACCGCCAAGCTTGATAAAGATGATGATGGTGAAAAGGTAGATGAGAAGCTCTACAGAGGTATGATTGGAAGTTTACTTTATTTAACTGCCTCTAGAACTAATATTATGTTTAGTGTTGGCTTGTGTGCTCACTTTCAATGTAGCCCTAGGAAGTCGCATCTTATAGTCCTTAAGAGGATTTTGAGGTACTTATCCAAAACCCAAAATTTTGGACTATGGTATCCCAAATCAAGGGATTTTAATCTTATGGCATATAGTGATACAGATTATGCAGGGTGCTTGGTTGATAGAAAGTGCACAAGTGGCACTTGCTTCCTTCTAGGACCATGCTTGGTGTCTTGGTTTTCCATGAAACAGAGCATCATGGCATTATCAACTACCGAGGCTGAATACATTGCAGTCGGGAGTTGTTGTGCTCATGTCCTATGGATAAAGAAAATGCTCCAAGACTTTAACATACACTTTGATGCTTCTCCTATCTACTGTGATCATACTAGTGCAATTAATCTTTCTTACAATCCTATATTGCATAGTAGAGCCAAACATATAGAGGTTTGCCACCATTTTCTTCGTGACCACATTGCCAAGAAGGATATTTATATCACGCATGTGGACATGGAAAATCAGTTGGCAGATATTTTAACAAAACCTCTAGCTAGAGATCAATTCAATTTTATTCGATCTAAATTGCTCATTATTGCCTTGGATGATATTGCCATGTGATCTAGCTAGTTGTCTCTATCATGTATGTTTTCTTATGTTTCTCATCATCTTGCTTTGCCTATATATGCTTAAATGTTCCTAACTTGCTTGTTAACATGCTTATTTTTGCTTGTTTTTGGGTTTTTATCAAATTTCATGTTTTCTTGCTAAATAGTACCCAATGATGAGCTACATGTGCCTAAGTATGTTAATTATGCATAATGGTCTAGAAAAATGAATTTAATTGGCATGTATATATGGCTAGAAACTAAGTTTGTGACTTTTAGGTCTGGTTGACCATCGATCGAGTTTCACCACGACAAACACGACCGATCAGGAGCCGAGAGCAGTTTCTCAGTGGACCATTCGGTCGAGTTTCACACCCACAGAACTCGACCGATCGACAAGCTGACCTAACTTAAAAGTTAGGATCGGCTGACTATTTTCCCTTGCAACTAGAAAATAGCCGACCGATTCCTCATTATCTAGCCCCTAGCTCTCAACCCTAGCCCTAAAGCTCCCGTTCCTAACCCTAGGGCGACCTAGAATCCTTGATCTTGACCTCCCCGGGCATCTTTGGTGGTGTTTCTTTGGTGTTTGAGGTATGCTATCTCTTTTTTTCACGTTTTTCATCTTGTTTTATCTTCCATGGCTTCCCAAAGATGAAAACGTGCTGCCCCTAGCAATGCTCAAGCCTCCTCATCGACTAATATCTTGATTCCTTTTGATAACACAACCATTGTGTCTCTTGAGGCTTTAAATCGGTACAAGGATCTCCTTCCTCGATCTCCTTTTCTGTTTCGCAACTTGCTTGACCCAAATCATTTTTAAGCGGTTATTACGTCTGTTTCGAGGCTTCTCACCAGCCACCACCTATCTGCCCTAGCGATCGAAGCTGACTGCTTTAACAATCACATCTCTAGCACTAAGGCAGTTCATGAGTTCTACGCACATTTGTATTGGAACTACGATTCACTTATCCCTCTGCCGAATATCAAAGTAGTTCTTACATCAATGATCGTCGGTCGTCGTTTTCAAATCTCTGAGGATTCATTAAATATCTTCTTTTCCAGAGACAAAGAAAATGACACTTAGCGCAAGGACTATGGAGTGTATTTTTATCTTCTTGACCGAGAAGGTTTTTACAATCACCATGAATTGACGCTACTGGATATTCATCGGTTTTTGAAGAAACCTGACATTTCCTACAAGAAGAAGTCAACCCTACCTTCATCCTCTCTTGATCTAAAGCGGCGCATATTGGCTTTAGTGATCAACTATAATGTCCATCCCAAGAAAAATCAAACGGACATTGCATAAAACACTACATTCATTATGTATTATTTGCTAAACAATATCGATGTCAAATGGGCCAGATACATTCTACACCAGATGACCTATTTTGACACCGACAAGAACACCAAAGGCACCCACCCACCCTACCCAACTCTGATCTGTGGTCTTTTCAAGTTTGTCACTAACAAATGCCTCTTCTCTGACTTTCATTATCTAATTTCCAGAAAGGGTGTTAGCATTAGTGAAACCACTCTTCAGAAGTCAGTTCCCGTGTTTTCTTCTACTTCTGGTACTTCTGCCTCTACTTTTACCACACCCTATGCCTCTGCCTCTACCCATGCTCCACCACCTCAACCACATCCTCAACCCAGCCGTACATCCTTCTACGTATCCAATGAAACCCTTCTGGGATATATGATGCATGAACAAGCATATAACCGACAGGTTCAGGAACACCAGCACCAGGATCTGTGTTCAATCATGTCTCACATGAACCTATCATGTGATTCACCCTACCCCACCTACCAGCCATATCCTGGTAGTGCATATGCTTCTTATGCATACGAGCATTACTACCCCGCACCTGAGCCTTTCGCTGCCACTCCACCACCTTTTTCTACTAGTAGATCTGCTCCCATCATCCTGATGTTGCCTGCTGGCCCCCTGGCCACCCTGCTAGCCACCTGGGGTGACTCTGCTCTGTATTTCCCATAGGGTAATGAGCTTCATGCTCTTGGTATATCTTGGGCTGAGCAGAATGCCCGCTGGCCCGATCGCTCTTTTGGACCTCCTCCTGATGAGGAGATGCCTGACCACACTGAGGAGGCTGATGCTGATGATGGTGATGACAATGATGCTTCTGAAGAAGGTGATGGTGGTGATGTCGATGATGATCGTGTTGCTGCTCCATCTTCTGACAGAGACGAGGACTACACTCCCGGCGATGAAGATGTTGTTGATATAGATAGCCTAAATGTCTAGATGGGTTCTTAGTTTGTAGTCTAGCATGCTTATCATATATATCTTCCTAATCTATTTTGTATAAGAAACATCTTGGCACATTTCTTCTGAGCTGTACTATTTCCTATCTTTTCTTTATCGTTGTTATGTAGTTGCTATGCTATGAACATCTTTCTGAGTTGTATTATCCTTGATGTGCACTATGGCTAGTTACTCTGGTTCATTCTATGTGTTTGGTGCCATCTTGAGTTATATTTTGATAATGTCTTGGATTGTATGTTATCTTGTGTGGATGTGTGATATATCTTTTTAAAAACTACTGCTTATTATCTTACATATATGGTTGGTTGAGTTTTGGAGAAGACCTTTTTTTTCTGCACTTCTACCCCCCTACCTTTTTGATAATGTCCAAAGGGGGAGAGATATATTGGTTTGAGACTCAATCATATTGTATTTTAGTTGTTATACTATTGCTTTCTTGCTTAGTTGATCCTTTTCTTGTTTATTCACTATTGATCATATGACTTGCAAAGGATTACACAATACATGCATATTTCTATTTGCTATGTAGAATAGACTAACCATGTAGGTTAGATGAATCATAGATTGAGGGGGCGCAATTCACATTGTTCACATGATGAATCCCCTAATTCTCAAGGCAAAGGTATAACTTTCATATCCCTTTTCAATATGTTTGAGGAATGGTTTGTCATTGTCAAAAAGGGGGAGAATGTTGACCTAGAGGTTATACATTGACCATATTTTGACAATGACTTAACCATTCCATTCATATGTATCTAATATGTGTGTTAAAGATTGTTTTCAGAGATTAGGTACATGAAAAGGATCTGAATTCAAATGCCCTAGTTTGGCTCAAGTTCAAGTCAAAATGACCACAAGTGTGCAATTTGGGATTTCTATGTAAATGACCTTAGAACATTTTTGTAATCACTTGTAATGATGAATTGAATTGTAACTTAGATGAGAAAATTATTGGGACAACAAAAACCAAGTTTTAATCACTTTAGATGCAATTTAGAAAACTGATCACAACAACTTGTTCGGTCGAGTTTCAGACCCTTAAAACTTGACCGATCAATCTTGGTCAATTTTTTGGAGTTTGCATCGGTCAAGTTTTGCTTTCACAGAACTTGACCGATTGAGTAAAAGGCCATTCTTAGTTTAAATGGTCGGTCGAGTTTCCTTAGAACAAACTCGACCGATAGTTTGAACTTCGGTTTTGTCTTTTACTAGATCGGTCGAGTTACCTTTATTAAAACTCAACTGATCACACTATACGAAAATTCAAAAAAAGTGATCTGACCGTTGGTGAGTGTTTTTGAGCAAAAATAGAGTTGTTGCCTTGAGAAAAAAATGGCTATTTTCGTATCTGAGTGTCCCACAACTCAAAGGAGCAC
The DNA here is from genome assembly GCA_963693085.1 of Alisma plantago-aquatica. Lineage (NCBI taxonomy): Eukaryota > Viridiplantae > Streptophyta > Magnoliopsida > Alismatales > Alismataceae > Alisma > Alisma plantago-aquatica. The sequence goes on along the minus strand of OY856410.1, from coordinate 1,438,933,015 downwards.
CCTCAACTATAAATAGGACCTCTTGGAGTTCAATCCAAGGTGGCTCATTCACATATGCTTGGTCCTAGACTAGTTGAGAGTGTTTTAAGCCTTTGATCTCCTTTCTCTCTCTACCTTGAAGAGCAAATTCGTGAGTTATGAGTGAGTTAGGTTCCCATGTATGATAGCTATCCGTTGTATGATTGTAAAGCTCTCCATTCCTTCTTCCTACCCCATATTCCCTTTAAAGATTGATTGAAGCTGCTTCTCCAAGTGAAGGAGAAGTAGATGCTGCTCTTCCCCGAATGAAGGTGAAGAAGAGTTGTTGTTCTTCAAGGTTGAAGAAGGCAAGCTGCTCCAAGTCTCTGAGTGAAGGAGATAGGTGCTTCAAGGTCTCCAAGTGAAGGAGATGATCAAGGCAACGCTCAAGAAAGATGGGTAATTCCTTGAAGGCAAAAGACTTGAAGAGAGGAGTGGGTAAGTCCATGGTGATGGTTGAAGACTCCTAGGTTTCAATTGGGTAAGCTCCTTCTACAGGTTCAAGATCTTTGCTTGAGGTACTAAACCCTTGGATGTGTGGTTGTTGTGTCTTGTAATCTTATTGTGGAATATAAGAGTACCAAGATTGCAAATCCTAGAGACTAACCCACTCTAGGTAGTGGACTGACATTTCTCCTAAGTTTAGGACATGGAACCACTCTAAACCACCTATCCAAATGCTTGCTCTTCGTTGTCTCTTATCCTTGCTTTGAATGTTAGATTAAGACATCAAATTGCTGCTTGGTTTATAATCTGCACTTAATATAATTTGGTGGTCTAATCTATTTTGTGAAGCTTGTGAATTTCTATTCACCACCCCTCTAGAGCCCATTGATCCAACAATGACTATGTCAATGTAGTCATGACATCAGATATCAACTCATATACATAGGTACTTGTTAGAGAACAAGTTGTACTCGACAAAACCAATGTGATTATGATACTTGGAAGCCATGAATGGAAGTCAAAAGCATACCTCTATGCGATAGTAGTGATTGTTCTCCTTAAACCTAAAGTCACATCAATGATCACATGTTGGTCGGTATTCTTTAACACTACTAAACATGAATTTGTGTAAGGGTTTCCATACGTGTAGTTATTGGGTATGTTGTGACACATGTGGATTGTTGTGAGTGATGCAGATGGAATTTGACCCTCCTATTTGGAGTGTTGTCCCTAGACACTTGATGATTGAGAATACAAATACATGGACAAACTCATGATACTTGTCATATGGTGTTCAACTAATATGTATCTCAAGTAGTCTACCCTAGATCAAGAAACAAAGAATGATTGTTGAAAGGATAACATTTTCACATTTTGTATTCATTGTCCATTTTGGATAAAAAGAGATTATACAATAACTATTTATCCTACTCACCATACTAGATTTAATTTGTTCTCCAACTAATGCAATTACTTTGTTGACAATGAAGTCATGCTAGATAACAATCATTGTCTTTGTAGTAATAATGTGAATTTGGACATCGGTGCCAATGTAATTTGGGTCCTATAGGGTTACACATATAGTATGAATAGGGAAGATGAGTATAATCATGGGCATATTATTTATTGATTCCTAAAAGGTTTAGGTAATCAATTATATCATTTTTGGGTTGACAGGTAGCCCACTCAGCTGACTAGACTAGGTCTAGGGGCGAAGTGTCAACAAATATTTGTTGTCTTTTTATTTCATAAGGTTTATTAGAAATCATGTTTTCCAGTCTTTCCTATATACATGGACATGATGGGCAGGGTTTTGTGAAATCTCTCGAGAGACTTGTGTTTCAACTTTTGTGAGGAAAAAGGAGACAATCTTTGGAAATCCATTGACTAGACATCATTATTGTATAGGAAAGAAGGGAGGAGGAACATATTGTCATTGAAAGGCAACTCCTTCTAGATATATTTTTGTAGTGCCATGTTGAGTTCTCTATCATCCATGTGGATGGTAATAATACATGTTCCATTTGTTGGCTTTGTTGTAAGATCGTCTTTGACATCATCTTCTTTCTCTATCTTGTGAGATCAATTGTCAGATTTACTCTATGGCAAAAGTATAATCTCACAAACTTTCATTCATATTATAGAGTTGGTGACGAGATCCACGAATAGATACATCGAGGGACAAACTTTTATTGTTTACTCCTTCCATTTCCATGTCACTTTTTCACCATGAAATATATGTACGAACTTGTATGTTTTACTTCATTTATATGTGTTTTACATTCTAAGTGTGTGTTGATTACATTTGTTCACTGCGGTTGTAGATTAATTTATGCTCTTGAGATATTGAGGCATGTAATGGTTCCCTTATACTTAACCACATTCACATTTATATATACTCTATGTGGCTTTTTATATTGTTTGATTATAGGAAAAAATACCATCTATAAATGATGCATGTACTTTTATGGTCTAATTAGTAGGTGAAAATTTTGTAAGAAATTGAAATATTTTTGGTTGAACATGTCCATTAAACATGTTCTTAGATCTCATTCAAAATCCAAGAGACATAATACCAAAGTTTATGAAGATATTTTTGACGAAATTGTTCATGATGAGTTATATCTAGCCTATAATATGAAAGGCTGATTAGAAATATTTTTCACGCTTAGATGTTCTACTTTGGATGTATTATATAACCATATTGGAATCTATGTTTGGTAAAGACACATCCTTTATCTGTAAACAAACACTAATTTGCATGTGAAATATTTGGGAGAATTTGAATTCTTTTTTTGTTGAAATTGCCAAATACTCATGTGCATATATGTAATTCAGAATGCATGGAAGCATGATACTAGAGTTTATCCATATCTTGTTAACAAATTCATGCATGCTAATTAGTTATACCTAACCTAAAATATTCATGGTTGATAAAAAATCTATGATTATATGTTTTATATAGGATGCGTTTCATAAGCATTTGAGACTTTATGTTGGGTAGCGTCGTGTACTTCGACTATAAAAATCATGATGGATGACTAGACATTGATATGTAGGTTTCAGCATTACTATTTAACTTCAAAATATTTTCAACTGCTAAGATGAAGCCTTAAATTTATATCCTTTTCTCATCATCAGAAATATAAAAATCTAAAACTTCAAAATATATTATTCCTTTTATTGTTATGTACAGAAATATGGTGATAGAGATGGCATAGAAGATCTTTCCATATTCCCATAAACCATTGGATTGTGTCAATAACTATGAATTGGAATAAATGTTGTAAGGGATATACCTGGTCTTGGAGCAAGTCCATCAGCAACCCATACAACAATGAGCTTGTTTCTCCAGAAGCACCTAGATGTTTGTCGATGACGACCTCCTAGTTTAGCACCTAGGATGGTGGTTGATGACATCCTCCTATCACGGTGGCAACGACCTCCACACCTCTATGTAGTCCACACGGACCCCTGGGAACCCATTTTGTTCTTCTTGAACTAATGGGAAGGTTGTGTTTCTCATGTTGTCAACATGCTAGCGTCGTCTTTCTCCCCTTTGGCTGTCTCTCCCTTTTACGGGTAAGATGCCTTTGTATCTCACATTACGACAATATTGAGATTAGGAGACTTATCCAAATATCCTTGGCCACCACCTCTCTATAAGGAGTGGATGGGTCAAGGTTTCAACAAAATCAGGAATACAAGGAGATATATTTCATGAATTTTTGGTTGTTGTGACTCACCAGTCGGTCGAGTGGCACATAAATAGGTCTACTAGACACTCTAGTTGGTTGATTGGTTATGTTTCCTATTCACAGAGAGATTGTCTTTCAAAATAATGATTAATACATGACATGATGTCAAAATCAATCCTTGATCTACTATTGTTGATCACCTAGTCGGTCGACTGGACCTTTCAATCGGGTGACAAAACATCCCCAATCGGTCCAATATGGATATTCCAATAGCCAATTGTCATCTATTTTTTTAAGGTTGATTACTTAAACACTTACCAACCTATTAAAACCTTATTTATGAGTAAACTCTTATTCTAGGAGCATCCTATATGTGTGACCCAATACGTTCCAAATTACATTGGCAATTAATGTCCATAACTAGATTTTGACATCACTAACAATGAGAGGTATCTATTAAAGCATCATAACTACCTAAGTGATTGGAAATTTAAAGAAAAACATCAATTTTCATTTGTGATCAATTTTATCGTAATCATATAGTTCTTTGTCACTTATATCTAGATTGAACTCAAGGTATGGAATCATCATCCTCTAAATATTGAATCCATGTTCTTTGAACTAGAATAGACTGACTGATATGCATGTGAGCTCACATATCACATATTGATTCACATGAGTATTAACATATGTTTCTCAGTCTTGCTTATCAACTGGCCAAGATATCAACTATACCGGGTGGGACAAATTCCATCTACATCACTCACTATCATCCCATGTGTCACAACATACCTGAACATTACATGTATGATAACCCTTATTTAAGGTCACATTAAATGGTGTCAAAGTACATAAAACAACATATGTTGACTGTAGTGATTTCAAGACTAAGAACTCAATCACTACTATCTCTATGAGAGTTGATTATGACTAGTATTGAATGGTTTCCTTGTATCACTCTCCATGTGGGTCTATCAGATATACTTGTTCTCTATCAAATACCTCTGTGTTTGGCGTGATATCATATATCATAACAAAGGAGATTTTTTCTTTAGTCAGCACACATTTTGGTCTTATGTTTTATTTCCTTCCATATTGTTTCCACAATAATATTTGATTAGGGACATAATAAGAATGTGTATACTCTTATCCTACATATGTCAATGGGTAATATCACTCTTTTAGACATCTAGCATCTTAAATCATCAACTCATAACTAAACAAAGATATAGACAAAACATTATCTTTGTTATTAGTCAAATCTATCACATGATACCTCATTACAATCATCATATGACTAGCTCTCTGGTCATACATACAATTCAATTTATGTAGCATTCATAAATTTGATTTGTGTAAAAACATGTCTCATTTAAGGGAAGCATGTGTTATTTGTGGAAATTAGGTTTTCCTTTTTAAAATTTAGGGATCATTCAAATCAATATACGGAAAATTAGTGGAATTCAAGTTATTTATTTCATGTTGCACAATATTAGGTTAACAAATGCCATATCAAGGTAAACTAATTCAAATAAGGTAAACTTTAAATCAAGTTAAATGAGATAAGGGTGTATTACATTTGAATTGTGATGAAACATGTCTTACATGGGAAGGTTAGGTTTGAATTCACTAAATTTAAATGCCAAATTAGGTTCAATGTAAGTTATATTATGGTAATCTAATTAAAAGTAGGCCAAATTTAAATCAGGGTAGAAGAATATAGGTTGAATTACATCTTAGATTAGGTTTGGTTTGAGCAGAAACACGTATAAATGTTTCGCTTTATCCTAGGTTGATTAGAAATATTATTGCTCTATTTCTGCTTAGGATGTGTTATATAAGCATCTGGGAATCTATGTTTCGCAGAGACATGTCTTATAAATGTGATGAAATTTATAATGGAAAATTAGAATGAAGGCTTGAATCTTTTATCCTTTTTACATCAATGGAAATGTAGAAATCTTAATGTAAAAGATATACCATTCCTTTTCTAAGTCTCATGTCAAATTCAACTTATATGTCATATATAGGTTTAACATCAGTAAAAAACATGTCTGATTTAGGGAAAAACATGACTTATTTGGGAAAATTATATTTGGTTTTGCAAAATTTAGGGATTATTAGGTCAATGTTGGGAAAATTAGGGTAATTACGTTTTATTGTATCATGTTATGCCCAAATAAGTAAATTGTAGGGCATATTAGGGTAAAATAATTCATATAGGTAAAATTTTGGTTTGGATGAAATTAGGGTGGATTAGGTCTGATATTAAGTTTTATTAGTGAGGAAACATGTGTGATATGGGGAGTTTAGATCTAATTTCACTAAACCTAAATCTCATTTTGGTTAATGTACAACATATTACGGAAAGTTAACTCTAATTTGATCATGTTATATAGAAAATTAGGTTTGATTAAGGCCTAATTAGGAGAAAACGAATTTGTTTTCCCCCATGTTTTCCCCATTGTCTTTGTATGAGTTTTAAGGTAGGTGAGAAAACTGGTTCCATATGCATTGAATGTGTGTAAACTTAGAAAAAGTTTTTTTGACATATTCTCTATGTCTGTAACTAATCCAAGTTGTGGGAGGTGGACTTTACAACATATTCCACCTTTAGAGGATGACATTGGTGACATAGGAGAACATCTCTCCACATTCCCTTTGTGAGATAAGTTTAATGGGAGTAGTGGTGGATTGTAAAGAAATGTGTGAAAGAAAATAATCTTGTCAGGCCAGGAAAGAACTAAAAGTATAGTAGGGGTAAAATTAATTTTGTAAGGTATTCAGTTCCACAACAAACATGGGGAAAACATGTACAAATAGAAGAACACATATGTATACTTGTATACACATACACATGCATACTATTGTACATAGTACACATACTGGTACACATGGAGTACATAATTATATAGTAGACATGTGTACACATAGCAGTCAACAAGTGTACACATAGAAACACACATGTGTTCTCTTGTGTACACATAACAATATGTATGCGTACGCATATGCACTATTGCACATGTAGAAGTACACATGAAGTACACAATACACATTTGTACACCTATCAATTTGCAAGTCTGCACATAATATTACTCATGTTTACACATTCACCATTCTACACATCTTACATAAAAAAATGCACATGGAGTAAACGATATACATTGTACACATAGAAATATACAAGGGTACATATAAAGGTTTTCATGTGTATACATATGCACTGTTGTACACATTTCTTACATTACAATACACATGGATTACACAATGAATTTCATGCACATAGTAGTATACATGTGTACACATAAACATAAATATGGAAATACACATGTGTACACATGTATACACATAACAAAATAGATGTGTACACTCTGAAAAACAAATGTGTACACTCTAAATTACACATAGAAGTACACATGGACTAGACATCGAGTGTATAATAGAAATACAGATGTGTACGTATAATAGAACACATAGTACATATGGTAGTATATCTGTACATGTTCTACATGTCATGCTTGAGCCACTACCCAAGGCTATAGTAGAGTTTTAGGAATGAAGAATAATTCCACCTACTACCACTGGCCTCAAACAACACAATTTGTCCCCACTCACAAATAACCCAAATTAACTTCTCTATGGGTCACCCATCATAGTACTACTATATAATAAGCATGCTTAACTACATAATCCCAATTGATATGCTACGTCAAAGGAGGTGCACCTTGGTTATATAGGAAAACTAATAAATCCTTTTAAGAAAATATTATCCAAGCCTATAAATCTTGGGACGTTACAATGTCCCCCACTTAGCACTTGACTTCCTTGCAAAGGCTGAACTATAGGGCCTCAAAATCATCCCCTATTTTAGTCTAAACCCAACATCACAATGTAACTTTCCAACATGTTTGGGCCACACTAGTTAAGACTAGCATGTCAGTACCCATGTGGGATCTGCTTACTAGAGGGTTTTTTGGCTCTGATACTATATGAGAATATGTGGTATTCAACTAAATAAATTGGTTATGAGTGAAGGGACCACACAAATTATAAGTTCAAGCACCATCCCAAAACCTAATGGTGTATGACAATTATTCGCTCATCCCCCCTCAAGTGTAGTCTTTTTTTAGTCAGGACAAGTCTTTTTTTAGTCAAGAAAAAGTGTGTAGCTTAGGCAAATTGTGGTTTGTGGGACCAGTTGTCATTCACATACAACCTGATATTAACTACCCAATTGGTCACTCATCCTACTAGTACCTTGTCTAGGCACACTTAACTATGAAGTGTCAACTGATGCACTACATGAAAAGGAGGTACAACTTAGTGATATGGTAACTTCAATCCTTCCTTCTAATGTAATTTTATCTTAGGTTCCAAAACCATGGATGGTACAATCACTCCCACATAGACTCTTGACATCCTCGTTGACGCTTAACTATATGTCTTGATAATCTTTCCCTTTTTTAGTTCATAAACAACATGCCTTGTAAATCTAAGTCCCATCAGAGTTGTTAGCGCAAGGTTGGCCCCATAACCACATGTATCCATTTCTAGCATGCATGTCATACAACTCAAGACTAGAAACCCACGTACCCATGTGGGTGGACCCACATACTGTATTGGGTTTAGTCTATGATACTATTTAAAAATGTGTGGTATTCAACTCAAAATCAACTATCAATGAGTGAAGGGAGAAAACACATTATAATCTCAAGAACCATCCTAAAAGTCAAAGGTGTGTGAAAATTATTATCACATTCCCCCTTAAGTGTATAAATTTTTATGAGTTATGAAAAAGCATATCCAAGGCCATTGATTAGCAGTGGGGGTAGTCATCATTTAAGGAAAACCTTAGATTAACTTCCTAATAGGTCACCAATCCTAGTTCTACTATTAACCAAGCAAGATTAACCAAGAAGTACCATAAGGGTTATCTGAAAAGGAAATGCATCTTAGTGACATGTGTAGTCCAATAATTTCTTTTAATATAATTTTATTGAAGGATACAAACTCCAAGTTGTTACGGTATACATGGAAATATACATTGTTTGCACATAGTACTTCACATAGTACATTGATTGAATTGTACAACAAATAGTACATGATTAACATGGTAGTACATATAGTAGCACACATACTACACATTGCAATACACATGGTAGTGCACATAGTACATATGGAAGTACACATGACACTACACATAGTACACATTGTTGTACACATAGTAGTACATGTAGTATGGATGGTAATACACATATTAGTATACATTGTACACATGGCATTATACATAGAAGTACACATAGTACATTGATTACCTTATTGTGTAATGTTTTATACATCATAGTACACATGATCATACACACTACAATATGGATGGAAATAAACACAACAACTCTCATATACACATCGTGGTACACATAGTTCACACCAAAATACACACAGTACACATGTTGATACATATAATACACATGGTAATGCAAACATACACATGGTAATACACATAGCAGTACACAAGTAATACACATAGTACATATTGAATAACACAAAACAATACATATAGTTTACATTGATGTACACATAGTGTGGGGAAATAACGAGCACAAAGTAGGAAACAAAAACAAAAAAATTGTCCTTATTTCCTATAACAACATGATCACGTCAACAACTATGTAATGGGAAGGATGGTTTATTGAGTTCATACCTAGTCTAGACCAAGTCCAATGACAACAACTCATTGCAGTAGTGAAAAACTCCTAGTTCCACTTGGAGGGCATCTGTCCAGCTCCTAGTTTTCACCATGGATAGAAGACTCTAACATTGTCTGCAATAGCTCCACCATGGACTGTAGGATGACCTCGTACATAAGGTAGCAGACAATAGCCTTCACTCCTCTATAGTAGTCCACACGGACCACAGAGAACTCTTTTCATTATACTAGAATAGACACTAAGGGATTGTACCTTCTGTTGGTGTACTAGTCACCAACTTTCCCTCTCGCAATTGTTTCTCCCTTTATATCCCTCCTTTTATTGGGTAGGACTTGATCGAGCTCCTATTGGTTACCACAACCAGAGAGTGACAAGCCTTAAACATGGGTCCAAAAATGGAGACATGTCTAGGTCATCGGACTTTAGTAATTTATAATACCAGATTTTTTTAAGACTCCTGCAACTAGGACATGGTCGAAGTAGTTTGGGGTCAAACACAGGGACTTGGAAGAATACCACTTCAGAATCAAAGTTTTGCTTGTCTAAACATGTGGACATGGGTCGAAGTTGTTTTACTTGACATGGGGTCAAACACAGGGCCCATCCCATTGTAGGCGTGTAGCTGCTATTTATAGGTAGTGAATTGATGGGAGTTGTGGCTTTTATTGACCCATGTGTCCTTCGTTTGTGGCTCTTTTCTCGTGGCTATAGGAGGGGATGATGCGGCTGTCTCCTGTCATGTGTATCAGGCCATCAATCGTGCCAGGCAGTGAGTGCATCGCATACAGCGGTGGTAGCCATATCGTGTAATCAACCTCATCAGGTGGCAAACCATGACGAGTAGGGCACCATATCGGATAGAGAGTTGCAATAACCAGGGATCCCGCACGACACACCCATGTCGTGTTGCCGTCATATTGAACAGTGAATGTGATGGGTAGGAGGATGTGTCGCCTTGCGTGATACTGGGCTGAGATGGGTACTTCATTACTGATGGGCCTTAGGGGCCCATTGGTGCTCTTTTTGTGGAAGAATTAAGAACAATCCTGCAAAAGATGGGAAATATTGTCAGGGGCATGCAAGCATAATTTCTTCACAATAAATAAGATAAAATGAAGAGGAAGTTAGGTTTGGAGGCTATTTAGATAATAAAATGTAAGCTCTAGCAGCCATAAAATGGGTGTTATCAATTCCCCCAAACTTAGCATTTTGATTGTCCTCAATCAATCTGTGCTTATTTTAAAACTTTTGTTTGCAGTACCTTTAAAGCAAGGCGTAGTCTTCAGACAAAGGTTAACTGGATTTTTGGAATGTCCTAAGGAAAAATACGTCTGACCACGAACAATGTAATTTAATTTTTTCTTGCCTTATTAAACAAAAATTTCTCCCCAACATTTGTGAGATTTTGGTGCATGATGTTAAAGTTATCTTTCAAACCAAACTGCTTGAATCTTGGTGGTAGAAGGTGGGGTTTCGGGAAGGCTTAAGGCTTTTTGGGTTTTTCTTGTTTTTCATTGGTCCATCCATGTACGGGTCCATTAACGGGCAAGTGGTCCCTACAATATAAGCCAGTTGTCTTTAGAGCTGTGATTTCACATCCTACGTACCACTACCCCAGATCTACCATGCCTAAAGATGGGTACCTTTGGAAATATAAGTGTTTTTTTTTGGCACAAATTTCATGCTTTTATTCACTCTCATAAGACTTTCCTCTCTTTTGTGATTTTGGTGGGTAGGGAAAAGGGAGTTTGCTGTTTGGGTAGCTTTTTCTTTCTTATGCACATCTCTTAGCCAGAACAAGATTATTTTTCAAAGTTGGCGTAGAAAAGTTATAGTCTTTTTTGTTTAAGACTGTATTTTCAAAAGATCATAGAAGAAATGTACACAACCTTAGGCACGGAGAGAACAAACTAGAAGTTGCACCAAGTATTTATGATAAAGTAATTTTTATAATTATGAGGAACAAGTAGTTTGGTATATATTGTGTAAGTATTGCTTTCTATAAAACATTTATATACATGTATACACGAAGTATGAAGAAAGAAGGAAAGGAAAGGGAAAGGAGGAAAAGTTTTAGAGTAACTCCCTCACTGATGCTATGGATCCTCCCCCCAAACTTGTCCCACACTTTGTCGTAGAGTAGTGAGATGAATAGGAGAGAGTAGTCATAGATGAGTGAGAGTTCACCAGATGCATGCACCTTCAACAGTTAGGAGCTCCATGACATATTCTCCTTGTTGGTTGTGGGAGTCGATATCATGGAGCTTCTCAGGTGCCTTCTTCATTGTAGCTACGTAGATATCTAGTGAAACACATATATTCCACCATCATTTGATAGAGGAGCTTGATGTAGACTGTGGAGGCAGAACTGGAAGTCGTACCACACTGTTGCCATATCTTGAAGATGTGGCTTTATCATGGCCACCATCATAGTGTAGTATTTATTTGCTAATCATTCGAGGGGTGTTTCTGGCATTGTAGCAAACTCCGTCAGCCAGTCAGTGTTGGCATCTGAGCTATTGTAGAAGATACCAACATGAGCATTGGTGTACATCATGATAAGCGTCCAGTGGTTGTCGTGTTGTAGAGGGAGGAACATTATGCATGACAGATGCTTCTGGATTTAAGTTGGAACAACTCGCGCACCCCAGATTCATGGTTAGGCATAGATTGTTGAACAACTTCAGATGTGATATGTAGAGTTGTCCAATCTTCTCTTGCAAAATAAGGATGTATGATGATGTTACCGTCATAGCTAAACATCCACCATTCTTGACCAGGTCCCGTAGATCATCGATGGGGACCACTGCATTATTCTTTTCATGATGATGCTTGTAGTGTTAGAATTAGCAAGATGTAGAAGTATATAATTGACCAGTTCTCGCGATAGAGAGCTACAGGCTGAAAGGTCAAAGTTGTTGATGACAGAGTATGAGATGACAGGCGAGATAGAAGTGTCTTTAGTGATGATCCAGGCTCGCAAGTCCTCTATCTTCTTACCTGTCATGAAGACATAAGGGGAGCCCTCGACCTCTGTTCTTGGAGGACTGCTGGGTGGAGAATGGTGAGTGTTAGAATCAGAATCCGTCTCTAGTAGATCCTCAAGAATCTCTAGATCTCAAAAATAGCACTTTTCCTTTATTAACAGTAGTGCGTAGATGATCCTGAGGTGATAGAAGTTTGTATCTTGCATCTTAAGCATATATCTGAAGATGTTCAGTAGCTCCATGGTGAGTAGGATGATGAAAGTGCTATTTCTTCTTCCTAGGTCTTCTTGGAATGGGAAGTACTTTTACTACGTAGAAGTTCCAAATGTCACTGTGGCGTTGGATGCCTTGTTTGATGACCCGATGAAGGTGCAAATGCAGAAGCCTGAGGTCCATATCTTCGGGGCGGGTGAAGACATGCTCTAGGTGGGGGACCTCCTCAACACAGTAGATGAATAAAGTGATGTCGTTGGAGTACAAGTCAGCCACATAGAGGAACCAGTGCTTTCTATGCTTGTATGGGACTAGCACCAGGTCGGGGTTGTTCTCTTCTATGTGCTTCAACATATAAACCACCGGTCTCATTTCGTCCGCCCCTACCAGTAGCCAACTTCCCAAGGCTGGAGTGGCATCATAAATTGGCTATCGGCCTATCCTAAGTGCTAAATTCTTTATCATTACGCTCTCCAGGACTTTGAATAGGATCTTCCCTACAACAACTTCTGAGGGGAAAATTTCTTTGAGTGCTCGGTGTAGCACAGAGAAGTATCCATTGCTCTAGAGGATGGCTTCTTCATTGGTTTGTGGCCTCAAGACCATATTTAACAGTTGTTGTTCCCAGATCATCAAATAGCCGATGGCGTGCTTGTCGAAGTCTACCATTGCAAAGGCAGTTATCTCAGACGCAGCAAAAAACAAGTCAGCCGCTGAGTTCTTTTCTCTCAGGGGCTGCATTGCTAGTGAACTGTGCAAGTTGGCCCCTTCTCCCTCAGAGGAGTCATCTTCTATGCCTTCAAACATTTCTTTTGTTGATTCCTTTGGATCTAGCGGTTGAACATGAGTGAACGCGTCGACACCGCAAGTACTCCCTTATTCTGTGGGGTCCCATCGGTAGTTATCTTGCTTGCCTCCTCCTCGGGTGTTGTCAAGGGCCCGTTGGCATCGGAGGAGGATGATGAGTTAGAGGAAGAGGGTGTCGATGAAAATGTTGGTGGTGATGGTGACCTGTGGGAAGATCTTGAGTGGTGACAGGAATCACTTTGGTTGAGTCTCTTCTTGATAACTTCTAGGCATTCGAGAGCCACCTATATCATTTGGTTCATTCCTTCTACTTGGGCAGGGAGGCCAACTAGGTTCAGCAACTGGTGATCCTATTCATCCAGCCATTGTTGTAAGGCCTAAAACTTGTGGGTCAGGGAAGAAAAGGTACCACTATGATTGCACGTTACCTCCTGCAAGTTATCTAACTCTAAGGCGAAAGCATGTCCTAGAGAGGAGGGGACCACCGATTAGCTTCAGATCTACGTAGTGCTCCTCACATTGGCGGCGCAACCAGTTGAATATGCATCATCTATCAGAGCAAAGTCCACCAGGATGGTACACGAGGGTGTGGCCTCCGGTCACGACTTTGTCACCTATGTGGTTGCCTCTGCCGCCTCAGCACTGGGTCATGGGGTGGATGGTGGAGTACGAAGGTGTTGATCTTCCACCTGACTCTCGACTTTGTGTTCCACATTGATTGCTTCCGTCATGATTGGCGGTGTGGGGGTCTGCCATACAGACCTGAGCTCATCATTCAAGAGATTGATGGAGACCTCATTGCAGTTGTGAGAGGTGTCTGGAGGCCCCAAGGGGGTGGTCGCGAACACTGCCGTTACTGATAGGGTTGAAGATTGCAACACCTCAGGAACTACTTCTGAGGCTATGACCATTGTGGCGGCCTCGGTTGTATCGACGACCTCCATGGTGGTCGGTAATTTTTATGTAGACATTGCAGGTGTTGTTGTGGTCACCGCGGCTATTTCAGTGGTGGTAGTAGCGGCCATTGGAGTAGCAGATATTGGTTTGGCGGTGGTGGTGGTCGGTTCGTCTTTGAGGATGACCACTGATGACTTGTCCCACTGAGCTTCCATTGGTGCGGATCTCCCTGTCGTGACCATTCTATCTTGGATTTCCATTGTGGTGGCATAGGCTGCGTTGACGGTCAGAGCTTTGACCTCTTCCATTGAGAAGACCAACTTCTCTGCATCATAGTTGATGCATCTTAGGAGGGGTAAGAGGATGTTGGTTCTTACAAACCTATAGAAGAGTTGACGGCCTTCCTTCATGATGATGTTCACCCTAGTGAGGAATTTGATATCTATTTTGTCATCGCCCCTGGTTCACGACAGGTTGAGCGGCTCCTTAGTGTACCCAAGCTCGATTGTGATCAGGTTGACGATTCCTCCCATGTTGTACTCCTTGGTGGCGTACTTTATCAGATGTAGACAGTTGAGTAGGAAGTACCACAAGTTGATCGGCTTGCCTGCCATGATATAGTAGATAATGTGCAACTCTTCAGTGTAGAGGTTGCTCGTCTCATATTTGCTGAAGAGCAGACTGGTTATGATCTTGTGAACTATCCTCCAGAAGCAGGAGTGGACCGCCACCACCTAGCTTCCGGGCTTGAAGGAGGACTCACCCATAAGTTTCTTCCATAGCTTGTTCCGGTCGAGGTCGTTTTCACTGATGCATGCTCCATTGTTGAGTAGTTCTTGCTTGGCTGTACAAGAGGAGAAGATTTCATTGAGTAGCTTCTCTGTTATTTCATGATCTTGGTTGTAGAGGCACCCCTATAGCCTATCTGCTCCATTGAACCTCTTGATTTCATCTGGGGTGTTTGAAACCCGATGGAGGGAGGAGATGAACTCCTTTGTCAACTCGGTGTATGACTTGGAGAAGCTAAAGCAAATCTTCCGGAGTCCACCAGCTTCCAGTACATTCTCCAGCCTATTGAAGATGTCGATCTACGGAAAGGATTTGTGGTGGCAGAATCAGATATGATGATAGACCTTCACTGCCGGCTCTGTGTATCACTTTTGGTGGTATGCGTCCCTAGGTATGAAGCGCCCTAGAGAGTAGGGTATAAATTTGGGTTCTACCGTTGTTGCTGGTGCTGCGGTCGCCTCGACTCAGTGCCTCTTCTCGGTCTCAGAGGGCCAAGCTATTGATGGTTTAGGGCATTTCGACCCTATGGGGGCCCCGATGTTGGCTTCCAGATTGATCTGCTGGCCCTACTTGTCGACCTAGACGACAGTGTCTTTGGTGCTTGCCATTTTTTCAAAAAGAGAAGATAAAGAAATTAAATTAAAAAAAGTTGTTTGGTCAAAATTTGGTTCGCCTGATCAGCTGGGATATAGAGAAAAAAAATCATCAAATACGTCTTGGGTGATACCTGAGAAACCAGTATCGTGTGAAAATGAAAAGCCCAGCGTCGGGTCGCAGTAAAACTTTATCACTTCCTGAGTGCAACAGGCTGGCGCACGGTACCAAAGGAATCCGACAGGTGTCGCGTGATATCTGTGAAAAACTGATGTCGGATTCAAAAAGGAAGTGGTGTGCTTCAAAAACCGACATACCAAGATTGCAGTACGGCTGCATGACACACAAAGTACATGATACTGAAGGACCCGACACGTTCCTTAAATGATACTCAATATAAACCGCTATCAAGTAGTAGGGAAAATAATGCTCTCGTGAAGTCGTCAGCTAGGGAATGCGATACAATCTAAGCGATACGCTCATCGCGTGACACCTGGATAGTGTTGGCAAGCTCCCCCACAAACTTAACATGATAAGGATGCGTGATATACATGCCGCGCGATACCTATGTCGCACGATACAAATAAAAACACAAAATTCTCTCCAAACAATAGGGTAACCGACAAACGCTTAAGGCCTTGCCCTACAGAAATGCATGATTCATCCTGTCACGCGATACTTGTGTCGCGCGATACGGATGAAAACCCCATATAAAATAAGTGATAGGAAAACCGATGTGCTTTTTAAAGCTTTGCCCATCACGAGTAGGAACATGGTACACGATACGCGACACAGACTAGCATTAACTTCATGTGATACGGGTGGGCCATAAAGTTTGTGTGATACACATGTTTACGCGATACGGGGTATGTGTCATGGGTTATTACCTGAGTTACGCTACCCACCGTTCATTATAGACCCGGCGGCCCACCCGGTTTCTTGATATCATACAAAAACCTGCAATCAGCCGTAATTATTCTCGGAAGCTGAAAAGACGGTCAGGACTCCCAAACTTCTCATGCAAAGTCCATGCAACATTATGTCTCTACATGCAAAGTCCATGCAAAGTCCATGCAAAGTGTATTAATTCGTTTTTTCTGTTGTAATTATTCTCTCCCGTTCTAATCCACTCACCTGTATTCCCGTATTAGTACAGTACCTACAGAATACAATAACAACATTGAATTGAATCTTTTTACGTACAGTACTTATAGAAGAGAGTTGTAGAAATTGTGTACTGTACGTATAATTATACAATATGCTGGAACACTCGACACATCTGAATTGAATCCCTTTACGTACAGTACTTATACAGCTTAAATGAATGAATGGTCTGTAACTATGTTACATACAGTACTTGGCCGATTGCATAAAAGAGGAGGTTGTAGAAATTGTGTACTGTACGTATAATTATACAAGATGCTGGAACACTCGACACATCGGAAATTGAATCTCTTTACGTACAGTACTTATACAGCTGTATAAAAGAGTGTGTTGTAGAAATTGTGTACTGTACGTATCGTTATACAAATTACTAGAACACTAGACAAATCTGAATTGAATCCATTTATGGTTAAGTGAATGAATCCTGATTATGATACGTACAGTACTTATACAAATACATAAAAAGAAATTTTCGAACAAAAATAAATGAATGGTCTGTTACTATTTTACGTACGGTACGTATTCATATCTGTTACATTTTTATTTGGTTACGAGATCTGTTATATGTACGTATTCATATCTGTTAGATTTTTATTTGGTTACGAGATCATGCATCCTTTTTGCATGAAAAGGCATGCAAAATGGCTGCTGGAGATATCCACTTAATGAAAAAGCATGCAGCAGCAGGTCTTAATGGACTGGCGCAGCAGCAGGACTTAGTGGAGGAAAACGGCAGATGAGTATTCCCGAGGAGCGGGTATGTGGCCGGGTATAGGATGTGCTATGGGTAGAATTTTTCTTATTACCTTGTCAGGTGGAGAGATGTTGATCAAGACATAGATAGGAAAGAAACCCGACACGAGAGCTCAGATGTCCTTCGGCGATATGACATAATGCACGATACACGCACAAAAGTTAGTTAAACCTCGATAACCTGACACGGTAAATCTCGAACTGCTATATATAGCCATCGGTGAGTGGGGTTTAAAAGGTAAAAATGGGGATGCGTCGTGCATGCACGTGAATCCAAAGAAAGGTAAATCTTATCTAATCACATCACGTCTTGAGGCTCTAGATGCGGCGGTGTATCACCCGGCACGCATATCACGCAATACATGTCGCGTCAGGTGATACATGTGTCGCCCGATATGCATTACTTGGCACGCCCCTTACACACCACGGGTTCACACGATGCTTCTGGGCACATTGTTGTGTGAGCGCTTCACTAATAGAGAGATACACGACCCGACTGGGTGCATTGGGTGTGACACCTACCAGATACGGGTTCAGTAATTCGGTATGCTGAACATGAGCGATAAGTTGGGACATTATGCATGCCCACCATGTTTGAAATCAAAGAACTAAGGGAACTAATTAAGTATGAAAACCATATTAAAAGGCACTTGATATTTAAAACATCACTGGCCTAGGTATAAACCTCACCCTCAGCTAGTATTACACATCAAGGCGATGAAACTCAGTCGGTGGCTCAGAAAATGTGAGAGTCAGTACGCATGGTGCACGCAAAGACTCGGGCATTATCACAATTAAAGTGTTCATAATGTTCTTTTATAGGAAAAGTAAATAACATCCTAACCTAGGAAATGAAAAGCTTGGGTTGCCTCCCAAGGAGCGCTATGGTTTCTATGGTTAGCTCGACATCTTCCATCTTTGCTAGGCTTCTTCGGTTGGTGTGGTTTCAACATCGTCCGGGGGAAACTCATATCGCCATACGAAAGCTTTATCTTCGTAGAACCTTTTCACTCAATGTTTGTTGACTAGAAAAACCTTTGCAAGATCATCTATGTTTCACAACTCCATCATTCTCGATGGGTACATCTTTGCCACCACGAACGGTCCTGACCATCTAGTCTGTAGCTTCCCTGGAAAAAGTCAAATAGAAGATTTAAAAAACAAAACTTTATGACCTTCCTTGACATCCTTCTTCCTTAAATGAGAGTCATGCCAGACTTTTGTTCTCATCTTGTAGATTCTTGCATTCTTATACGTGTGAAGCCCAAGTTCTTTGAGTTCTTGGAGCTGGGGGAACCTCTTCTTTCCATCTAGAGAGGGGTCCATGTTGACGCGCTTAATGGCCCAGAATGCCTTGTGTTGCAACTCAAAAGGTAGATGACATGTTTTCCCATAAATCAACAGATATGACATGGTGCCAAGAGGTGTCTTGTATGCTATTTTGTAAGCCCATAGAGTATCATCTAGCTTGGTAGACCAATCCTTTCGAGATTTCCCAACCATCTTCTCCATGATCTGTTTGATTTGTCATTTAGAAATTTTAACTTGACCAGACGTTTGTGGATGGTATGGTGTGGCAACCTAGTGTCAGATGCCATATATGTGTAGAAGTGACTCAATTGTCTTTCATCAAAGTGAGATCCACCATCACTGATAACTGTTCTTGGGACTCTGAACCTTGGGAATATTATCTACATAAAAATATTTACAACTGACTAAGCATCACAGGTGGTAGTGGGTATGGCTTATACCCACTTAGAAACGTAGTCCACCGCAACAAGGATGTACTTGAAATCGTAGGATGAGGGGAAACGTCCCATATAGTCGATTCCCCACACGTCGAAGATTTTTACTTCAATCGAATCAGACATGGGCATCTCATTTCTTTGGGAAATATTCCTGGTTGTCTGACACTCGTTGCAGGCTTTGACAAAAGAATGAGCATCCTTGAAAAGGGTGGGCCAGCAGAAACCAGACTGTAGAACCTTGGCTACAGTTCTTTCATCACCCAAGTGTCCTACATCAGGAGCGGAGTGACACTCAAACAAGATCTTTCACACTTCATCTTTGGGTATGCATCTTAATCTTTGGGTATGACAACAGTGGGTCATCCTAGTAATGGTACTTTAAATTAGAGAAGAATTTCTTCTTCTAATTATAAGATATTTCTGGGGGTAGTTGTTTGCAGGCTACATAGTTACATATATCAGCATACCATGGCCCTTTAGGATATATCATATGGGCAACATAGATTTCCTCATCACCATAGATTTCATTGATCGACAACGGGTGGTCGTCTTCCACTCTAATCCTCAATAGGTCGTCAGCAACCACATTATTAGAACCTTTCTTGTCGATTATCTCGTGATCAAACTCCTGTAACAACAATTCCCAATGCTACAACCTAGGCTTAGCATCTTTCTTTTACATTAGATACTTAATGGCTCCATGGTATGTGTGTACGATCACTTTAGAGACCACAAGAAAAGATCAAAACTTGTCAAACGCATAGATGATGTCTAACATTTCTTTCTCGGTGGTGGTACAATTCATTTGTGCTTCGTCTAACATTTTACTAGCATAGAAGATCACATGATGCTTTTTATCTTTCTTTTTCCCAAGGATTGCGCCTATGGAAAAATCACTAGCATCACATATAAGCTCAAAGGGAAGATTCCAGTCAGGTGACTGGATAATGGGTTCTAAGACCAGAGCATCTTTCAAGGCGGAGAATGTTGTGAGACATTCTTCTGTGAAAACAAACTTCACATCCTTCATCAGTAGATATGACAGTGGCTTGGAAATCTTTGAGAATTCCTTGATGATCCTTCTGGAGTAACTGGCATGTCCTAAGAAACTTCTGACTCATATCACTGATGTGGGTGGAGGGAGCCTTATAGTCACTTCCACCTTAGACTGATCAACTTCAATGCCTTTATTTGATACTTTATGTCCGAGGAAAATTCCCTCTTCTACCATAAAATGGCACTTCTCTCAGTTAAGGGAGAGACTCTATTATTCACATCTCCTCATCACCAAAGACAGATTATTCAGACAAACATCAAAAGAGCTACCATAGACACTGAAATTGTCAATGAAAACTTCCATCTTTTCTTCTAGGAAATCTACAAAGATAACATTCATGCACTGTTGAAAGGTTGCAGGTGCATTATAGAGCCCAAAGGGCATTCTTCTAAAAGCAAAAATCCCATAGATGTAGGTCAAGGTAGTCTTCTCCTGGTCATCTGGATGAATGGGGATCTAATAGAACCCTGAGTATCCATTCAACCAATAGAAGTATAAGTGGTGGGCCAGGTGCTCAAGCATCTAGTTGATGAACGGAATAGGAAAGTGATCCTTGCGGGTGGCGGTATTTAACTATCGATAGTCTATAAACATCCACCAACTGGTGATGGTCTTGGTTTCTACTTCAACCCTATTATCTCCCTTGATCAACATTGTGCCTCCCTTCCAAGGGACTACCTGGATGGGGCTCACCCACGTACTATCCCTAATGGCATAAATGATTCCCCTATCACAGAGCTTCACAACTTCCATGCTAACCACCTGTCGCAACTTCTCATTCAGTTTTTGTTGCGGCTAGGTGTAGTTCCTAGAGTTTTCCTCAAGATGTATTATGTGCATACACATAGAGGGGTTGATGCCTCTTAGGTCTCCAAGCGAGTAACCTAGGGCTCTTCTTCGCAGATTCAGTTCCACTAACAACTATTCTATCTGATCGTTAGTCAGATCGGAGTTGATGATAACTGGGTTCAACCTTCCTTCATCCATGAATCAATACTCCAATCATTTTGGCTAAACCTTTAATTCAGGAAGGATCTTCTCTTCTGGTTATTCGATAGGAATGCTTCGTAGCACATCATACATCACCTTCTCAAGAGGGTCATCTATTTCAGACAGGTCATCAACGTCTAGAAATGACAAGAGATTTTTCACTTTAGGGACATCAACCACATGTGCGTTTCTAACTAGAGCATGCATCAGTGGGTTCATCATATCCTTCTCTTCCTATACCTCATCGCAGAGTTGCTGATGACTTTCAACAAAGTAGGAGGACTCAAATAATGAAGGGGCTTTCATGCAGTCACAGATGTTGAAGTTGATGTGCTCTCGTCCAACTGTGGTTGTTATCATTCCTGCATCTACGTCGATGAGTGTTCTGCCTATAGCAAGGAAGGGATGCCCGAAGATTATTGGGTAGCTAGGGTCTTCTAAGGTGTCGATCAGAACAATGTCACAAGGTATAAAGAACCGCCCAACCCTTATGGGCACACCTTCCACTACTCCAACGGGTCTGGTGAAGGTGTGGTATGCTAACTGGATTCTCACATTTGTACATACTATATTACTAAGTCCTAACCTCTTTGAAAGGGACAAGGACATTAAGCTGATGCTTGCTCCCAGATACACCAGACCTTTGTAGGTCATGTTGTCACTGACTTGGAAATGAATGACAAAGGCTCCGGGATCTTTCTTCTTAGAAGGCATACTTGCCTTGACAAAAGAAGTGGACATTTTTACTAGCTTCACAGTTTCAATGTATTCTCCTCTTTTTTTCCTTGAAATCAAATCCTTTAGGAACTTTGCATAGGTTGGAATCTCCTCCATGGCATCTAAGAACGGTATGTTGAGGTGCAACTTCTTTACGACAGCCATAAACATCTCATACCTCTTTTTCAATTGATCTGTGACCAACTTGTGTGGGAAAGGTATGTAGGGTGCATACTTATCCGGATGATCCTCGGAAGTCACGTTGTTATCTACTTTCACTGTTACTATATTTTGCTTCGTGGGAACTTCTGGTGATTCTTCGGGGGTTAAAAACCTTGACAGGTGCTGTTAGTTTTGTTTCTCTCTTCTCGTGGGCTAGGTGTATCACTATTCCTGACCATAGGATGACCATTTTTACGGTTTCATTCCCTCGCAGGTTCACCTCAGTGCTGGATGGGAATCACCCTACTTGATGGTTGATAGTCTGGGCTAGGCTTGCCAACTGCTGATCTATCTACTTGTTGTGCTGCTAGAGCTCTCTTATTTGAGTCGAAAAATCTCCCATCTACTGTAGCATTAAATTGAGAAATATTATGCTGTCTGTAGAACGTTAGTTCAGTTTCTCGTTCAGATCATTCTACTTGCTAGTGAAGTAGATCAACTCAGTCATCATCGACGATTGTTGTTGCTGACCTTGCTGGGCGTTTGGGTAGCCTCATGGTTACTAGAAACCAGTTAGGCATTGCTGATTTTGTGATCCTCCTGAAGAAGTTCCACCCACCAGCTAGTGAGAATTCTCTGTCGTGCTGGTGTTTCCATACAAAAAACCTGGATGATTAGGGCATTTATACTGAACGTAACTCACATTCTCTGTACTTTCATCATCGGGCTCACTCTGCGCAGCTGTATGTGGGCAGAAGTTGAAAAAATGGTCTGGCTCTCCGCATGTGACGCAACGTCTTACCACTTCTTGTTGGACCTTGCCTTTATAGCTTTGGTCCTTCAAGGCTTCAACGTCAGTCATGATATTTTTCAATGTATCAGACAGTGCTTCCATCACCTTGGATTCTCCAGGAGTGGAGTGGCTTGTTGAGTCTTTGTCATATTCATTGTCCTGCTGATTAGTGGCCATATTGTCTATAATCTCCCTGGCTCTTTGGGTCTTGAGTCCCAAGAAATCGCTGCATGCTGCAACATTCAAGGATTTTCTTTCTCCGACACAGCCAATTATAGGTGGTGATCATCTTGAGCTCAGAAAGACCATAGTGCATGCACTCTCTCTGATAGCTTTGTAATCTTACCCAGGTTTCATGCAGATACTCTAAGACTTTCTGTGAGAACCTGGTTATCTTGTTATGGAATTTGATCGTCCTCTCTATAGGGAAAAACATAGCGATAAAAGCATTAACCATATGTTCCCAGTCGGGCAGACTCCCATCTTGGAGACTAGTGTACCATTCCAGAGCTTTGTCCCTCAAGGAAAAAGGAAAGCACTGGGTGTAGATCTAGGATATTGGGACCATGTTGATCTTGAAAGTATTGCAAGTCCTCTTGAACATTGTAAGGTGGTTGTACGGATTCTCCTTAATCGTGTTTCCACCAAACGAGTTGTGCTACAACAACTAGAGAAAGGCATGTTTCAACTCAAAGTTGGCCACATTGAGTGGTTGGTCCACCACCGGATTCCTCTCTTCATTTGCTCTCACTTGGACAAAATAGCAAAGAGATCAAACTTCGCGTGCCTATTCATCCATTTCTTCTTAGACACAGGAGGGTTGGGAGAGATGAAGAAGTACCTGGAAAGAAAAGGTGTAAAAGTGTGAGTGTATTGTATAAATTACATACAATAAGTATCTACAATATTACATGCATATATATAAGGTTTTTGGCAAAGTGCAAGTAAAACTCAAGTTCGTAAAACGATATTCGTTGTCGAGTCCTTGACAACGGCGCCAAAATGTTGACAATCTTAAACATTGGTCCAAAAATGGAGACATGTCTAGGTCATCAGAATTTAGTAATTTATAATACCTGAATGTTTTAGACTCCTACAACTAGGACAGGGTCAAAGTAGTTTGGTGTCAAACACAAGGACTTGGAAGAATAGCACTTCAGAACACATTTTTACTTGTCTAATCACGTCAAAAAGTCAAAGGATAAGGGTTTGTTGAAACAAAAGAATTACGAAGAATTAAATAAAAAAATCTATCTCTAAGGGGAGTTACCAGAAGGATGCACGCTTTGGATATTTTAGATTTTAGAAATTTTTATGATGGTTTTTGTATGTAGGAAACTAAGGAGATAAAACTATCATCGAGGCATATCATGAAGGAAGATAAATTAATCATAACAAGCAACGATGACCTACATCCAACACCTTCTTCTCTCAAAAATGGAACCAACGAGTCATCCACTAAGTTTCTTCTCTCAAAGGTACCATGTGTGGGCTCACACGGAAGAATAAACCGAGCACAACTCTAGTTCTGAGCACTCTCATACACCTGAATCAGACCAAGCTCTAGAGTTTATGACATTCTTATCTCAATGGAGTCAAAACAAGAAACACGATTCGATAAAACCAGAAAGAAATCATCCAATGAAATAAAGCCATGCATAGAATGACATGAGATAAGTTCCACATATTCTAATAGTCATAAAGAGACATAAAGGTTTAGTTACAATGATGTAATTGAATGGAAGTAAATAATGTAAAGGAAATATAACTATCAGTCTCCTTGATTTAGGAGATCAAAATAGATTTCAGTAGACACCGAAGAAATGCTAACTTGGTACTGGGTAAAGTCCCTATCAGGATACGTCCGTGTCGGGTCATGAACGGTGATGGGTAAGGGGCATATTGGGATAGGACCTCTACCAAATATGGTCACATCGGGCTACTTGTGGTGTCAAGTGTCAACTTTGATGGGTATAGACCATATCAGGTTGGGTACCATGTCAGGTTAGGATACATATCGGGTAAACATTATCTTAAGGTTCTCTAGTTCTTCGTGTCGGGTATAGGTGGGCAGGCCGTCTCGGGTTGAAGCCCAGATAGGAACCTGACATGTTGGAAGTAGCCTTAAGGATCATATTACATTGCTTGTTGATATCAGAATGGTTCCTAAGTGAACTCCTCCCATCCCTCTTGGGATGGGGGTGTGCTCACCTAGCATAGCCCGGTGGGCTCTTGGGAACTCAACACACTAGCTCAATTTCTTCTGGGAGTTAGCTTCGCTAGGGTCCTACCCATCCCATCATAGGCTTGAAGCTACTATTTATAGGTAGCGAGTTGATGGGTGTTGTGGCTTTTATTAAACCACGTGACTTTCGTTTGTGGCTCTTTTCTCATGGCTTCAGGAGGGGCCGATATGACTGTCTCCCGCCATGTGTATCGGGCCATCAATCATGTCGGGCAGTGAGTGCATCGTGTACAACCATGGTGGGTTGGAAGCTTGGCAGGTTGCTGCACCGAGGGGTAGCCATATTGTGTAATCGACCTCGTCAGGTGGTGAATCATGACGAGTAGGGGACCATATTGGGTAGAGAGTTGCAACAGCCATGGCTCGCAGGTGACACACCTGTGTTTGGTTTCTGTCATATCGAATAGTGAATGTGACGGGTAGGAGGGCATGTCACCTCGCGTGCTGCTAGGCCGGGACATGTACTTCATTGCTGATGGGCTTGAGGTGCTCATTGGTTCTCTTTTTGTGGAAGAATTAAGAACAATCCTGCAAAAGATGGGAAATATTGTCAGGAGCATAGTGGGAATAATTTCTTCACAATAAATAACATAAAATGAAGAGGAAGTTATGTTTGGAGGCTATTTTAATAATAAAATGTAAGCTCTAGAATCCATAAAATGGGTGTTATCAAAGAGGGAAACAAAAATTAGAGACAATTGAGTTGTGTTCTGAGAAGCCCCCAATACCCCTCCATTTATAGGAGGAGTTAGGGTATGGATTCCCAATATGTGTGGGAGTGGAAGGGACCAAAAGATCATGAATTTTTGAAACCTAAAAGGACTAAATCGGTTGCTTCACATGTGAGCCGAATGGTTGGCTCAACGAAACTGTCATTTTAATATGTTTCCCAATTACATATGAATTTGAAATTCAAATCCAATTAATTTGAAACATGAAATCATCACTAATCATTGATGGAATCAAATTTGTCCATGAACTGGATGTCTCACCCATTTAAGTTGGTCATCTCATGAACCCAACCAGTCGGTTGATGAGCAGAGCCGATCGGTTCACTACATGAACCTGTCAGTTCACTCCATAGTTTAGGTAGAAATCTAAAGATTCAATTTCTAATAAACCTGACACACCAACAAGTCAGTCACCACTTGAACTGGATGGTTGGGAGTCCAATAAATTGATTCATTGCTCAAATTGAATACCCAAACACTTTCGTAATCAATTCAATCATTGTTCATGATTAAACTCATCATCCAAGCGAGTACCTATGTGTGTGACCATATACGTCCCTTATCATGTTGGCAGTGAATGTCCATAAGTATTTTATGACATCACAAGCCAAGAGAGGTGCTAGTCACACATCAACACTACCCAAATGAATTGATAGATGGAGAACAACTTAAACCTACAATATGTGTAATATGTTACAATGGTTGTATAATTCCTTTGTTTCTGATATCTGGAATGAACTCGAGGCATGAAATCATCATCCTCTCAAATGCATTTGTAGAGTTTTAAACTATGTTTGTAATGACACAAAAAATTACATCAATTGGACCTTTGTTGCCCAAGTTTTTAATGATTGGAGTTTCCTTGATTTAATTCCCTTTTATTTTCATTTTAATCAATTCTTATACCAACCCCACTTTGGACCCAAGTGATGTGTGGCCTAGACACTTCACCAGAGTCTCCATTCCCCTTAGTGTTGCTTCGAGCAATGTGACCAACATGATCGAGTCCCATAAACTGATCCCACCTCATTCAACGGTCACAACAACATCTTTCACCTATGTACATAGGTTGTTGGAAGGGGTGTTGCCGCCACCTGACACCATCCTAGCACATCAAATCAATTCCACTCCCTCCCCCATTGGATCGAATTGAGCATAAAATCCTCTTTTTCTTCCTTCACACTCTCTTTCCCCTCTCATTTTGCATCTTTCCACATTCTAGGGCCTTCCCTTCACTAGCTCACAACCACAATTGTTTTTGTGAATATCCTTCATGTTTTGGCACTTGTGGCCACACACGAATGGTCAAGGACCACCTTTACCCTCAAGTACGAATGGGGTGGATGGGAGCAAATTTCTATGGACTCATTATTGCTGCTTGCTCCCTTGGTGAGACCAACTCCTTAGAGCATATTGTGAGCATTTGACATAGGTTGTCTGAGGTGGATTTTGGCACCCATCCAAGGAGGAAGATGGATGCTAGATTGTTGGATCTACATCCAACCGCCAATAGGGCAGGACTGATGCTCCTCTCATGCCTCCTGGACTAGGTTGGGTCAAAGCACCTGACCACACGCCATTGTTGCGCTGCAGACATGAGCTAGAGCTTTCAATCCACCCCTTGGTAGGCACACAACTAAGAGTCATGGATCTCAGATCTGAGGGTCATTGTTGATTGCATGATTTTTGTTATAATTTCGAGTTCCCCTATAGTTTCCTTTTGAAACCTTATAAAATAGTTTTCTCCTTGCTCCCTTTGTTAAAATTGGACTTCCTATATATAAAATTGATTAGAAAAATGAGATATACCACTTAAAAGTTGTTTCATGTCCTAGTTCTTGTCTTGGTCCTTCTGATATCCAAAAAATACATATTTTCAATGTCCTTTTAAAGTCTTTATGCATTTCAATGCACAAGATTTCTCCTTTATGCACTAAAATCTTATCTTGACCTAATATCAATAACTTGAACAAGTGGTTACATAAATATTAGAATTTTGTATATCTTTGTATGCTAAAATTGTCTAATATTGCTTATATGACCCAAAGTAGACTTTTAATGCTAAAGACCACTTCCTTACTACCTAATATAGTTTGAATGAGCATAAATCCTTATGGATGATTTAAATCAATAATTCTAGATACATGCTCGATTAAGATTGGAACCTATTCATGCTAGTACCCTATTTTGGCCTAAGCATGTGCTTTGAACTCTATAACATGTTTAATGGGGATACCGTGATGTTGAATCCCCAACCTTTTTCAAATGTTGATCCTTTATGTGAAAAAAAAATATGTTCACCTTAAAATCAGACCTATTATGGCCTACACCACAAAATTCCATTTAATCCACTCATGTGCCCTATTTAATACATATAACACCTAGTGTGATCGAAATGCATATGTTTCTTATTTGAAATATAACCTTGATAAGAACATGATGTAATGTTCCACATGCCTCTTAAGACATTCAATCAATAGACTTATCATGCTTGTAGACCTAAATATGTAATACATCTACTTAATGCTCACATGACTTTCAAATGTACCTAATATTACTAGTTATATTTTGAATGATCAAATCATTACAAACACTCGATTTTTAATGATTCACATGACCCCAAATCAGTTATTAACTCACCTTATATCTATCTAATGTGGACATTAACCCTACAACCAAAGTAGCTTTGGTAATACTTGAAACTATGTTGTTAATTACTTGCTTGGATGACATGATGGGAATTTGATTGAATGCTTTAAAACCTATGTTTAGAATAACATCCAAATGGAACAGAATATGTTCATATTAACAAAACTCCACTGATCTAAGATCCACAAGATCCAAAATTATGTCTTATGCATCTTAGGTCCCCTCGGGCTAGACCATCTCTAGAGATTTTATCATAACTTGCTCAATACTCACAAGGTACACTTAATCTCTTGACCCTAATATAATATTGGCGTGTTTGTATGTGTGTTCGTATGAGTCCTTGGCTAGATAATTACTTTTTTGAGTTAAAGTTCCCTACAAATACTACTTTCATGTTGACTATAGTATGTTGATAAACCTTGAACATAACATATAGACATCCATTATATAACCTTGGGTACCTGCCTGAATTCTCACGGTACGGGAACACGACTCGAGTGAAATATGGTTTAGTAATTGACTTTGGTTTTGAGGTCCCTCATGTAGAAATAAGGAGAATAAATTCTCCTTATGGACTCTTCCTTTAGAAGTGGTCAACGGCGTCTAATGATATAAATGGATAAAGAAACCTAAAACATGTTATTTTTATAAAAGAATGTCATTAAGTGTTTTGGTCTTGTTTCTATTTCTTATTTTATATGATGTTTCTAGCCAAGAAACTTTTATATTACTCATAAAATATGATTATATGTTTTTCATAGTGTACTAAATGCACTCACGTTGATATATATGTTATTTATCAATTTTTTCAACACCAAATGAAGATCTGCTACTCTGAAGACTGTAAGATCAGATATCAAAGACAAATGGGTTACTTGAATATAGAAATGGGTACATATCACTTATCTCCAGTTTTAGTATCTTTTGATATCTTGTTGTTACTATGTTTACTTATATACTTCCGATATAAAATATTTTTGTCATCCTACGGACGGGCGCCCAAGTCCACTCACCTTTGGATTTATAGACATTAGAAGTGTGGACTTAGGGTAATAAATAGTTTTGTGATAAATGGTATTTAGAGTGGTGCACATAAACCTCTAGATATGTTTAAGGCATAATACATTATAAGAGCTCAAGGAGGAATAAAATCCTTTCCTAAAAGCTTAGGGAGTCTTCTGGCATCTGATGTCTTCTTTATGCATCACCTAATACAACAAAATAGATGATGATTAGTTAGTCTTCTCATCTCCTCATATGATTCTTCTATCTTCACGATATAGGACATGACATCTCAGTTATGTGTATCTTATGCATGGGAAAAGTAAAAATCATTTTAAATCATGAAAGTTGATAAAAATGATAATTCCATTATCTAACTTTAAACTAAAAACCCTATTTGATGTATGGAGTTACTCTTGAATATGAGGAACACATGTGTAATGCTTATGAAAACTAAAAAATGGAAATTAGTGCTTTCTATGTTTGAGGTAAATTCTTGATATGATGAAATAAGGTGGAGCTCATGTTTTGCACCTCATGTTTGATGAGGTCCCTATTGATTAAACCAATGTTTCCCTATTGATGATCAAACCTCAAAAAGAGGTAAGACAACATTTCCCCCTATTTGATATGTGCAATGATCATGCATCCAAATGACCATGTCTTTCAACCCTTAGATCATTATATGAAGACTTATTATAAGAGGAAAATCCCTTATTGACTATTATTCCTCTTTGTAGACTCATTTTGAATAATATAATGGACATGGGTCTAAGCCTAGCCCTATTAAGGTATACAATTGGGGTGCCCAATTTGACTTCTAAATTTCCATATTTACACATACCTTGATCATGATAGGAAGGGAACATGATTATGACCTAGATCTTGCAAAATCTTGAAGTATGTTTTCCCTATTGTGATCTTGATATTTTATAACATGACCCAATGAAGTATGGTTTCACGATTTTTACTCTCCCTATACAAATATCCTTGAAGGCTCAAGACCAATGTAGACTAATGTACTAGATTACAGTGGTGATTGACTTATAGCTTCCTAACCTATGTAACATCCCTATTATGACTCCTCTAAATTTTCATCTTGTTGATTATTAAGACTGCGGAAATGTAACCCTTCCACCCAATTTTGATTTCTTGACCTAAGATTGCAATAGGTCAAATCTAGTATAATATTTATACTCGATATGGAATCTCTATTAGCGATGATTAGAATATGATAATGTTGACTATAGTTAGTTGATAAGTTCATAGAAAGACCTAGTCCTAGATCATTCATCAACCTTGAATACCATGAATATGAAGTCGATGTTGATGACACGAAATGTCGAAAATGCTCAAACTATTTCTCGATTGTCGCCTGATTGTTTTAGATGGATGAATGATCACCCTTGAGGTCTAAATAGGAATAAAAACACTTGCTTTGAAACGTTTGTACCTATTAATTGGATGCCTATATTTACTATTCATATTGTTTACCTAAATCTCGACTCATGATTAATGATATTAATATTGATTTGAGTTTTATGATAATCTTATTTAGATCTTAAGATCACCCTCAATATATGATTAATGCATTCAATATTACCAAATCTCAAAAAGGAAAAATGATGATCATGTTAATTCTCTCGATTGACTTGGGGTTCAGCTCCATGTGGACCAGGGTGGGCCCTTCCCTTGATTTTGATCATAAAATCATAGTGTTGAAATATGATGTTCTTCTCAAATTCTAGAACTATAACCCCACCTAGACACATGTAGAAGCTAGAACCGTAAACTTGGGAATAAAAGTAATGCCTTACTCTTTGAATCTATCCAATTGACTTGAAATGTGATCTTATCAAACTTGATGATTTTAGGATTATCTCTCAAAATTCGGACTCATATGATGATACTTCAAATTTGAGGATCTATGCAACTCTTTTTTGACCATTATTCTCAATTTCTTGATTTTAGAATCATGTGGATATTTTAGGTGATTAGAATACTATAATAATCTTGATGTTGAATGTAAACTTTCAATCTTGATTAAATAATTGTGTTAATATTGGGGACAAAATTTCTTTTAACATGGGGAGGATGTGACAATCTAAATTTCCCTCTCCTCTAATTCACTCTTCCTCTTTCATCAAATTTCCATCATACTAAATATGATATCAATTTCAAAGTTGGAGTGTGGCTGTACTCTAATTTTGTCACATCAATGCTCAATTATTACTAAATATGACATTAAGTTACATTTTGAACAATGTAAAATTCCTTATTATGTATATATTTTTCAAATTGAACCTCATTAGTATGGTTACCTTGTTCATAAGGTATTTCATGTTGTAGAGTTTTCAAATATGTTTCAAGCAACACAAAAATCACCTCGATCGAACCTTTGTAGCCCAAGTTATGATTGTTTGGACTTGCCTTGATTTCATTCCCTTTTATTTACCTTTTAATCAAATCTTGAGTTGGCCCTCTTTGGGCTCAAGTTACGTACGGCCAAAACATGCCAATCAGGTATCCCTTCCCTTTTGTGTTTCTTCGAGCAATGTGGGCCACTGGATCAAGTCCCACAGATTGATTCCCTCTCATCCAACAATTGCAATGTCTTTCACATCCATACCATGATCACTGGAAGTGGTGCTTCCACCACCTACCCCAGTCCTTGCATCACTAATCATGCCACTCCCTCCCACCTTGACCAGAATTGTGTATGGAATCCTCTTTTTCTTCCTTCACACTCCCTTTCCCCTCTTATTTTACATGTTTCCACGCCCTAGGGCCTTCCCTTCTCTAGCTCACAACCATGGCTATTTTAGTGGATCTCATTCGAGATTTGGCACCTATGGCCATGCACGGGTGGTATGGGACCACCTTTGGCCTCATGAAAGAATGGGGCAGATGGGAGCCATTTCTCTTGTCTCTCCTATGCCGCTTTCTCCCTTGTTGATCCCAACTCTAAAGAGTAGCTTGGGACCATCCAACACATTCTATATGGGGAAGATTTAGGCACCCATACAGGGAGGGATATGGATGCTAGATCATTGGATCTACATCCAACTAAAAATAGCGAAGGAGTGTCCCTACTCTCACGCCTCTTGTCCTGGGCTAGGTCGTAGCACTTGACCGCGTGCCACTGCCAGGCCATAGTCATGAGCCGAATGGAGCGTTTAGTCCACCCCCTTGGTGGGCGCATGACTAGGATCCATGAATCTCATATTTGAGGGTCACTGCTGATCGCATGATATTGGTAATAATCTCAGGTACCCTTATTGTTTCCTTTTTAAGCCTACTAAAGTAGTTTTCTCCTAGCTCCCTTGTTCAAAATGGGAATTATATATATTAAATCGATCAGCATAAACGAATCTACTAGTCAAAGTAGTTTCATGGCCTAGTTCTTCTCTTAGTCCTTCTGATATCCCAAAAATGGATGTTTTTAAAGTGTTTTATGCATTTAAATGCACAAGCTTGCTCCTTTATTCACTAAAATCTTATCTTGACCTAATATTAGTAACTTGAACATGTTCTTACATAAAGATTCGAATTCTATATATCTTTGCATCCTAAAATGGTCTAACATTTCTTTTATAACCCAATGTGGGCTTTTAATGCTAAAGAGCACTTACTTACTGACTAATCTGGTGTGAATGTGCATAAATCCTTATGGTTAATATAATCAGTATGTCTTGATACATGTGCAACTAAGATTAGAACCTATTTATGCAAGTGCCATGTTTTGGCCTAATGTGATTTGAAATATGCAACATGTTTTATGGGTTGATGTTAAATCCCCAACATTGTTCAAATGTTGATCGCTTATGTCCAAACTAAATATGTTCACCTAGAAATCTTACTCTATTATAAATCTTGACACTAAATTCCATGTAATCCACCCAGGTACCCTATTGACTACATATAACACCTACTGTGATCGAAATGCATATGTTGCTTGTTTGAAATCTAACCTTGATAATAACATGGTCTAAAGTTACAGATGTATATTAAGCCTTACAATTAGTATACTTATCATTCTTGTGGCCCTAAATTTCTAATAAATCTACTTAATGCTCACATGACCTTGAAATGTACCAATCTTTCTTGAAAACAACCTAGTTTGACCAATTATGTTTTGGATGATCAAATCATTACAAGTAATTGATTTTGATGATTCCCATGACCCCAAATCAGTTATGATCTCACATCATATTTAATTTAATGTGTATGTTAATGTAACATCCACTTATAAAACACAATTAACTAATGCGGAAGCGAATCATTTGCAGCGGATTACCAAAAATCACTAAAAATTAAAACTTTTTTTGTTGTTGCAAAGAGATCCATACATAGGAAATCTTTTTCTTTAAGAACCAAAGTATAACATTTACATTCTGTTTTTCAAAGTACAAAAACTGTATCATCGATTTCCAGAGATTACATCATCAACTGCCTTATAAACATTATATACAGACAACATACAAATCTCGAGGCATCAAGCCAAAATCTTAGATCGATTCATTTAAACACTGACTAAAAACTCCGAGGATCTGAGAGTACAGAGACGACACATAGGACTTTCTAACTATATAACTTGACAGATAATATCTCCACCTGAGATCTCATTGTTGTCTCGGATGATACTGATGTTCTTCCTCTGCAAGATGTTCTCACTCTCCTCCATGCTTGTCCACCTAAAAACATTAGATCCCACGGGGGTGAGACAATTGTAAATTGCCCCAGCGGGAGATATAACTCTCCGCCAACAATGTTATTAACACAGTTAAATAATATTAAACTGAGCATAGGATAAGCAGTTTAGAATATTCTCATCTATTAAAGCATTGCAACTATCTGTGATAGAGCAATTAGTAATTTATTCTCTTTATAAGGAATGGGAAGAACATGTACATCATTTACTCATCATACTATATTAACATCTCAAGCTTATCCAGTAAAACTCAATGTCATGGTATGTCATCCATGAATCATTCTCATTTCTATTTATTGGCCTCGACCAATCTACTAACCCGATATTGAATTGTTCCAGTCATGTAAGTATACTTCATCATATTATTTTCAACCATTGTGCTCTGCCAATTGCAACAAATTCAGGCATTGGACTATGCCAATCCTGTACATCTAATTCAGGCATTGGACTATGCCAATCTTGGGCAAACATTACTGAATACCACATCAATTTACTTGGCTAAGCCATCATGCTTATTCACATCCTTTTTATAAACAAGTGTTCTTCTCATATATTTCAAACACTATAGCCCATTTTTGGCTATAATCATAAAGTATGTATGATCAAGATTTCATTATTATTATTGTATCCCTTCTTATATTAACAGGCAGGATAATTCACTGTATGAATAAAATGAAGTAATCTCCTTTATTAAGGAGAACATTGCATCTACTCATGGTAGAGTTGTAAATCATCTATCTGCTTTGCAAGGAATGTAAAGAAACATAATTAACATCTAATCATTACAGATGCATAAAAGAAATGTAACATCAACCAATGATTTCCGTATTCAATCCTTAAGCAAACATGCTATACGGCTGATTACATTTTAGAATCACACTTATGCCCTGAGGAGACGAGGTATACTGCTCATGCTCCAACCGACCACTGCGAAGTCGAAATCAGTACCATACAAGGTCAATGGAAGAGCCAGATTCCCATGACCTCCCACATCTCGGTCAGCACGAGATCACATGCAGGACATCTCGTGTCTCTGCTAAATATAGATTTCCAGGGTATACTGGCAGCTTCGCTATCAGAGTTACAGTGGCGTGCTGCACTCTCTTCGCGATTGTGAGATCTCATGTTTATCTCCATCGATCCGGCATTAACATTATTGGGAGAGGTGTACGGCATCATCCCAATCATCGGGGGATTAGTGGTACATCCTTCCCGGAATATATAATGAAGGATTGTGGGATCTCATGTTTATCTACCACCAATCCTGCATTAGGGCGTAAGGTATTCGCGCCCATCACCCCCACATACTCAAAAGTATGCCCTCCGGGTTATGCCGCGGAGCAACCCGTTTCACCATCACCAATTTGCTGAAGATGATGGATCTATGGTCAGGGCTCTACATGATATGATTTCACTTAATTAATTAAGTACATTAGCATATTCTTTTAGCATCAGTCAAGTTCTCAAACATAATTTATTCAGACAAATGCTATAAAGAAACATGTACTATTTTCATCATTCACTTCTCATTCTTTATGAGGCATTGGGATCTTAGTCCCTCATTTCAATACTGGGATTTCTCATCCCTCAAT
This sequence comes from Alisma plantago-aquatica, assembly GCA_963693085.1. Lineage (NCBI taxonomy): Eukaryota > Viridiplantae > Streptophyta > Magnoliopsida > Alismatales > Alismataceae > Alisma > Alisma plantago-aquatica. The sequence goes on along the minus strand of OY856410.1, from coordinate 1,438,897,044 downwards.
CACATCATTATCATGCTTATCAACTTTGGGTATTCATACCCTCTATTCATCATTGTCACTGTTACCACTTGCTAGGTAACTATTACCTTCAGGTCCTTAGACTGAGGTATACATGATACTTATTACACAAGTATATTACATGGCTCACAAGGCCATTCACATCTTGTCACCTCTCACAAGGTAACAACTTTATTCACATGGCTCACAAGGCCAATCACATCTTGTCACCTCTCATAAGGCAACAACTTTATTCACATGGCTCACAAGTCCGTTAATCATTATACTTGTTAGACAAGTATTTAACATGCCTTACAAGGCTATGCAATAAGAGAAATGCAACCTTCCCATCATTAGGGTTAGGATTTTCCCTTTCTTATCAATTAGGGTTTCTCTTACATATCATCACCCTTCATTAGGGTTAGGGTTTTCCATTATTAACCATTTAGGTTTTCAAGATCATATTATCAATGATCAAACCCTAATTCATTGCTCCACACATCTAGGAGCCAACATTGATACCATAAGTATTCAATCATACTTATTTATTCTCATCATTTATCATTAAATGATTATCAACACAAGGTATGAGTTCATCTCTCATTATTACCAGAGTATGATTACATCATACTTCATTATCTTGGCTTAACCCTTTTTCAAGGTATATTAGCCTATGCTTATCAAAGTGCATTAATCACATTCCATTTCAATGTAACAATTTACATGACACACTTCGTGTGTTACTCATCCAAGTATATTGGATTAGAGGTTTATAAAGGTATGCTTACCCTGATATGCAGAATGTGATATCTATCATGTCTTGATGTATCACTTCCTTTTCATTTTCCATCTTGCTTAAGTTAATCAACTAACCTTGAATTAAGGTATTTCCCTCTTAATACTTTATCCTTTCACTTTCATCATATGGTGCATAAGTTACACATTAGAATTGTCCAACTATCTTTAATGATATGGACTTATCCAATGGTTAAGCATTATTGGTATAGAATAAATCATTATCAACCACTTTATGTATTTCAACCCATAGGAAGTTATTCTCTGCATTATATAGTATTTCATACATCACTCATAAGAGTTCCTTGTCCTCATCTTTGTAAGATGTAAAAGGGTTGTTACTCATGTGTAGAGTTGGATATATATAAGGATCTAGGCACCATCTTGTCTCATGAAACCTTACTTATTAGAATGACCACATTACCAATCATATGGTTCATCAACCTTACCTTGTATTAGGGTATGTCTCATCCTAATACTATATGCACTAGCTCATCACATTTATCATGTTATGTATTGGTCATAAGGCACACATTAAAATGATTCAACCTTCATCAATGATATGAACTCATCTCAGGTTAAGGCATTGTTGATATAAGGTTGTCCTTTACCAACCAATCTAGGTGTTTCACCTATCAAGGTAATAACCACACTATCACTTGGTGTTACTCTCATTACTCCTAAGAGTGTCTTACCCTCACCTTTTCAAAGTGTGTAGGGTTAAATCATTTGCATATGTTTACCATATCGGGCTGGATATATATATAAGCACTCACCATATTGGATTAGAATTTGTACTTGTCTCCATATCGGCATGATGTATCTTCTTGACCTCGTATCGGGCACAAAGTATATGTATGTATCTCCCGTGATACTTATGAGGTAACAACCTATCACCATGTCGGGCTAGAAGTACATTCAATCACCCTATCGGGCTAGTCACCATCTAGGGTTAGCCATGACGGGCTAGGGTTTGCCATATCGGGCTCAACCCAATATTCAAGTCAATAGGAGTGTAGGGCACCAAGCCATAATTGGCTACACTATTAAACATTAGGTTGCAACACTCTTGTCAAGTTAGGGTTGGTTGTGTCGGGCACATGGTACATATATGTGTCGCCCATGATGTATAAAAGATATCAGCTCATCACCATGTCGGGCTACCATGTTGTCTAGGGTTGTGTATCATGCAACCCTATCGTTCAACCTATCGTGCAACCATGTCGTGCAACCATGTCGTGCAAGGTCAAATAGGTTTCATGATACTAAGTAACAATGATGTATAATATGATCATATCATGCATTAGCACTTGTTACTCTACAATTATATCGGGTTACCCAAATCAAGGTTTCACCTCAACATACAAGTATACAATTGACCTTGTATCGTGCATGAAGTCTATAGTAGACTTCATATCATGCAAGAGGTGTATACTACACCCCCATATCGTGCAACAATGTATTCATTCATATCCATATCGTTCAAGTGAAGTAGGTGCATCATCATATCGGGTCATAGGTGCTTACTTATGTGCTTGCACCTGATATCACTTTTATAAAGTGATACCATCATCTTCAAGCTCTAGACCTTAGTTTTAACTATTATAGTTCATTGACACAGGTCTAAGCAACTATTAGAACTCATAATTTCATCAACTACTTCAGGAGATTTTGGAATTAAAAGTATTTCACTAATTGTAGCAATTTAGGTGAAAAATAATAACATGGTTGAGTTCAAGTTATAAAACCCGCCTTAAGAACCACTTCAAAGCTCCAAGCTCCAAAGCTCCATGTTCCTAAGGTTGAAGATGACTTTATCAAGGGTCCAAGGCTCGTTCACAACTCCTTCATATACAAGGAATCACCATGGATAAGAAAATGGTGAAGAAGAAAAGAAAAGAAGATCAAAACCCTAAAATCATGCTTCAATTCAAGGTTGAAGATGATCTTTTCCTCACCTTAGGGTCAAGTTTTGAGTTCCTTAGCTCCTTGGCCGACACCCTACCACACTTGGGCTATATGTACTTCCTCTTGGCCGACACAAATTTGCTTGTGGCCGATACCCCCTCACTTGTGGCCAAGATCACTTCAATTGACAGATATCAACTTGTTATGGGCAAAATCAACATGATATGGCCGATATACTTGCTATGGCCGATACCCAAAGCCCATGCACGATACCCTTGTGCTCTTGCACGATATGCCACCCCTCTTGGACGATATGATACTCACTTGGACGATATGGAACTCACTTGGAGTCAAAACTCTTCACTCTATGGCCGATATCACCCAATATGGCCGATATCACCTACTTGGGCGATATGGTCTTGCCATGGGCGATATCCCAAGGCCCATGCACGATACCATAGCCTCCCTTCACGGTATGGGAGCTCCATGAACGATACCTTAGGGTAGGAGGGTGGTAAGGGTCGCAAAATTGGACCAAGGGGTGAAACTAAGGGTATATATACTTGCTGATCATGAAGGAAGACTAAAGATGAGGTGTCAACATTTTGAACTAGTAGGTGCCACGTGTCATGCATGGGTGACACGTGTTCATGCATGCATAAACATTATCTTGTCTTGAAAAACAGTTGAGGATCATTTAGAGATGCAAATTAGTCCATCACTTACCCATTTGGATAAGATATATCAATTAAATCATCATTTTAAGTCAAGCCGATACACTTTTTCTAAGGAGACTTGTTGGCCGTCACACCTCACCTCCTTGAGGTCATTTGCACGATATGAACCTTGACAAGATTTCACAAGACGATATGGGACACCTCCTTGGGCTCCATGGCCGATAGGCACTCATATATAAGCTTTTCAACTTGATACAGCTCAAGTTAAGCTTTCAAATTCAACCCTCTTTCTTGGTCATTTCATCACCAACATTACCTTCACTCATAATTGATTCCAACATGATGTCTCCTCATTTCTCTCTCATATAAATTATACATAGAGGGAGTAGGGATAGTCTAGAGGTGGTAATTTTCATATCAACCCCATATTTTGGGTAAATTACAATTTGTACCAAAATTGGTGCACAATGTTCCAACATTGTTCAAACAAGTTCAAACTTGAAATTTAGGCTTTCCACAAGCCACCACTTGGCATCATTCTCTCTCTTATGATGCTAAAACATATAAGGAACATTCAAAATGTGAAAAGTTTCATTATAACCCCTCAATTTGGGTAAATTGCACTTTGTTCCAAAACAAAGGAAAATTGCTCAAACAACATTCAATGGGGACCAAAATTGAAACATAAGTATGTCATATGGTAACAAAGCACCTTAGAAGATTATATTAAAGTTCTAAGCAACTTTATTAGCCAAAACAACTAGGATTACCTCATAACCCAGGTCAGGGTCGTTACAAATTATAAACCCCTAACAAGGATTTCATCCTCGAAATCTCAGATAAAGGAAACGGAGTCATGGAGACATAACACCTCATCATGTCTCTTCATAACACCTCATTGTTATGGAGACATCATCGAACTTTGATCAGCACAAAGTTCCTTTGCACAAAATTCTCACAGAGTCAAATGAGAACTTATCTTAAATACATATTTAGTTGTTATTTTTATGCAAAGCATAAACCCCTAACATGTGATGTTCATACTATGTTATATAATCAGACTAATTTCATAGTTGACCATTCCCTGTAGCCAATCTAAATCATATGATAATTCTCAGATACCATAATCTCTTACCTTGGTATCAGTCACATGTGTTGAAAACACATCATATTCTCATCTTTCTTTTATCATGAGACATTACTTGTTACATATATCTTTATCTTGGAACCTAAGTCCAAGATAAACTGATACTTCTCTAAGTATCCATAACATGATCATTTTTATCTCATGTACATCAAATGTCCTAAGACCCACTTGATTTCCATGTCCCCGAAGGGTAATAAAATAAGGAATCATATTCCTCTTATTATCTCATGAATTTTCAACTATTCATGAATCATTTACTCTTATTTCATCCTAAGTTCTTTGCCATCAACATAGGAATTATGAGGATGATTACATGTCATCATTACTTTCTTTGTTATTTCCTAACATGTTCATGAGCATCTTATGATCTCATACATCTCCCATTTCCTCATTATGGGAAAAGATCTTTATCATATTTACAACTTTATTGAATAGGGATCACCTCCCTTGTTCTCTTTCTCATCATATGAGGGTCATACTTTTACTTCCTCATCTACACGATCTGATCTGAAATCATATCAGATCCCTCTTTCTTGTACTTAAGGTATGATGCATTTATCCATACCATATTTCCAGTTTCATGATACTCATTAGATTGTCTCAGAATGATTGCTTGATCAGGGCAATGAAAAAGATATCAATCTAAGAGTTTCCATACTCACTTTATCATCAATAGTTGTATACCTGGCCAGGGTTTACAAGTACTGAGATCAAGTAGTATGCACTTACATGTTATCATATTCCTTGCTTTTATCATAAGCATAAAATTTAACATCCCTAGATTTTATCCAGGCATCTCTTCTATATCTCTTCCTCTTTCATAGAGGTAAGATCAGTATAGAGCATTTAAAAGAATACTGAACAAAATATAAATTCTAGTTCTCATATTTCTTCCCAATGTCCCCATAGGACAATCAATAGGGAAATTCATAACAACAATCCTTTCTATGATTATAAGATAACATCAAGATAATGTATATCAAAATGAAAAATCTCTATCTGATTATTACCCCTCGCGGTCATCTACCGCCTCAGATTGACTCAACACATAGAGTCTAGTTGTTTCACATGGTTACTTTTTACCTTTTTGTATCATTGGGATATAACTTTTGTAAGCCCTACCGAGTCTACCTCGGTTATTGAGTCATTTCCTCCCTTCTTTTCAAAGAAAAGAGTTTAGTATGCTCAACATGTCTATAACTATAGCATGTCTTGTCCTCGTACCATGGTCTTATCGGTCTTGTTACCGATGTAGAGACTAAACCATGGGTTCTTATAGGTGGAAGGTTAGGACCTTTGCCTTTACTTAGTGGCTACTGCCCTAGTACACTAGGCATTTATTGCACCGGTGGCACCGAAAATTTTGTCTTTTTAGAACAACTTGGCACATGTCTCTAGGTTTGAAGAGACCTTTCCCTGATTCTCAACTTATTTCCCCTTGTTGGGCACTGCCATCACAGATTTATTACATGTCTAAACTCATGGCAGAGTCTACTTTCTTGCCATACGTGAATCTTTTCCATATTTTCCCTTGTTTCAACATGACTAAGTCATTTAGGAACTCTTTTAAAGCTCAAGCTTTCTATATTATGAACTGATAATCTAGGTTGTAAGGCTAGTATCCAGTCCCCTATATGCATTATTGTTGCCCTAATTTGCCTAACAAGAGCATGATCATAGGATTCTCTATCCTGATCAGGTCTTAAAGGGATTTCTCGGGCACTCATTCTGTTCTTGTCTGATCCCTTGTACCTTTTCTTGGTGCTACAACATTGCTCTCAGCAATGTGTTCCTTGTGTTCTCCAGTCATTTTAAAACTTTACCCTTTCTCTGCATAAGTAGAAATCATTATAGGGTATACTGGAGGACACTAACACAGACTCGATACCTTAGTCCTATGTCTCTGTAGACTCAGCGAACCTAGAGCTCTGATACCACAATTGTAACATCCACTTATAAAACACGATTAACTAATGTGGAAGCGAATCATTTGCAGCGGATTACCAAAAATCACTAAAAATTAAAACTTTTTTTTGTTGCAAAGAGATCCATACATAGGAAATCTTTTTCTTTAAGAATCAAAGTATAACATTTACATTCTGTTTTTCAAAGTACAAAACTTGTATCATCTCTTTCCAGAGATTACATCATCAACTGCCTTATAAACATTATATACAGACAACATACAAATCTCGAGGAATCAAGCCAAAATCTTAGATCGATTCATTTAAACACTGACTAAAAACTCCGAGGACTTGAGAGTACAGATACGACACATAGGACTTTCTAACTATATAACTTGACAGATAATATATCCACCTGAGATCTCATTGTTGTCTCGGATGATACTGATGTTCTTCCTCTGCAAGATGTTCTCACTCTCCTCCATGCTTGTCCACCTAAAAACATTGGATCCCACGGGGGTGAGACAATTGTAAATTGCCCCAGCGGGAGATATAACTCTCCGCCAACAATGTTATTAACACAGTTAAATAATATTAAACTGAGCATAGGATAAGCAGTTTAGAATATTCTCATCTATTAAAGCATTGCAATTATCTGTGATAGAGCAATTAGTCATTTATTCTCTTTATAAGGAATGGGAAGAACATGTACATCATTTACTCATCATACTATATTAACATCTCAAGCTTATCCAGTAAAACTCAATGTCATGGTATGTCATCCATGAATCATTCTCATTTCTATTTGTTGGCCTCGGCCAATCTACTAACCCGATACTGAATTGTTCCAGTCATGTAAGTATACTTCATCATATTATTTTCAACTATTGTGCTCTGCCAATTGCAACAAATTCAGGCATTGGACTATGCCAATCCTGTACATCTATTTCAGGCGTTGGACTATGCCAATCCTGTGCAAACATTACTGAATACCACATCAATTTACTTGGCTAAGCCATCATGCTTATTCACATCCTTTTTATAAACAAGTGTTCTTCTCATATATTTCAAACAATATAGCCCATTTTTGGCTATAATCATAAAGTATGTATGATCAAGATTTCATTATTATTATTGTATCCCTTCTTATATTAACAGGCAGGATAATTCACTGTATGAATAAAATGAAGTAATCTCCTTTCTTAAGGAGAACATTGCATCTACTCATGGTAGAGTTGTAAATCATCTATCTTCTTTGCAAGGAATGTAAAGAAACATAATTAACATCTAATCATTACAGATGCATAAAAGAAATGTAACATCAACCAATGATTTCCGTATTCAATCCTTAAGCAAACATGCTATACGGCTGATTACATTTTACAATCACACTTATGCCCTGAGGAGATGAGGTATACCGCTCATGCTCCAACCGACCACTGCGAAGTCGAAATCGGTACCATACAAGGTCAATGGAAGAGCCGGATTCCCATGACCTCCCACATCTCGGTCAGCACGAGATCACATGCAGGACATCTCGTGTCTCTTCTAACTATAGCTTTCTAGGGTATACTGGCAACTTCGCTATCAGAGTTATAGTGGCGTGCTGCACTCTCTTCGCGATCGTGAGATCTCATGTTTATCTCCATCGATCCAGCATTAACATTATTGGGAGATGTGTACGGAATCATCCCAATCATCGGGGGATTAGTGGTACATCCTTCTCGGAATATATAATGAAGGATTGTGGGATCTCATGTTTATCTACCACCAATCCTGCATTAGGGCGTAAGGTATTCGCGCCCATCACCCCCACATACTCAAAAGTATGCCCTCCGGGTTATGCCGCGGAGCAACCCGTTTCACCATCACCAATTTGCTGACGATGATGGATCTATGGTCAGTGCTCTACATGATATGATTTCACTTAATTAATTAAGTACATTAGCATATTCGTTTAGCATCAGTCAAGTTCTCAAACATAACTTATTCAGACAAATGCTATAAAGAAACATGTACTATTTTCATCATTCACTTCTCATTCTTTATGAGGCATTGGGATCTTAGTCCCTCATTTCAATACTGGGATTTCTCATCCCTCAATCACATCATTATCATGCTTATCAACTTTGGGTATTCATACCCTCTATTCATCATTGTCACTGTTACCACTTGCTAGGTAACTATTACCTTCAGGTCCTTAGACCGAGGTATACATGATACTTATTACACAAGTATATTACATGGCTCACAAGGCCATTCACATCTTGTCACCTCTCACAAGGTAACAACTTTATTCACATGGCTCACAAGGCCAATCACATCTTGTCACCTCTCACAAGGAAACAACTTTATTCACATGGCTCACAAGGCCATTAATCATTACACTTGTTAGACAAGTATTTAACATGCATTACAAGGCTATGCAATAAGAGGAATGCAACCTTCCCATCATTAGGGTTAGGATTTTCCCTTTCTTATCAATTAGGGTTTCTCTTACATATCATCACCCTTCATTAGGGTTAGGGTTTTCCATTATTAACCATTTAGGTTTTCAAGATCATATTATCAATGATCAAACCCTAATTCATTGCTCCACACATCTAGGAGCCAACATTGATACCATAAGTATTCAATCATACTTATTTATTCTCATCATTTATCATTAAATGATTATCAACACAAGGTATGAGTTCATCTCTCATTATTACCAGAGTATGATTACATCATACTTCATTATCTTGGCTTAACCCTTTTTCAAGGTATATTAGCCTATGCTTATCAAAGTGCATTAATCACATTCCATTTCAATGTAACAATTTACATGACACACTTCGTGTGTTACTCATCCAAGTATATTGGATTAGAGGTTTATAAAGGTATGCCTTGATGTATCACTTCCTTTTCATTTTCCATCTTGCTTAAGTTAATCAACTAACCTTGAATTAAGGTATTTCCCTCTTAATACTTTATCCTTTCACTTTCATCATATGGTGCATAAGTTACACATTAGAATTATCCAACTATCTTTAATGATATGGACTTATCCAATGGTTAAGCATTATTGGTATAGAATAAATCATTATCAACCACTTTATGTATTTCAACCCATAGGATGTTATTCTCTCCATTATATAGTATTTCATACATCACTCATAAGAGTTCCTTGTCCTCATCTTTGTAAGATGTAAAAGGGTTGTTACTCATGTGTAGAGTTGGATATATATAAGGATCTAGGCACCATCTTGTCTCATGAAACCTTACTCATTAGAATGACCACATTACCAATCATATGGTTCATCAACCTTACCTTGTATTAGGGTATGTATCATCCTAATACTATATGCACTAGCTCATCACATTTATCATGTTATGTATTGGTCATAAGGCACACATTCAAATGATTCAACCTTCATCAATGATATGAACTCATCTTAGGTTAAGGCATTGTTGATATAAGGTTGTCCTTTACCAACCAATCTAGGTGTTTCACCTATCAAGGTAATAACCACACTATCACTTGGTTTTACTCTCATTACTCCTAAGAGTGTCTTACCCTCACCTTTTCAAAGTGTGTAGTGTTAAATCATTTTCATATGTTTACCATATCGGGCTGGATATATATATAAGCACTCACCATATTGGATTAGAATTTGTACTTGTCTCCATATCGGCATGATGTATCTTCTTGACCTTGTATCGGGCACAAAGTATATGTATGTATCCCCCGTGATACTTATGAGGTAACAAACTATCACCATGTCGGGCTAGAAGTACATTCAATCACCCTATCGGGCTAGTCACCATCTAGGGTTAGCCATGACGGACTAGGGTTTGCCATATCGGGCTCAACCCAATATTCAAGTCAATAGGAGTGTAGGGCACCAAGCCATAATTGGCTACACTATTAAACATTAGGTTGCAACACTCTTGTCAATTTAGGGTTGGTTGTGTCGGGCACATGGTACATATATGTGTCGCCCATGATGTATAAAAGATATCAGCTCATCACCATGTCGGGCTACCATGTTGTCTAGGGTTGTGTATCGTGCAACCCTATCGTTCAACCTATCGTGCAACCATGTCGTGCAACCATGTCGTGTAAGGTCAAATAGGTTTCATGATACTAAGTAACAATGATGTATAATATGATCATATCGTGCATCAGCACTTGTTACTCTACAATTATATCGGGTTACCCAAATTAGGGTTTCACCTCAACATACAAGTATACAATTGACCTTGTATCGTGCATGAAGTCTATAGTAGACTTCATATCATGCAAGAGGTGTATACTACACCCCCATATCGTGCAACAATGTATTCATTCATATCCATATCGTTCAAGTGAAGTAGGTGCATCATCATATCGGGTCATAGGTGCTTACTTATGTGCTTGCACCCGATATCACTTTTATAAAGTGATACCATCATCTTCAAGCTCTAGACCTGAGTTTTAACTATTATAGTTCATTGACACAGGTCTAAGAAACTATTATAACTCATAATTTCATCAACTACTTCAGGAGATTTTGGAATTAAAAGTATTTCACTAATTGTAGCAATTTAAGTGAAAAATAATAACATGGTTGAGTTCAAGTTATAAAACCCGCCTTAAGAACCACTTCAAAGCTCCAAGCTCCAAAGCTCCATGTTCCTAAGGTTGAATATGACTTTATCAAGGGTCCAAGGCTCGTTCACAACTCCTTCATATACAAGGAATCACCATGGATAAGCAATTGGTGAAGAAGAAAAGAAAAGAAGATCAAGACCCTAAAATCATGCTTCAATTCAAGGTTGAAGATGATCTTTTCCTCACCTTAGGGTCAAGTTTTGAGTTCCTTAGCTCCTTGTCTGACACCCTACCACTATTGGGCGATATGGAGTTCCTCTTGGCCGACACAACTTTGCTTGTGGCCGATACCCCCTCACTTGTGGCCAAGATCACTTCAATTGACCGATATCAACTTGCTATGGGCAAAATCAACATGATATGGTCGATATACTTGCTATGGCCGATACCCAAAGCCCATGCACGATACCCTTGTGCTCTTGCACGATATGCCACCCCTCATGGACGATATGACACTCACTTGGACGATATGGTACTCACTTGGAGTCAAAACTCTTCACTCTATGGCCGATATCACCCAATATGGCCGATATCACCTACTTGGGCGATATGGTCTTTCCATGGGCGATATCCCAAGGCCCATGCACGATACCATAGCCTCCATTCACGATATGGGAGATCCATGCACGATACCGTAGGGTAGGAGGGTGGTAAGGGTCGCAAAATTGGACCAAGGGGTGAAACTAAGGGTATATATACTTGTTGATCATGAAGGAAGACTAAAGATGAGGTGTCAACATTTTGAACTAGTAGGTGCCACGTGTCATGCATGGGTGACACGTGTCCATGCATGCATCAACATTTATCTTGTCTTGCAAAACAGTTGAGGATCATCTAGAGATGCAAAATCGTCCATCACTTACCCATTTGGATAAGATATATCAATTAAATCATCATTTTAAGTCAAGCCGATACACTTTTTCTAAGGAGACTTGTTGGCCGTCACACCTCACCTCCTTGAGGTCATTTGCACGATATGAACCTTGCCAAGATTTCACAAGACGATATGGGACACCTCCTTGGGCTCCATGGCCGATAGGCACTCATACATAAGCTTTTCAACTTGATACAGCTCAAGTTAAGCTTTCAAATTCAACCCTCTTTCTTGGTCATTTCATCACCAACATTACCTTCACTCATAATTGATTCCAACATGATGTCTCCTCATTTCTATCTACTATAAATGATACATAGAGGGAGTAGGGATAGTCTAGAGGTGGTAATTTTCATATCAACCCCATATTTTGGGTAAATTACAATTTGTACCAAAATTGGTGCACAATGTTCCAACATTGTTCAAACAAGTTCAAACTTGAAATTTAGGCTTTCCACAAGCCACCACTTGGCATCATTATCTCTCTTATGATGCTAAATCATATGAGGAACATTAAACATGTGAAACTTTTCATTATAGCCCCTCAATTTGGGTAAATTGCACTTTGGTCCAAAACAAAGGAAAATTGCTCAAACAACATTCAATGGGGACCAAAATTGAAACATAAGTATGTCATATGGTAACAAAGCACCTTAGAAGATTATATTAAAGTTCTAAGCAACTTTATTAGACAAAACAACTAGGATTACCTCATAACCCAGGGCAGGGTCGTTACAGTTAACCCTACAATAAAAGTATCTTTGGTAATACATGAAACTACGTTGTTAATTACTTGGTTGGATGACATAATGGGAATTTTATTGAATTCTTTAAAAACCTATGTTTAGGATAACATACACATGGACTAGAACATGTTTGTATTAACAAAACACCACTGATATAAGATTAAAAATTATGTCTTATGCATCTTAGGTCCCCTCGGGCTGAATCATATCTAGAGATCTTATCATAACTTGCTCACTGCTCGCAAGGTATGCTTAATCTCTTGATCCTAATAAGGTTTTGCATTGTTTATATGTATGCTCCTATGAAGTCCTGACTAGATAATTACTTGTTTGAGCTACTATTTCATATAAATACTACTTTCATTTTGACAATAGTATGTTGATAAACCTTGAACATAACATATAGTAATCAATTATATAACCTTGTGTACTTGCCTGAATTATCGGTGGTAAGGGCACAAGGCACGAATGAAACAAGGTTAGATCATTGACTTTGGTCTTGAGGTCCCTCATTTTCAAACAGGGAGCATAAATAACCCACACGGACCCTTCATTAAGAAGTGGTCAAAGGCCTATGATGATATAATGGATAACAAAACCTAAAACATGTTTAGTATAAGAGAATGTCATTAGGTGCTCTCATCTTATTTGTATTTCTTATTATTTATGATGTTTCAAGACAAGAATATTTTATATTACTCATAAAATGTGGTCACACATTTTTCATAGCGTACTAAATGCACTCACATTTATATATTTTGTTTATCAAAATTTTTGTTGCCAAATGAAGATATATTGCACTGAAGACTCTAAGATCATAAATAAAACACAAATGGGTTCCTTGAATATAGAAATGAGTACATATCACTTATATACAATTTTAATATCTTGTGATATCTTGTTGTTACTGATTTTACAGATATACTGCTTGTGTGAAATATATGTGCCATTCTATAGATAGGAACCCAAGTTGACTCAAATTTGGATTTGTAGCCATTAGGAGTGTGTAACTAGGGTAACACATAGTTCCATGACAAATGGTATTCAGAGTGGAACACATAAGCATGTATATATGTTTAAGGCATAACACATCTTAAGAACCCAAGGAGGACTAAAATCCTTTCCTTAAAGCATAGAGAGTCTTCTAGCATCTCATATCTTATTTAAGGATCACCAAAGCCATCTAAATAGATAATGATTAGTAAGTCTTCTCATCTCGTGATCTGATTGTTCTCTCTTGACTATTAATCACATGAAATCACAATTACAGGTAGCTTAGGCATGGGAACAATAAAACTCATTTGAAATCATATAAGTTGATTAAGATGATAATTCCATGATATGACCTTAAATTGATAATGCTAACTAATGTATGAAGTGACTCTTCAAAACTAGTTACCCTTGTGTAAAGTGTATGAAAACTCATGAATGAACATTACTACTTTCTATGTTTGAGGTAGTATCTTGTTATGGAAAAATAAGATGGAACCCATGTTATGCACCTAATTTCTGATGAGGTCCCAATTGATTAAACCTATTTTTCCCTGTTGTTGATCAAACCTCAAACATAGGTAATCCACCTTTTCCCCCTATTTGATATGTGCAATGAGAAAGCAACAAAATGACCATGTCTTTGAACCCTAGATTGTGATCCGAAGACTTGTTACAAGAGAAAAATACACTATGGACTACCATTCCTCTTTGCAGACTCATTTTGAATAATTTTATTGACATGGATCTAAATCTAGCCTTATTATGCTCTACACTTGGGGTACCAAATTTGACTTATCAATTTCTAAATCTACTCTTACCTAGATCAGAATCAGACGGGAACATGATTATGACCTTGATATTTCAAAATCTTGAAGTATGGTTGCCATATTTTGATTTTGATCTCCGATATAATGACCCTATGAAGTATAATTTCAAAATTATTAATCTCCCTACTCATGGACAATGTAGACTAATGTACTAGAAGAGTGGTGTTTGACTTGTAGAATCCTTAACCTACGTAACATCCCTATTATGACTCCTCTATGTTTTCACCTCATTGATTATTTAGAGTATGGAAGGTGACCCTTCCACCCAATTTTTATTTCTCAAACTAATACAACAATAGGTCCGATCTAGTATAAAATTTATACTCAGTTTGGAATCACTATTAGAAACCTATTGGTTTGTTGAAAGTCATAAGTTTGTTGAACTCATTTTCTGGAAACTAGTTTAGTTTTCATAACTTAAGTTCCATTCACTTCCATGTAATTGGTTTATTATAAGTGTAAGTATTGAAATCATTAGAAATATTGTTCATTTTTACTATGTAATATAAAAAAGAAAGGATGGAAAAGATAAAAAAATCATATCCATGAAAATCAATAATATTTTTAAATCACAATAACCTCAACAAGAGATTATGGTGTAGATGTAGCTCCTTTATTTATATTTTATTATGGTAAAAATATAATAATAATAAGAATATTATGATTAAAATCACATCAAAATATTTTTATTTCACTTTGTGTGTACAAAGTATTTTAATAAAATCTGCATTTCCTGTGCTTGTAAATATAAGTTTTGGTTCATCATTGTTTTGAAACATTGTAGAATATTAATTTTGGCATTATTTTTTTTGGGGGGGGGTTATTATATTATTCGTAAATGGTCACAGTTAATTATCATTTTTACATCATATTACTTAAATAATAAAAATATAATAGGTAAATCACGTTGTTTTCACATGGTGCAGTGTGCATTTTTTATGATGTTTATATTTGTTATTTTATAAATCACATTAATAATGGTAGTTAAAGTGTAAAATATTTTACATAGTGAGATTATAGTGTATGCTATTTTTTCATATTATGTTTTGGTTTTAGTAATGAATTATATCCACATCGCTAATATCTCTAGTCATAAATATTTTATATGTGCCAGTTATAACAAATGAAGAACATAATTGTATAAGAATTGTTATTAGTTGTCCGAGAACTTGTTTTCCGCTCTTTTTAAGAGGAAACTCAGGAACTGTATTTTTTATGTAAGTCTATAACTCATCGGAAGTCACAGAACTTAAGTTTCAACACTTACTTTAAACCAATCTTACGAAACTACTTTAGGAACTCTAGAACTTAAGTTTCAACACTTACTTTAACTTATCGGAAGTCACAGAACTTAAGTTTCAACACTTACTTTTCAGACCAGTTATGACAAACCAATCAGAACCTTAACAATGATCTTAGAATATAATGTTGTTAAAAATAGTTAGTGTATATGTTTCTAGAAACACCTTGGCCTAGATCATTCATAGACCTTTAATACGATGAAAATGAACTCGATGTTGATACCATAAAATGTTGAATAATGCTCCAAATGTTTCTTGATTGTCGCTCTTTTGTTTTATATGGATGAATGATCACACCTAAGCTCTAAATAATAATCTAGACCCTAGATTTGAAATTTGTGGACCTATTACTTGAATGCCCATACTTGACTCTTCATATTCATTTCCTAAATCATGAGTCATTATTAATGATATTAATATTGATTTAAATCCTATGATCACCCTATTCAAATCTTGAGGTCACACTTGATATAAGATTAATGACTTACATAATCCCAAATGTCAAAAAGATAAAATGATTATCATGTTAATTGACTCGATTGAATTAGGGTTGAATTCCATATGGACTAGATAGACCCTTCCATTGATTTTGAGCATGAAATCACGATGTTGAAATACGATCTTTTCTCAAATTGTTAAATATGAAATCTCCATTGTTGATGTATAACCCCACCTAGTCCAATGTCAAAGCTAGAACCATAAATGTGGGAATGAAAGTCATGCATTACTCTTGGACTCTATCCAATTGACTTGAAATGCCATCTCGCCAAATTTGGTGGTTATAGGATTATCTCTCCAAACCGTAACTCATGTGATGATACTTCTATTTTGATGATCTATCCAACTATGTCTTGACAATGATACTCAATTACTTGACTTTTAGAATCATATGGATATTTTAAGTTATGAGAATACTATAACAATCTTTATGTTGAATGTGAACTCTCAATCTCGATTGAGGAATTGTGTTCATTTTGGGGACAAAATTCCTTTTAAGGTGGGGAGGATGTGATAACTTGAATTTCTCTCTCCACTACTATACTCTTACTCATTAATAGAATATCCATAATATTGAATATGATATCAAATTATATTTTGAGTGTGGTTATACTCCAATTTGGCAGCATAAACACTCGATTCTTACTAAATGTGACATTTAATTACGTTTTGAATTATGTAAGATTCCTTATTATGTATCCATTTTGCGTATGAGATTGAACCTCATTAGTATGATCTATTTGTATCGTAATGTATTTCATGTTGTACAGTTTTCAAATATGTTCCTAAAGGGACAAGAATCATCTTGTTTGTTACCCAAGTTATGAACATTTAGAATTTCCTTGATGTAATTCCATTTTATTTGTCTTTGAATCAGTTCATGAGCCAACCCTTATTTGGTCCCAAATAACGTGTCGCCCAACCACATAATTTAGGTTTCCCTTCCCCTTTTGTGTTGCTTCAGGAAACATGGGTTGTTGGATTGAGTCTCACAGACAGACCCCCCAACTCAACAATTGCAACAATGTCTTTCACCTTAGTACAATGGTCACTGTAAGGGGTGCTTCCGCCACCCACCCCATCCTAGCACTGCCAATCAACGCTAGTCCCTCCCACCTTGGACAAAATTGAGCATGGAATCCTTATTTTTTCCTATACACTCTCTTTCCCCTCTCATTTTGCATCTTTCCACACCTTAGAGCCTTCCCTTCTTTGTCTCACATCCATGGTTGTTTCTATGGATCCCCTTCAAGCTTTGGCACTCACAGTCATGCACAGATGTTGTGGGACCACCTTTGGCCTCGCACAAGAATGAATCATATGGCCGGTCATTTCTCTATACTCTCCGCCACCGCTTTCTCCCTTGTTGAGCCCAACTTTGACGAGCATCTTGGGACTAGCCACTGTGGGTCATCTGGGGTACATTTGGGCACCCATCCAGGGAGGGAGATGGATGCTATATCATTGTATCTACATCCAACCTCCACTAGGGAAGGGATGACCCTCCTCTCACACCTCCTAGACTATGATGGGTCAAGTCACCTGACTGTGCACCACCGTTGGGCCGCAGTCGTGAGCCGGATGGAACATTTAGACAACCCCCTTGATGGGTGGGCGGCTAGGATCCGTTGAGCTCAGATATGAGGGTCATTGTTGATCACATGATTTTGGTAATAATCATGAGTTCCCCTATAGTTTCCTTTTGAATCCTTCTAAAATAGTTTTCTCCTAGGTCCCTTGGTCAAAATGGGACTTCCAATATATGAAATCAATTAGAAAAATGAGATCTTCCACTTAGAAGTAGTTTCATGGCCTATTTCTTCTCTTAGTCCTTTTGATATCTCAATAATTCATGTTTTCAATGTCTTTTTAATTTGTTTTATGGATTTAAAACCACAAGCTTTCTCGTTTATGCACTGAAATCTTATCTTGACCTAATATCAATAACTTGAACAAGTTATTACATCAAGATTCGAATTTGGTATATCTTTGTATCCTAAAATGGTCTAATATTTCTTATATGACCCAAACAGGGAATTTAAAACAAAATGTTTGATCTAGGATTGGCGATTTGCTCTAGAGGATGGGTGAATAGAGATAAAATGCACTTAAACAAAATTTATTTGACCTTAAAGATATATCACAAGATAAGGTTGCTAAGTAGGAATCTGAGTGCAACTAATCATACATAGCAAGGATGAGAGAGATTGAAACAAGAACAAGAACACAAACTATGTAGAGTGGTTCCAATCTTCAAACTAGGAGATTGTCAGTCCACTACCTAGAGAGGTCAACATCTAGGATTTCTTAACGATGTCTACTCCTCATATTCACTAATAAGAGTTACAACATATGACTTTCCTTTTCTTGAGTCAACACTAGCGAGAACTTCCTTATTGACTAATCCGGTTTGAATGTGTACAAATCCTTATGGTTGATCCAAATCACTAATTCTTGGTACATGCTCGACGACAATTAGAACCTATTCATGCTAGTACCCTATTTTGTCCCAATCATGTGCTTCCACCTATTTAACATGTTTTATGGGAATACCTTGATTTTGAATCCCGAACCTTGTACAAATGTTTATCCTTTATGTCCAAACTAAAATGTTCACCCTCAAATCAGATGATATTATGGCTCGTGACACTAAGTTCCATGTAATCCACTGAGTACATATAACACCTAGTGTGATCAAAATGCATATGTTGCTTGTTTGAAATCTAATGTCGATAAGAACATGCTCTAATGTTATTCATGTATCTTAAGACTTCCGATCAGTAGACATATCATGCTTGTAGCCCTAAATTTCTAGTACTTCAACTAAATGCTTGCATGACTTTGAAATGTACCAATCTTGCTTGAAAACAACCTAGTATGACTAGTTATGTTTTGAATGATGAAATCATGATGAGTACTCAATTTTGATGATTCCCATGACCCCAAATCAATCCTAATCTCACCTTATATCCAATCTAATGTGGATGTTATCCCTAAAACCAAAGTATCTTTGGAAATACTTTAAACTATGTTGTTAATTACTTTCTTGGATGACATGATGGGAATTTGATTGAATGCTTTAAAAAACGAAGTTTGGGATAAAATCCACATGGGCTAGAATATGTTTATATTAACATAACTCAACTGATCTAAGATCCAAAATTATGTCTTATGCATCTAAGGGCCCCTCAGGAAGGACCATATCAAGAGATCTTATACTAACTTGCTCACTACTCACAAGGTCACTGAATCTCTTGACCCTACTCTGATATTGGATTATTTGTATGTATGCTTGTATGAATGTTTGGATAGATAATTACATGTTTTAGTTATTGTTTCCTGTGAATACTACTTGCATGTTGACTATAGGATGTTGATAAAACTTGAACATAACATATAAAAATCCATTATATAACCTTGTCTACCTACCTGAATTCTTGAAGTAAGGTAACAAGGCATGAATGAAATAGGGTTAGTTCATTGACTTTGGTCTTTAGGTCCCTTATGTAGAAATAGGGAGCATAAAAGCCCCTAACGGACCCTTCCTTGTGGAGTGGTCAA
This sequence comes from Alisma plantago-aquatica, assembly GCA_963693085.1. NCBI lineage: Eukaryota > Viridiplantae > Streptophyta > Magnoliopsida > Alismatales > Alismataceae > Alisma > Alisma plantago-aquatica. The sequence continues at coordinate 1,438,877,183 of OY856410.1, read as the reverse complement.
AGGCCTAGGATGATATAGTGGACAAAGAAAGAGAAAGCATGTTTTGTATAAAAGAATGGTGGTAAGCGTTCTCGTCTTTTTTCTACTTCTTTCTCTTTACGATGTTTCTTGACAAGCAACTTTTACATTACTAATAAACTGTAATTACATATTTTTAGCATACTAAATGCACTTGCATTGATATATTTTCCTTATCAAATTTGTAGTTGACAAATGAATATCAGTTGCACTCAAGACTCTAACATCAGAAATTACACAAAAAAATGTTACTTGAATATAGAAAGGGGTACGTATCACTTATATCCAGTTTTAGTATCTTGTGAAATCTTGTTGTTATTGCTTTTACTTATATACTTCTGATGTAAAATATTTTTTTTGTCCTACAGACGGGCACAGAAGTCCACTCATCTTTGGATTTGTAGACATTAGGAGTGTGGACTAAGGGTAACAAATAGTGTCATGATAAATGGTATTCAGAGCGGTGCACATAGGCCTCTATAAATGTTTAAGGCATAATACATTGTAAGAGCTCAAGGAGGACTAAAATCCTTTCCTAAAAGCAGAGAGAGACTTCTAGCATCTGATCTCTTCTTTACGGATCACCTAATCCACCCAAACAGATGATGATTAGTTAGTCTTATCATCTCCTCATGCGATTTTTCTCTCTTCACAATATATGACATGACCTCTCATTTATGGGTAGCTTATGCATGGGAAAACTAAAACTCATTTGAATTCATGAAAGTTGATTAAAATGATAATTACATTATCTAACCTTAAACTGAAAACCCTATTTGATGTTTGGAGTTACTCTTGAAAGTGAGTTATGCTTGTGTGAAGCTTATGAAAACTCAAAACAGACATTAGTTCTTTCTATGTTTGAGCTAAATTCTTGATATGGTGAAATAAGGTGGAGCTCATGTTTTGCACCACATGTTTGATGAGGTCCCTATTCATTAAACATGTGTTTCCCTATTGATGATCAAACCTCAAAAAAAGGTAAGACAACTTTTCCCCCTATTTGATATGTGTAATGATCATGTAACCAAATGACCATGTCTTTGGACCCCTAGATCATGATATGAAGACTTATTATAAGAGGAAATTTCCACTTTGTAGATTCATTTTGAATAATATAATGGACATGGGTCTAAGTATAGCCCTATTATGGTCAACAATTGGGGTGCCCAATTTGACTTCTAAATTTCCAAATTTACCCATATCTTGATCATGATAGGAAGGGAACGTGATTATGACCTATATCTTACAGAATCTTAAAGTATGGTTTCCCTATTGTGAACTTGATATGTGATAACATCACCCTATGACGTATGATTTCATGATTATTACTCTCCCAATTTAGATATGCTTAATGACTCAAGACCAGTGTAGACTAATGTACTAGATTGGGTGGTGATTGACTTATGGCTTCCTAACCTCTATAACATCCCTATTACGACTCCTCTAAATTTTCATCTCGTTGATTATTTAGAGTATGAAAACTTAACCCTTCCACCCAATTTTGATTTTTTGACCTAAGACTGTAATAGGTCAAATCTAGTTTAATATTTATACTTGATATAAAATCTCTATTAGTGATGATCTTGGAATATGACAATGTTGACTATAGTTAGTGGATACGTTTGTAGAAATACCTAGGCCTAGACTATTCATTGACCTTGGATAACATGAATATGAAGTCGATTTCGATGACATGAAATGTTGAATAATGTTCAAACTATTTCTCAATTTTCTCCCAATTGTTTTAGATGGATTAATGATCACCCCTAAGGTCTAAATAGGAATATAAGACCTTGCTTTGATATGTTTTTACCTATTAATTGGATTCCTATACTTGACTATTCATATTGATTACCTAAATCTCAACTCATGTTTAATGACATTTGATATTAGGTTAAGACTTATGATAACCCTATTTAGATCTTGAGATCACCCTCAGTATAAAATTAATGACTTCAATAATCCAAAATCTTGGAAAGGAAAAGTGATGATTATGTTAACTCTCTCAATTGACTTAGGGTTCATCTACATGTGGACTAGGGTGGGCCCTTCCATTGATTTTGAGCATGAAATCACGATGTTGAAATATGATGTTCTTCTCAAACTGTTGAAGTATAACCCCACCTAGGCCATTGTAGAATCTAGAACCCTAAATTTGGGAATTAAAGTAATGCCTTAATCTTTGAATCTATCCAATTCACTTGAAATGTGATCTTGCCAAATTTGATGATTATATGATTACCTATCAAAATTCTGACTCATGTGATGATACTTCAAATTTGATGATCTATGTAACTCTTTGTTGACCATGATGCTTGATTTCTTGATTTTTGGAATCATGTTGATATTTTAGGTGATGAGAATACTATAACAAACTTGATTTTGAACTTCAACTTTTAATCATGATCAAATAATTTTGTTAATTTTGGGGACCAAATTTTTTTAAGGTGGGGAGGATGTGGTAATCTGAATTTCTCTCTCCTCTAATTTTTTCAGATTAATGCTCAATCATTACTAAATGTGACATTAAGTTACATTTTAAACTATGTAAAATTCCTTATTATGTATTCATTTTGCAGATTGAACCTCATTCGTATGATCACCTAGTCTCATAATGTATTTCATGTTGTCGAGTTTTCAAATATGTTTCAAACAACACAAAAATCACCTCGATCGAACCTTTGTAGCCCATGTTATGAATGTTTGGAGTTGCCTTAATTTCATTCCCTTTTATTTTCCTTTTAATCAATTCTTGGTTTGGCGCTCTTTGGGCTCAAGTCATGCATGGACAAGCCGCTTCATTCAGGTCTCCCTTCACTTTTGTGTTTCTTCGAGCAACGTGGGCCATTGGATCATGTCCCACAGATTGACCCCCCCTCATCTAATGGTTGAAAAAATGTCTTTCACCTCCATACAGAGAACACTAGAAGGGGTCCTTTTGCCACCTACCCTAATCCTTGTGCCACTAATAATGCCACTCCCTCCCACCTTGGCCAAAATTGAGCATGGAATCCTATTTTTCTTCCTTCACACTCTCTTTACCCTCTCATTTTGCATATTTCCACTATCTAGGTCCTTCCCTTCTCTATCTCACAATCATGGCTATTTTTGTGGAGCTCATTCGAGCTTTGGCACTAGAGGCCATGAATGAATGGTCTGGGACCACCTTTGGCCTCTCACAAGAATGGGAAGACATGAGGCCATTTCTATAGTCTCTCCTCCATCTCTTTCTCCCTTGTTGAGCCCAACTCCAAAGAGCAGCTTGGGACTTGTCACCGCAGGTTGTATGGGGAAGATTCGGGAACCCATACATGGAGGTATATGGATGCTAGATCATTGGATCTACATCCAACTGTAAATAGGGTAGGGCTAACCTTTGTCTTATGCCTCCTGGCCTGAGCTACATCCTAGTACCTGACCGCATGCCACCGCGAGGCCACGATCATGGTCGAATGGAGTGTTCAGTCCACCCCCTTGGTTGGGACACGACTAGGATCTGTGAATCTCAGATTCAAGAGTTACTACTGATCACATGATATTTGTAATAATCTCAGGTACCCTTATAGTTTCCTTTTTAATCCTTCTAAAATAGTTTTCTTCTAGCTCCCTTGGTCAAAATGGGAATTATATATATTAAATCGGTCAACAAAAAGGGATCTACTATTGAAAGTAGTTTCACAGCCTAGTTCTTCTCTTAGTCATTCTAATATCCCAAACATGCATGTTTTTAAATTGTTTCATGCATTTAAATGCACAAGCTTTCTCCTTTATGCACTAGAATCCTATCTTGACCTAATATTAGTAACTTGAACAAGTTTTTACATCAAGATTCGAATTTTTTTTATCATTTTATTTTAAAATGGTCTAATATTTCTTTTATAACCCAATGTCATATTTTCATGCTAAAGACCACTTACTTGTTCACTAATTTGGTGTGAATGTGCATAAATCCTTATGGTTGATCCAATCAGCAAGTGTTGATACATGTGCAACTAATATTAAAACCTAAATATGCTAGTACCCTATTTTGGCCTAATGATGTGCTTTGAACTATGTAACATGTTTAATGGGGATACCTTGATTTGGATTCCCCAACCTTGTTCAAATTTTGATCACCTATGTACAAACTAAATGTGTTCACCTTCAAATGAAACCCTATTATAAATATTGACACTAAATTCCATGTAATCCACTCAGGTGCCCTATTGGCTACATATAACACCTAGTGTGATCAAAATGCATATGTTGCTTGTTTTAAATCTAACCTCGCTAAGAACATGCTCTAAATTTACACATATATCTTAAGACTTCCAATAAGTAGACTCATCATCTTGTATCCCTAAATCTCTAATAGATCTACTTAACTCTCAAACACTTCAAAATGTACCGATCTTTCTTGAAAATAGCCTACAATGACTAGTTATGTTTTGAATGATCAAAATCATTACATGTAATCGATTTTGATGATTCCCATGACCGCTAATCAGTTATGATCTCACCTCATATCAAATTTAATGAGTATGATAACCCTACAGTAAAAGTATCTTTGGTAATACATGAAACTATGTTGTTAATTACTTGGTTGGATTAAATCATGGGGATTTGATTGAATGCTTTAAAATCTAAGTTTAGGATGACATACAATGGGAAAGAACATGTTTTTATTAACAAAACTCCACTGATCTATGATTCAAAATTATGTCTTATGCATTGTAGGTTCTATCGGGCTGGACCATCTCTAGAGATCTTATCATAACTTTCTCACTACTCACAAGGTACGCTTAATCTCTTGATCCCACTAAGGTATTTGTTTGTTTGTATGTATGCTCCTATGATGTCTTGGCAAGATAATTACTTGTTTGAGCTACTATTTCATATAAATACTAATTTCATTTTGACTATAGTATGTTGATAAACTTGGAACATAACATATAGAAATTGATTATATAACCTTGTGTACCTGCCTGAATTCTCGGGGTAAGGGCACAGGGCATTAATGAAACAGGGTTAGCTCATTGATTTTGGTCTTGAGGTCTCTCATGTAGAAATATGTGATGACAACCGCTATCATCAAGATAACAAATGCCATCAACAATAAAACATGCGGAATTAAACATCATAAACAATGGATTACTGAAAATCATTAAAAATTAAAACCATTTGCAAAGAGATCCATTATTAGGAAAACTCTTTCATCAGGAACCAATGTAATACATTTACAAATCGGTTCAACAGTACATACCTTGTACCATCTCTTCTCAAGTTTTACAAATATAAACTGCCATGTTAACACTGTACGTAAGCAATATAAAATCCTTGAGGCATTAAGCCAAAATCTCAGATCGATTCATTAAAAGCACTAATTACTGACTCCAAGGACTTGAGAGTATAGAGACGACACATAGGAGTACTATATACATGACTCGACAGACAATACCTCCACCTAAAATCTCACTGATGTCCCTACTGCTACTGTCCTTTCTCTTCTATGAGGTTTCTGCCTTTTTGTTCGCATCCACCTAAAAATGTTAGTTCCCATGGGGGTGAGACAATTGTAAATTTCCCCAACGAGAGATATAACTCTCCGCCAAAACATTATTATTGCAGTTTATTAAATTAAAACTGAGCAGAGGAATCTTATATATTTAACATTAGATAAATCGCTCTACGAACAAAGTAAAGTAATCATCTAATTTCCAAAGGAGAACATTAGATCTACCCATGGTAGAGTCATAATTCATCTATCTGCTTTTCAAGAAATGTAAAGATATATAATTCACATCTATCAACTAAAGATGTATAAAAGAAATGAAACATCAACCAATGAATTTCTGTATTCAATCCTTAAGCAAACATGTTATACGGATGATCACATTTTACAATCACACTTAAGCCCTAAGGAGATGAGGTATACCGCTCATACAACAATCGACTTTTGCGAAGTCGAAATCGGTACCATACAAGGTCAAAGGAAGAGTCGGCTTCCATAACCTCTCACATCTCAGTCAGTGCGAGACAAAATGCAGGACATCTTGTGTCTCTACTAAACATAGCTTTCTAGGGTATATTCACAACTTCGCTACAGAGTTACAGTGTCAACTGCACTCTCGTCGACAATCGAGAGATTTAATGTTTATCTCCGTCGACCCGACATTAAGTATCACTGGGAGATGTGTATGGCATCTAACCCAATCATTGGGAGATTCTTGATACACCCATCCCGACACATATAATGAAGGATTGAGAGGTTTAATGTTTACCTTCCATCAATCTATTCAAGAGGACGTAAGGATATTTTCAACCATTTACCCCCACATACTTGAAAGCATTCCATCCAGGATATGTCGCGGAGCAACCCGTTTCACCATTCAGCAAATTCTGAAGCTGATGGATCTATGGTCAGGGCTCTACATGATATGATTTCACTTGATTAATGAAGTACATTATCATATTCTTTTCGCATCAGCCAAGTTCTCAAACATAACTTATTAAGACAAATGCTACAAAGAAAGATGCACTACTTTCATCATTCACTACTCATTCTTTATGAGGTATTGGGATCTCAGTCCCTCATTTCAATACTGAGAATTCTTATCCCTCAACAACATCATTGTCATGCTTATCAAATCAGGGTATTTAAAACCCTTAGTTCATCACTGAACATTGTTACCACTTATTAGGTAACTATTACCTATAGGTCCTCAGACTAAGGTATTCATGATACTTGTTACACAAGCATATCACACATGGATCACATGGCCATTAATTGTCTTGTCACCTTTCACTCGGCCATAACTTATTCACATGGCTTACAATGCTTCTGCATATTCTATTATTTCTCTACTAGCAATAAAAGCATATTGGCACACCAGGCCAAAGAATATCTTGTAACTTTTCAATAAGAAACAATAGCAAACCACAACATGCAATACAATAGTAACGCCACTATTCCCTTTCCAGGGTTAGGGTTTACCATCAAATAGGGCTTTTCATCCTATTACCCAAAATTAGGGTTAGGATTTCCCATTACACATTAATTAGGTTTTATGTTCATTTTATGAATTCAACCCTAAATTATTGCTCCACTCCGCTAGGATCTTCCTTTAATATCATAAGCATATCACATGCTTCTTACTCTCATCATATATCATTGATTATTATGAATTCAGGGTGTGAATTCATTTCTTACCCTTGCCAGGGTATGATTACATTATAACCATTAGTTTTTCTTAACCCCTTTCTCAGGGTATATTATCTTATACTTATCAAAGTATATACAACTCATTACATTCCATAGTAATAGTTACATAACACATTTCATGTGTTTCTTATCCAAATATATTGGATTTAAAGTGCATCAAGGTATATCAACCTTGTGATGCTACATGTGACATCTACCATGTCTTGATATTTCACTTCTCTCCTTACTTCTAATTTGTCTGTGTTTTTCAACTTATCTGGTATTAAGGTATTTTCCTCTTAATACTTTTAATCACTAACTTATCACCTTTAGCATTTAACGCATAGGTCACACATTAGAATTGTCCAACTATTTTTAATGACATGGACTTGTCTAATGATAAAGGCATTGCTTTGATTATAATCAACCTCTTGAAAAATTTCACCTTTATAAGGTATTTACTTCTATTTCATCATTAGGGTTTTCTTATACCATTAACTAAAGATCAGGGTTATGGTTTATTATCATATTGCTCAGGATTAGGGTTTAATGTAATATAACCCCAAATTAGAGTCTTACATATCTTCATTCTTATTAATGACTCTTATCACCACATTGCATTAGATCTTCATATGATATTATCCTCAGATAGGGTTTCTCATGGAATATCCCTCAATTAGGGTTTCTCATGGAATCGCCCTCAATTAGGGTTTTTAGGGTTCCTCATGGAATCACCCTCAACTAGGGTTTCTCATGGAATCACCCTCAATTAGGGTTTCTCATGGAATCACCCTTAATTGGGGTTTCTCTTCAATAACCCATAATTAGGATTTACTATTCATCCTAATTAGGGTTTCATATTCAATTACCGTCAATTAGGGTTTAATATTCATCCTAATAGGGATTCATATATGGATATCTTTCTCTTATCCTCTTCTAGGATGTTCACTACTCAATTATTGGTTAGATTGAGTATATTCTTTATTCAAATTCATGCATTTAGGATTAGCTTGATGTATTGAATCCATGCATTGTATGCATCATGGATTAGTCCCACTAAAGGTAACTCTTACCTAATTACTTTAGGTGTCCAAATGGTTTCATTAATTGAACCTTAAATTATATGAGGTATCCAAATATATTGATCAGTGGAACCTTCAATTGCATTAGGTATCCATTTGGATTGGTCAATTGAGCCTTTAATTACATTAGTACCCAATTGGATCAACCGATTGTTCCTTCAATTATATTAGGTTCTCAATTAGATTAATGAATTGATCCTTCAATGACATTAGGCATTCAATTGGATTAGCCAAATGAACCTTAAATTGCATTGAAACCACATGACCTTAAAACCACTTGGGTCTCCAAACGGTTTTAGACCGTTTGGTCTTAAACGGTCTCAAGACTATTTGGTCGCAAACGGTCTCGAGACCATTTGGACTCAAATGATCTCAAGACCATTTGGTCCAAACCCCTCAAAACCACATGGACCAAAAAGGTCAATAAACACCCAATTAAACCCTGATTTCAATCAATGAACCTTTAATTAAGTGGATCATAGAATAATTCATTAATTGAATCATGGAATCACACTTCAATTGGACCTTCAATTAGAGTTTTAAACTCAATTGGATTAGGGTTAATACTCAAAGAACTATCATTTATGGTTTTGAAATCGTAGAACCATCAATGGTTATCATATTGAAACTAATTCTATTGAAATTGTTGAATCATCATTGATCCAAGATTTGACCTGATTTCAAACGGTCTTGAGGTCGTTTGGATGACCTCCAAACAGTCTTGAGACTGTTTGACACATCTCATCACTGAAATTTGTGAAATTCCATAAGGGTTTGCATCATTGAAATTGATCATCCATGGAGCTATTGATTGCATTTCAATTGAAATCACTAGATCGTCAACCATCCATTCATACACATCAATAGACCTCCAAACGGTCTTGGATGACCCCCAAACGATCTTGAGACCATTTGTATGAGTTCCAAATGGTCTTGAGACCGTTTGCCTCATCCTACCCTTGGAATTTTGTGGAATATCATAAAGGTTTAAGCTATTGGGTTGATCATCAATTAAACAATTAATTGCATTACAATTTGGCATCTCTGGACCTTCAATTGTTCAACCATGCCTAACCCTAGATCTAAAAACGGTTTTGGGTGACTAAAAACGGTCTTGAGACCGTTTGGGTGATACCCAAATGGTCTTGAGACCGTTTGGGAAAATCAACCCAAAAATCTCAATCAACTAAATTGAATTTCAGCACTTATCACAATTAGGGTTTGCTAATTGATGATCCTTCAACTAATGATCCCTTTGGTATTAATCAATAAAATTTGATGGGTAATCAAACATAATCATAATAATCAAGATGTTCAAATGGTCGACCCTTTTCAATTCTCCCAAACGGTTTCAAAGCATTTAGCCTTAAATAGTTTGATGAAAAAGTTTGCTCTTAAACGGTTTTGATGAAACCACATGAGCAAGTTGGCAAAAACGAATGAAGTGCAATTTCCTTGGGAAATATGTCCAAGATGATTTCATCATCATCTACCTTAATCCCTGTAGTTTTTAGTTCATCTAATTACATGAAATTACCCATTTCAACCAAAATTTAATCAAGATGATGAAGGAATCCACGAAATTGCAACATTGATGGCTCAATAATAATGTAAATGGGTTCAAGTTATAAAACCCGCCTCAAAATTATCTTCAAAGCTTTGAGATTCACGTCAAAAATGGTGGATGAAGATTTTTCAACTCCCCCTAGGTTCGTCCTCAATATTTTGAGTGAAAAGATTGGCTAGGGTTGAAGATGGAGTGAAGAAAACAAGAAATCAGGCATTGATTTGTAATTTCCACCATTAATTCAAGGTGAAAGAGGTTCAATAAGCTAACCAACAGGTTCGGGCTCATTCTCCTCTTGGTACTGAGCTCCCTAATGCTTTTCCAATGAAAGTAAAGAAAGTGGGGTCGAAAAAGTCTTTCATTTGGGTTGGAAATGGAGTTAATATAAAGGAAATTAAAGAGAGAGAAAGTGATATAAAATTCCATTCATTTCCTAAATTGATGCCACCAAATCCCCATCTCTCCCTTGTGTATGAAGGAATATTCCTTTGCCATTAATTCTCCTTCATTATCCTCAATTTAAAGAAAAGCAAATTAAGCACCTTAATCATATAATATTAATATCCAAAATTGAGTCGATATTAGTTTTCCTTATAATAATGTGAGTGAGTTATCCATTCCTTTAGATATTATTGTTGCCTTTGCAAGGCACAAGGACTTCCACTCTTGTAAAATTCCAACCAACATAATTTTGGTTGAAGGGAACTTCAATTAATATAATTATTTTTGTATTAAATTGAATTAGGGTTTCAATTATGCTTAAATCTTGATTATTTTAATATCAAGATTCTCTCTTGTCCAAATTTTTACAAATGAGACGACCATATCATTTTCATTGCTATATTTTATGCCAAGAAATAGTAGGTATTCTTTTGAAGTGATAATTTGCATATTGAACCCTAGGTTTTTGGTAAATTGCACATTACACCAAAACTAGGTTTTAATGCACAAACATTGCTCAATCTGCTCTTTCTTGGTATCCAGGCATTCACAAGCCATACCTCTACATCATTTTCATTCTCATGATGCTAAAACACTTGAGGAACATTTTATCAAGTAATATTTACAAGTTAGCCCCTCTCATTGGGTAAATTGCACTTTGGTCCAAAACAAGCAAACATTGCTCAACCATTATTCAAAAAGGACCAAAATTGAAACATAAGTTCCTCTTGAGCGTTAATTACTTTTCAAAAAATAAAATTAAGGATCTAATGAACTTTATTAAGAAAAACTCCCAGGATTAAGGCATAACCCAAGTCAGGGATGTTACAAATTATAAACCCCTAACGAGGATTTCGTCCCCGAAATCCCAGATAAAGGGAGACAGATATTATTCATGCATCATATCATCATGTCTTCACATAACATCTCATTATTATGGAGAAACCATAGAGCTTTTATCAACACAAAGTCCTTCCATGCTAGATTCTCATAGAATCATACACAAAGGCACATATACTCCACTTGTATTTTTATTATTGACTATGGAATAAATTTTGTGTCAGGTAACATTTTTCTTATTATAAGAAGATACCTTTAGTTGTTATGTTTATGCAAAGAATAAACCCCTAACATGTGATGTTCATATTGTTTTATATGGCTAAACTGATTTCAAAGTTAACCAATCTAGGTAGTTAACATAAACCACCTTACATTTCATGGATAGCAGAATCTCTTACCTTGGTATCTGTCACATGTGTTGAAAACACATCCCATATTTATCTTCCTTTCATATTGGCACATAACTTGTTACACATATCACTATCTTAGATCCAATGTCCAAGACAAACTGATACTTCTCTAAGTATCCATCACATGAACATTTTCATCTTATGCACATCAAGAGTCCTAAGACCCACTTGATTGCCCATGGAAAGAAAACAAGGAATCATATTTCCTTAATTATCTCATGAACTTTCAACAATTCATGAATCATTTATACTTTGTCTCATCCTAGGTTTATTGCCCTCAACATAGGAATTTAGAAGGATGATCACATATCACTATTCCTTTTTCTTGTATTAGGATGTGATACAATTATTCACACCATATTTCCAATTTGATTATACTCACTAGATTGTCTCAGAATGAATGCTTGCTCAGAGCAATCAAAAAGATAACAATCTAAGAGTTTCCATACTCACTTTATCATCAATAGTTGTTTACTTGGCCAGGGTATATAAATACTGAGATCAAATAGTATTCACTATATATACTATCATATTCCTTGCTTTTCTTATCATCATAAGCATAAGATTCATCATAACATTTCTGGCTAAGCAATCTCTTACTAGATGTCCTACATGTCTACATTGGTAGCAAATTCTGGGCTTTAGATATTGTCTAGAAGGTTCTTTAACCTTTCTAGGTAGCCACTACCTTTGTGTACTAGGCTCTGGTGGTACTGGTGGTGCCAAGAACATTCCCTTTTTGGAACTACTAGGCCTCTGTTCTGGGTTTTGGATAGGCCTTTTCTCAATTCTTCCTTTATTTTTCCCTTCTGGACAATGTTTAATAATATGCCTAGGCTGTCTACACCTATAGAAAATCCTAATTTTAGGTTGTAACCTATTCCTTTCATTACTATTTATTGATTCAACAGGCTGAGGTTGAGCACATATTCAGTTTAAATCTAGAGCTTCATCATTTTCAACTGCTATAAACTGTTGATGTAGATTATGTATCATGTTGATGTATAAAACATCGTAATTGGGGGCTGGTAATCTCGGTTGCACTGCCCGTGCTTGATCCACTAAATACATCACAACTGCCCTAAATTTCCCAACAGTGATACCTAAAGAAGAATTTCTTATCATAGTTGGATCAGCTTGAGGGTTCTCAGGTAGTCATTCCTCTCTTGCCTGATCCCATGCACCTCTTCTAGGTGCAGCATTGCTACTCTTAACAACATTTTCTTCATGTGACCCAACCATCTTCAACATTACTTTTTCTCCTATCAGCAGAAGTTAGTATTAGACATACTAGAAGACACTACAACAAACTGAACAACCTTAATCATATGTCTCTGTAGACTCAGCAAACCTAGAGCTCTGATACCACTTTAATTGTGACGACAACCGCTATCATTAAGATAAAAAATGACATCAACAATAAAACAAGCGAAATTAAACATCATTAATAGTGGATTACTGAAAATCACTAACAATTAAAACCATTTGCAAAGAGATCCATTCTCAGTAAAACTCGTTCATCAGGAACAAATGTAATACATTTACAAACGGATTCAACAGTACATGCCTTGTACCATCTCTTCTTGAGGATTACAAATATAAACTTCCCTGTTAACACTGTACATTAGCATTATAAAATCCTTGAGGCATAATGCCCAAATCTTAGATCGATTCATTAAAAGCACTAATTAGTGACTCTGAGGACCTGAGAGTATAGAGACGACACATAGGACTACTATCTACATGACTCGACAGACAGTATCTCCACCTGAGATCTCACTGTTGTCCCTGCAGCTGCTGTCCTTTCTCTGCTATGAGGAATCTGCCTTTTTGTCTGCATCCACCTAAAAATGTTGGTTCCCACGAGGGTGAGACAATTGTAAATTGCCCCAACGAGAGATATAACTCTCCGCCAAAACATTATTATTGCAGTTTATTAAATTAAAATTGAACAGAGGAATCTTTTATATTTAACAACAGATAAATCACTATATGAACAGAATAAAGTAATCATCTCCTTTCCTAAGGAGAACATTACATCTACCCATGGTAGAGTCATAATTCATCTATCTTCTTTGCAATAAATGTAAAGATATATCATTCAAATCTATCAACTAAAGTTGTATAAAAGAAATGAAACATCAACCAATGAATTTCCATATTCAATCCTTAAGCAATCATGCTATACGGCTGATTACATTTTACAATCACACTTAAGCCCTGAGGAGATGAGGTATACCGCTCATACTCCAACCGACCATTGCGAAGTCAAAATTAGTACCATACAAGGTCAAAGGAAGAGCTGGCTTCCATGACCTCTCACATCTCGATCAGTGCGAGACAAAATGCAGGACATCTTGTGTCTCTGCTAAACATAGTTTTCCAAGGTATACTGGAAACTTCACTACTGAGTTACAGCATCAACTGCACTCTCATCGGCAATCGAGAGATTTAATGTTTATCTCCGTCGACCCGACATTAAGTATCATTGGGAGATGTGTACGGTATCTAACCCAATCATCGAGAGATTCATGATACATCCATCCCGACACATATAATGAAGGATTGAGAGGTTTAATGTTTACCTTCCATCAATCTCCTCAAGAGGACATAAGGATATTTTCGCCCATTTAACCCCACATACTCAAAAGTCTGCCATCCGTGATATGCTGCGGAGCAACCCGTTTCACCATTCACAAATTCTGACGCTGATGGATCTATGGTCATGGCTCTTCATGATATGATTTCACTTGATTAATTAAGTACATTATCATATTCTTTTAGCATCAACCAAGTTCTCAAACATAACTTATTAAGACAAATGCCACAAAGAAACATGTACTATTTTCATCATTCACTTCTCATTCTTTATGAGGCATTGGGATCTCAGTCCCTCATTTCAATACTGGGAATTCTCATCCCTTAACAACATCATTGTCATACTTATCAAATCAGGGTATTTAAAACCCTTAGTTCATCACTGAACATTTTTTCCACTTATTAGGTAACTATTACCTCTTGGTCCTCAGACTAAGGTATTCATGATACTTGTTACACAAGCATATCACACATGGCTCACAAGGCCATTAATTGTCTTGTCACCTTTTCACTAGGCAACAACTTGTTCGCATTGCTTACAATGCTACTGCATATTTTATTATTTCTCTATAAGCAATAAAAGCATATTGGCACACTAGGCCAAAGCATATCTTGTTACTTTTCAATAAGCAACAATAGCATACCACAACATGAAATACAATAGTAACACTACTATTCCCTTACCAGGGACAGGGTTTACCATAAAATAGGGCTTTTATATCTATTACCCAAAATTAGGGTTAGGATTTCCCATTACATATTAATTATGGTTTATGTTCATTTTATGAATCCAACCCTAAATTATTGCTCCACTCCTCTAGGAGCTTCCTTTAATATCATAAGAATATCACATGCTTCTTACTCTCATCATATATCATTGATTATTATGAATTCAGAGTACGAATTTATTTCTCACCCTTGCCAGGGTATGATTACATCATAACCATTAGTTTGGCTTAACCCCTTTCTCAGGGTATATTAGCCTATACTTATCAAAGTATATCCAACTCATTACATTCCATTTTAACAGTTACATACCACATCTCATGTGTTTCTTATCCAAATATATTGGATTTGAAGTGCATCAAGGTATATCAACCTTGTGATGTTACATGTGACATCTACCATGTCTTGATATTTCACTTCTCTCATTCCTTCTAATTTGTTTGTGTTTGTCAACTTATCTGGCATTAAGGTATTTTCCTCTTAATACTTTTAATCACTAACTTATCACCTTTAGCATGTAATGCATAGGTCACACATTAGAATTGTCCAACTATCTTTAATGAGATGGACTTGTCTAATGATAAATGCATTGCTTTGCTTATAATCAACCTCTTGAAATATTTCACCTTTATAAGGTATTTCCTTCTATTTCATAATTAGGATTTTCTTATATGATTACCTAAAGATTAGGGTTATGGTTTATTGTCATATTGCTCAATATTAGGGTTTAATGTAATATGACCCCAAATTAGAGTCTTACATATCTTCAGCCTTATTAGGGTCTCTTATCACCACATTGCATTAGAGCTTCATATGATATTATCCTCAGATAGTGTTTCTCATGGAATCACCCTCAATTAGGTTTTCTCATGGAATAATCCTCAATTAGGGTTTCTAGGGTTCCTGATGGAATCACCCTCAACTAGGGTTTCTCATGGAATCACCCTCAGTTAGGGTTTCCCATGGACTCACCCTTAATTAGGGTTTTCTTCAATAACCCATAATTAGGGTTTACTATTCATCCTAATTAGGGTTTCATATTCAATTACCCTCAATTATGATTTACTATTCATCCTAATAGTTATTCATATATGGATATCTTTCTCTTATCCTCTTCTAGGATGTTCACTACTCAACTCTTGGTTAGATTGAGTATATTCTTTATTCTAATGCATGCATTTAGGATTAGCTTTATGTATTGAAACCATGCATTGTATGCATCATGGATTAGTCCCACTAAAGGTAACTCTTACCTTATTACATTAGGTGTCCAAATGGTTTGATCAATTGAACCTTCAATTATATTAGGTATCCAAATAGATTGATCAATGGAACCTTCAATTCCATTTGGTATCCATTTGGATTGGTCAATTGAGCCTTTAATTACATTAGGTACCCAATTGGATTAACCCATTGTACCTTCAATTATATTAGGTACTCAATTGTATTAACAAATTGATCCGTCAATTACATTAGGCATTCAATTGGATTAGCCTATTGAACCCTCAATTGCATTGAAACCACATGACCGTGAAACCACTTGGGTCTCCAATCGGTTTGAGACCATTTGGTCTCAAATGATTTTGAGACTGTTTGGACTCAAACGGTCTCAAGACCGTTTGGTCCAAACCCCTCAAAACTGCGTGGACCAAAAAGGTCAATCAACACCCAATTAAACCCTGATTTCAATCAATGAACCTTTAATTAAGTGGATCATAGATTCATTCATTAATTGAATCATGGAATCACACTTCAATTGTACCTTCAATTAGAGTTTTAAACTAAATTGGATTAGGGTTCATACTCAAAGAACTATCATTTATGGTTTTGAAATCGAAGAACCATCAATGGTTATCATATTGAAACTAATTCCATTGAAATTGTTAAATCAACATTGATCCAAGATATGACCTGACCTCAAACGGTCTTGAGGTCATTTGTATGACCTCCAAATGGTCTTGAGACCATTTGACACATCTCATCACTGATATTTGGGAAATTCCATTAGGTTTTGCATCATTGAAATTGATCATCCATGGAGCTATTGATTGTATTTCAATTGAAGTCACTAGATCTTCAACCATCCATTCATACACATCAATAGACCTCCAAACGGTCTTGGATGACCCCCAAACGGTCTTGAGACCATTTTTATGAGTTCCAAACGGTCTTGAGACCGTTTGCCTCATCCTACCCTTTGAATTTTGTGGAATATCATAAAGGTTTAAGCTATTGGGTTGATAGTCAATTCAACAATTAATTGCATTACAATTTGGCATCTCTGGACCTTCAATTGCTCAACTATGCCTAACCGAAGACCTACAAATGGTTTTGGGTGACATCCAAATGGTCCTGAGACCGTTTGGGTGATCCCCAAATGGTCTTGAGACCGTTTGGGCTAATCAACCCAAAAATCTCAATCAACTAAATTGAATTTCAGCACTTATCTCAATTAGGGTTTGCTAATTGATGAACCTTCAACTAATGATCCCTTTGTAATTAATGAATCAAATTTAATGGGTCATAAAACATCATCATAAGCATCAAGATTTTCAAATGGTCAACCCTGGTCAACTCTCCCAAACGGTTTCAAACCATTTAGCCTTAAACGGTTTGATGAAACCGTTTGCTCTTAAATGGGTTTGATGAAACCGCATGAGCAAGTTGGTGAAACCGAATGAAGTGCAATTTCCTTTGGAAATGTGGCCATGATGATGTCATCATCATCTAACTTCGTACCTATAGTTCTTAGTACATCAGATTTCATGAAAATTCCCATTTCAACCAACAATTAATCAACATGATGAAGGAATCAACGAAATTGCAAAATTGATTGTTCAATAATAATGTAAATGGGTTCAAGTTATAAAACCTGCCTCCAAATGAGCTTCAAATCTTAGAGATTCACGTCCAAAATGGTGGATCAAGCTTTTGCAACTCCCCCTAGGCTCGTCCTCAAGCTTTTGAGTGAAAAGATTGGCTAGGGTTGAATATGGAGTGAAGAAAACAAGAAATCAAGCATTGATTTGTAATTTCCACCATTAATTCAAGGTGAAAGAGGTTCAAGAATCTTACCAACAGGTTGGGGCTCATTCTCCTCTTGGTAATGAGCTCCCGAATGCTTTTCCAAAGCAATGAAATAAAGTGGGGTCGAAAAAGTCTTTCTTTTGGTTTGGAAATGGAGTTAATATAAAGGAAATTGAAGAGAGAGAATGTGATATAAAATTCCCTTCATTTCCTAAATTGACGCCACCATATCCCACTCTCTCCCTTGTGTACGAAGGCATATTCCTTTGCCTTTAATTCTCCTTCATTATACTCAATTTAAAGAAAAGAAAATTAAGCACCTTAATCATATAATATTAATATCCAAAATTGAGTGGATATTACTTTTCCTTATAATAATGTGAGTGAGTTATCCATTGCTTTGGATATTTTCATTGCCTTTGAAAGGCTCAAGGACTTCCACTCTTGTAAAAATCCAACCAACATAATTTTGGTTGAAGGGCACTTCAATTAATATAATTATTTTTGCATTAAATTGAATTAGGGTATTAATTATGCTTAAATCTTGATTATTTTAATATCAAGATTCTCTCTCCTCCAAAGTGATACAAATGAGATGCCCCTCTCATTTTCTTTGCTCTATGTGATGCCAATAAATAGTAGGGATACTTTTGAAGTGATTATTTGCATATTGAACCCTAGGTTTTGGGTAAATTGCTCATTACACCAAAACTAGGTTTTAATGCACAAACATTGCTCAATCAGCTCTTTCTTGGTATCCAGGATTTCACAAGCCTTACCTCTGCATTATTTTCATTCTCATAATTCTAATACACTTGACGAACATTTTATCAAGTAACATTTGCAAGTCAACCCCTCTCATTGGGTAAATTGCACTTTGGTCCAAAACAAGCAAACATTGCTCAAACATTATTCAAACATGACCAAAATTGAAACATAAGTTCCTCTTGAGCCATAATTAATTTTCACAAAATAAAATTAAGGATCTAATGAAATTTATTAAGAAAAATTCCAAGGGTTAAGGCATAACCCAAGTCAGGGATGTTACAAAATAGGGAGCATAAATAACCCGCACGGACCCTTCCTTCAGAAGTGGCCAAAGGCCTATGATGATATAATGGATATGAAAACCTAAAACATTTTTTGTATAAAACAATATCATTAAGTGCTCTCATCTTATTTCTACTTCTTTCTATTTATGTTGTCTCTAGACAAGAAGCTTTTATATTACTCATAAAATGTAGATACATGTTTTTCGTTGCGTACTAAAAGCACTCACATTTATATATTTTGTTTTCAAATTTGTTATTTCCAAATGAAGATATGATGCACTGAAGACTCTATCATCAAAAATGAAATAGAAATTGGTTCCTTGAATATAGAAATGAGTACATATCTCTTATCTCTAATTTTAGTATCGTGTGATATCTTGTTGTTATTGCTTTTACATATATACTTCTTGTGTGAAATATTTATACCATTCTATGGATTGGAGACCAAGTCAACTTGAATTTGGCATTGTAGCCATTAGGAGTGTGGAATTAGGGTAACACATAGTTCCACGACAAATGGAATTCAGAGCGGAACACATTGGCATGTATATATGTTTAATGCAAAACACATCTTAAGAACCCAAGAAGGACTAAAATCATTTCCTTAAAGCTTAGAGAGTCTTCTAGCATCTCATATCTTCTTTAAGGATCACCTAAGCCATCTAAATATATAATGATTAGTTAGTATTCTCATCTCATGATTTGATTCTTCTCTCTTGACTATTAATAACATGACATTGTAATTACGGGTAGCTTATGCATGGGAACAATAAAAGTCATATGAAATCATAAAATTCGATTAAGATGATAATTCCATGATATGACCTTAAACTGAAAACACTAATTAGTGTATGAAGTTACTCTTTAAAGTTAGGAACGCATGTGTAAAGTAAATGAAAACTCAAGAACGAACATTAGTTCTTTCTATGTTTGAGGTAGTATCTTGTTATGGCGAAATAAGATGGAACCTATATTTTATACCTCATGTTTGATGAGGTCCCTATTGATTAAACCTATGCTGCCCTATTGTTGATCAAACCTCAAACATAGGTAATCCACCTTTTCCCCCTATTTGATATGTGCAACGATCATACAACAAAATGACCATGTCTTAGGACCCTAGAACATGATATGAAGACTTGTTATAAGAGAAAAATACACTATGGACTACTATTCCTCTTTGTAGACTCATTTTGAATAATATTATGCACATGGATTTCAATTTATCCCTATTATGCTCTACTCTTGGGGTACACAATTTGACTTATCAATTATTAAATCTACTCTTACCTTGATCAGGATCAGATGACAACACGATTATGACCTTGATATTTCAAAATCTTGAAGTATGGTCGCCCAATTGTGATATTGATCTTCGATATCATAACCCTATGAAGTATGATTTCAAAATTATTACTCTCCCTATTTATGTAAGGACCCTGACCTGCGTTTAGGGTTTACCCTGTTTGTTTTGCTTGATCTTGGTGGTTTGATGCTTTCTAATCACCTTTGAGAGGTGATTAGGGTTTTGTTGTGCTTTGTTGAGAGTTCGGGGGGCTACTTGCAAATAACCCAAGTTTATGGTTTTGTGTGCAAGTTTGCCATCTTGTGAGGTGTTTTCCTCTCTTTGCTTCCTCTTGTGTTGAGAGGAAGGCTTGGGCTTGTTGTTTGAGTTCTCTGGGCCTCAGTTGAGCTTGTTTGGGTCTTGAGGTGCCTGGCTTGGGCTTGCTTGAGCCTTGTGTCGGCCAGGACCTGCTTTGTGTCGCCCGGCAGGCTGGTGTGTCGCCCAGCAGAGCTGCTGCCTGTGTCGCCCATGATGCTGGTCTGGTGTAGTGGACACTTGGTGCCTAGCTTGGACAAGTGTCCCTTGGGTGGGCGACACATGTCATGGACCTACCTTGGTTTCTCCTCCCCTTCCTTCTATATATACAACTCTTTCCCTTGCCTTAGCTTCCTTTGCCCTTTTGGGACTCTCCTCCACCTTGAGTGCATGATACACCTCCCTTGGAGCTGGAGTGCTTCTTCTTCTTCCTTGGAGCTTCAAGGCGGGTTGCATAATTTCTAACCCTAACTCTATTATCTCTTGCTATGATCTTGTTTATATGTTAGTAGCTTAGTGGGCCGATACTTGTGCACGACATGGCTGCTCGCCCGACAGGCTGCTCACCCAGCAGGGCTGCTCGCCCGGCAGGGCTGCTCGCCCGGCAGGGCTGCACGCCCGGCAGGGATGCACGCCCGTCCGGCTGCACGCCCGACAGGCTACACGCCCCGCAGGGCTGCACGCCCGACAGGCTGCACGCCCGACAGGCTGCACGCCCGGTAGGCTGCACGCCCGACAGGCTGCACGCTCGGCAGGGTTGCACGCCCGACAGGCTGCACGCCCGGCAGGGCTGCACGCCCAGTAGGCTGCACGCCCGACAGGGCTGCACGCCCGACAGAGCTGCTCGCCCGGCAGGGCTGCACGCCCGACAGGGATGCACGCCCGACAGGCTGCACGCCCGATAGGGCTGCACGCCCAGCAGGCTGCACGCCCGACTGGGCTGCACGCCCGACTGGGCTGCACGCCCGACAGAGCTGCTCGCCCGACAGGGCTGCACGCCCAGTAGGCTGCACGCCCAGCACAAGCTGCATCCTAGATGTTTTAAAACTTTTCCTTCAACTTGATATAGTTATACACACGAGTGTGAGCACCTTGATCGCCTTTTCATGATAAGAGCTATAATGAGTATGCAATAGGGTTTGCTTAGTGATATGGCTTATACATTAGATCATGAGATGGGGCATGATTAGGAAGAGGTTACAACCAATAATATGATTATGTGCTAATAATATGCTTAACCCAAAATGTCACTCTATGAAATAAGTCTCTAATATATTCATGTGGACAATTGAATGATGCTTGTTATCATAAGATGGTACATTTATCTTAGCCTAGCTATACATATGGGAGTGATTATCTGTTAATGTTAAGAGTGATAGTGGTAAAGGTAATGATAACGTTTGTCCTTTTATGTCTAAACCTAACCATATGCCTGGAGTGATTTTCTTGAATATCTGTGAAAGGACGAGCCAAGAATAAGTACATAAATGGTTGCGTTATGATGTTCTTTATAGACTTGATTATTAGATAATGCAAGAATTGATAAGTATAGAATTTTGAATGTCATCTCATAGTCCTTATGTTGAAACCATGATTATTGTATACCCTAACCATGCAGGTGATGACTAGCCATAAAAAGGCTATGAAAGATATGTGATGAGTTACATCACTTTGATATTTACTCTTGTTGAAAAGGTTGCATGTATGATACGTCTGAAATCCCATGGTATGTGATGATCCTTGAGATGGATCAGGGAGATTGGCAAGAGGCCAAGTAATAACATGTAATGTGGGATCCTCGTGATGGATCAATATAATGAGAATTGTAGTAAAAACATAATTTTGAGTTTATGTTGTTTATTTCTTACATAGTTTGCATGTTATACAACTTGGTTGAATCTTGCAATCCATCTAAAAGATACTAATTAATCACAGTGAAATCTATCATGTAGTTACCCTGGCCATAGATCTGTCATCGTCAGGAGTTGGTGATGGTGAAACGGGTTCTCCTGCGGGATTAACCCGGAGCGCATATTTTTGAATATGCGAGGTTTCTCCTAGCCTCAAATAGAGAGGGAAACGAGTCCAACTGTGGTTGCAGACTCGGATATGTGATGAGCATGGTGAATAGGCCCATGGCTCCAGTTAGGTGGTATGATGAGCATGAATGCGTTCATGGATCAGAGCACAGTGGTGAGACCCGTGGCTCGATTTTACTAGCGTCGTGACCTGTACCAAGGCGGGCTAGAGGAAGGGTAGCCTGAGGAGCTGACCCTGTGGCTTAAGACCACTTGTGCATGAGACTGCGGTCCTGCTTTGTTTCTCGTGTACTGACCACGAGGGGTGAGGTCGTGGATTCCGACTCTTCCATTGACCTTGTATGGCACCGGTTATGGGCTTCGCAGTCGAAGGTTGGATTTGAACGGTACGGTTCACTTCCTCAGGGCATAATAAAACGTAATCCAGCCGTTTAGTCTTTGTTGCTTCAGGCAAACACGAAACATTGGTTGAGGCCTTGTTTGTGTAGATACTCTCTTTATGTCTTGCACTTACTTATATGTTCTTCATATGTGGTAGAACTTAGATCTCTTGTCTTACTAATCTTTATTTACATGAAATACTTGGTACATCTGGTAAGTTTAGATAGCTTATTTCATAAGACTGCTCGTATTATACTTCTCATCAGTTATCTGCTTATGCTCTTGTTCGTCTGAGGTATTGTAGTTGGGCGGGGAGTTATGTCTCCCGCTGGGACAATGTTCAGTTGTCTCACTCCGCTGGTTTACACCCTTTTTAGGTGGTCGAGCTTGTCGTGGTGGTGGTCGCAGAGTTGCGGCCGAGCAGCAAGAAGATCAGTAGAAGGCAAGCTTTGGAGATGCTACTGTTTTGGATGTTGTGTAGTAGAGTCTAGAGTCATCCATGTACTCTCAGGTCCTTGGCAGTGTTTTGATGTTGTTTTATGATGTACGACCGACGCTGTTTGTATATCCTGCTGCTGGCCAGATATGGGCCTTTATGTGTATAACAGGTGGTGAACTCATGTGTTGACAGGACAGCTGTTGCTCTAAGCTGTGGACATGTATCCAGGCTTGTATGGAGATGTATATACCATGTTTTCTTGCAGGATATGGACTGGAATGTAATATGTTTCTCAGTTTATTAGTTTTCCGTAATCGTTTTTAATTAACCCGTGTTTTGATAAGTTGTGGTTATGGTGATTTCCGCACATTTTCGCGTAACACCTCGTTATCTGTGTGATAATGGGATGTGTTGCCACAAGTTTTGGTATCAGAGCTCTAGGTACGCTGAGTCTACAGGGATCTAGGACTAGGTTGTGTATGTTCTTGTGCATTTTCCAGATTTTCTTACATTCATCTTCTGCCCTCAGCGGAAGAAAAACAAAGATGTCAGGAAACCATGAAGAACATGTTGCTGAGAACAGCGATGCTGCATCAGTCGATGGAGCTTTTGAGCAGGCACATGGAGATCGGGTGCCTGGGGTTCTCCAACCTGACCCAGCCATTCTTGAGCATCCTGCCTTCCAACAGCTTATGGGGCAGATGATGGCTACGATGAATCTCATGGTTGAGCGATTGCCAGTGCCTCCTCCGCGAGCACAGGCTCCCCATGGAGAAGCATCGGGTATTGGGAAGACCTTTGAGCGGCTTTGCCGAGTCGGAGCTTCAGATTATGCTGGAACGGCTGATCCAGCGGATGCAGATCTGTGGCTGACAAGTCTTGAAAAGAATTTCTGGATCCTCGACATCCCCGAAGCAGACAAAGTAAAGCACGCTGTCTACCTTCTGAAAGGTAGTGTTGGTCACTAGTGGACCATCGAAGAAGAGAAGCGGCCTGGTGAGGTGATCTGTTGGGAGGTGTTCCGGCACGAGTTCGTCACCAGATACTTTCCCAAGACGTATCTGGATCAAAAGATCAGCCAGTTTGAGAGTTTGCGACAAGGAATGATGAACATCACCGAGTATGAAGCCAAGTTCATGGATCTGTTGAGGTTTTGTCCTCACATGGTGGCAACCGATGAGGAACGAATCAGACGTTTCGAGAAAGGTCTGAGTTCTCAGTTGACGACTCCTATTTCTGCATTGGAAAACCGTTAGAGGTTTGCTACGTTTGTGGAATCTGTCCGGAGGATTGAATGATCTGTAAGGGAGAAGAGAGAGTCTATGGCTAAGAAGAGACCTGCTCAGTTCCAGGGGCAGAGGTTTGGTGGCTTTAAGAAGCATAGGTTTTCAACACCCTCAGCGATGAGAGGTCCTGGTGGATCGTCTCAGTGGTCTCCGAGTAGGGGAAGAGGTTGTGTATCTTCACCATCTAAGGCACAAAGTTCGGCTTCCTTGGCAGTGACAGGGCCATCCAGGCCACGGGTTGATGTCAGGACATGCTATGCCTGCGGTCAGATAGGGCATGTCAAGTCGAGTTGTCCCTACAGAGATGATGAGGTGACACAGCTACCGAGGCAGAATCTTCAAGGATCAGATCGTCAGCAGCCCAGTGGTAGCAGAGGTCGAGGACGCGGCCAAGCGTCTCAAGCTGGATCATCTGCTCAAGGAAGCAGAGGGCGTGGATAGCAAGCAACGGCTCGATTCTATGCCATGAGTCAGCCGGAGGCGATAGTCAACCCGCGAGTAGTGACAGGTCAGATGGAGCTATTTCATTCTGATATGTCTTCTTCTTGCCTTATATCTGTTCTGGTTGACCCGGGTGCTACCCACTCTTTTATCGCCTATAAAATGCTTGAGAACTGTCATCTACCTGTTAGTTGTAATAAGGATAGTTTGTTGTTAGAAACCCCTCTTAATGGTTCCTCTTTGCTTCGAGAAGAGTGTCCATCTTCTGTCTTGTCTTTTTCGGGACACAGCATTCAAGTGGATCTCATACCACTTAATATGCATGGTTTCAATGTTATCCTTGGGATGGATACCTTAGAGAAGTATAAGGTTGTCTTGGACTGTGGTTCCAAGCAAGTAGTGTTTGATGTTGCTGGAGAGAAGTGGATCTTCCAAGGAGATAGGAAGGTTCTTCCGACGTGTCTGATATCAGCTATGGTGGCAGATAGGTTGTTACGACAAGGATGTGAGGCGTTCCTAGCTCACATTGTGGATACCGTTATGGATACCAAGGCGAAAGGTCTTAACCTTGAAGAGGTGCCGGTAGTCCGAGAGTTTGCGGATATGTTTCCTGAGGAGTTTCCTGGTGTTCCTCCACCCCGAGAGATCGATTTTGAGATCAATCTGGTTCCAGGAACGCAGCCAGTTGCACAGACGCCGTATAGGATGGCTCCAGCTGAAATGATGGAGTTGAAGAAGCAGTTGCAAGAATTGTTGGAGAAAGGTTTCATCCGACCAAGTACGTCACCTTGGGGTGCTCCAGTGTTGTTCGTTAAGAAGAAGGACGGATCGATGCGGTTGTGTATAGACTACCGGCAGTTGAATAAGGTCACGATCAAGAACAAGTACCCATTACCGAGGATAGACGATCAGTTTGATCAGTTGCGTGGTGCTACAGTGTTTTCAAAGATCGATCTATGGTCTGGATATCATCAGTTAAGGATAAAGGCGGATGACATACCAAAGTCAGCTTTTCGGATGAGGTATGGTCACTACGAGTTCGTGGTTATGCCGTTCGGGCTGACCAATGCACCTGCTGCTTTCATGGACATGATGAACAGAGTGTTCCATCCGTTCTTAGATCAGTTTGTTGTAGTATTTATAGACGACATCCTAATCTATAGTCGGGACAAGCTAGAGCATGATCAACATCTTCGTTAAGCGTTGACATTTCTTCGCCAACATCAGTTGTATGCCAAGTTCAGTAAGTGTGAGTTCTGGTTGGAAGAAGTGACATTCTCGGGTCACGTAATATCTGTTGAAGGAGTCAAAGTAGATCCGAAGAAGGTGGAATCCGTGGCAGATTGGGAACAACCGAAGACGCCGACAGAAGTTCGTAGTTTCTGGGTCTAGCAGGATACTACAGGAGGTTTATCAAGGATTTCAGTGCGATCGCGTTGCCAATGACAAAGTTGACCAGAAAGGATGTACCTTTTGTTTGGGATGATCGATGTCAGCAAGCTTTCCAAAGTTTGAAGGAGAAGCTGACGAGTGCTCCAGTGTTGGTCTTGCCAGAGCCTGGGAAAGGCTATGTTGTTTTCTGTGATGCTTCCAAGAAAGGGTTGGGTTGTGTGTTGATGCAGGAAGATCATGTGGTTTCTTTTGCCTCGCGACAACTCAAGAAACACGAGGAGAACTATCCGACTCACGACTTGGAGTTGGCAGCGGTGGTTCATGCATTAAAGATTTGGAGACACTATCTGTATGGGGAAGTATGTCAAATCTTTACGGATCATAAGAATCTGAAGTATATCTTTACACAGCAAGAGTTGAACTTGCGACAACAATGATGGATGGAGTTGATCAATGATTACGACTGCACCATTGAGTATCATCCTGGTAAGGCAAATGTGGTAGCGGATGCGCTTAGTAGAAAGTCTTGTTCTTTTTCTCCCAAGAAGGCACAATTGAGTTCTTTGGTATGCCATAGGCGGGATATGTTAGTCTCTTTGCGGAAGATGAACGTGCAGATGGAGGTTTCCTTGTTAGCTGGACTTGTAGCACAAATGCAAGTCAAGCCTACATTGAGACAGCAGATCAAAGATGCACAACAAACAGATGATGCAATACAGTTGATCAGATCAGATTTTGGCAGCAAAAAGCGTGATGGGTTCCGGGAGTCCGAGGATGGAATAGTCTGCTACCATGATAGGATGGTGGTCCCCGATGCTGATGAACTGCGGAATCTGGTGCTCGAGGAAGCACACACGTCGATGTATGCTATGCATCTATGAGTCACCAAGATGTATCATAGTCTGAAGGACTTGTATTGGTGGCCCGGCTTGAAGAGAGATGTGGCTGAGTTTGTGGCTAGGTGTGCGATCTGTCAGCAAGTCAAGGCTGAGCATCAAAAGCCGGCAGGTATGTTACAACCTCTGCCAATACCGCAGTGGAAATGGGATCATATCACCATGGATTTTGTAGTTGGTCTACCCAGGACAACTAAGAATCATGATTCCATTTGGGTGATAGTGGATAGATTGACGAAGTCTGCCCATTTCATACCAGTAAAGACAACATATACAGCTGAAAAACTCGCTAGAGTGTATGTGGATGAGATAGTTCGTTTGCATGGTGTGCCAGCAACGATAGTTTCTGACAGAGGTCCTCAGTTTACAAGTCGTTTCTGGGAACAGTTACACAGAGTGTTGGGAACACAGTTGAAGTTCAGTACCGCCTTCCACCCGCAGACAGATGGACAGTCTGAGAGGACTATTCAGACTTTGGAGGATCTTCTCCGTGCTTGTGTTTTACAGTTCCTAGGCAGTTGGGATGTACATCTCAGTTTGATAGAGTTTGCCTACAACAACAGCTATCAGCGGAGCATCGATATGGCTCCCTATGAAGCCTTGTATGGAAGGAAGTACAAATCTCCTTTGTGTTGGTACGAGTCCGGTGAATATCAGCTTTTGGGTCATGAATTAGTACAGCAGACGACAGAAAAGATCAAGGTGATACAAGGACAGTTGAAAGCGGTACAAGATAGGCAGAAGTCTTATGCAGACAATCGCTAATGACATTTGGAGTTTCAGGTGGGAGACAAAGTGTATCTTAAAGTCTCACCGTGGAAAGGTGTGCTGAGGTTTGGCTGAAAAGGTAAGCTAGCACCCAGGTACACGGGGCCTTACTCAGTCATAGCACGTGTTGGCAAAGTAGCCTACGAGTTAGAGTTGCCTCCAGAATTGCACAGGTTACATCCAGTGTTCCATGTCAGTATGCTGAAGAAAAGTCATCCAGATTCGGGAACAGTGATACAACCAGTTGAAGTGGAGCTTGATAAGGATGTGACTTATGAATAAGGTCCTATGATGATCCTTGATAGAAGAGTTAAGAAGCTGAAGAGGAAGGACCTGGTTCTTGTGAAAGTCCTTTGGCATCACCATGGTGTTGAGGAAGCCACGTGGGAGCTCGAGGAAGAAATGAGGAGGACGTATCCCTCACTTTTCTCTTCGGATTTCGGGGGTGAAATCCCTTTGTAGAGATTTATAGCTTGTAAGGACCCTGACCTGCGTTTAGGGTTTACCCTGTTTGTTTTGCTTGATCTTGGTGGTTTGATGCTTGCTAATCACCTTTGAGAGGCGATTAGGGTTTTGTTGTGCTTTGTTGAGAGTTCGGGGGGCTACTTGCAAATAACCCAAGATTAGGGTTTTGTGTGTAAGTTTGCCATCTTGTGAGGTGTTTTCCTCTCTTTGCTTCCTCTTGTGTTGAGAGGAAGGCTTGGGCTTGTTGTTTGAGTTCTCTGGGCCTGAGTTGAGCTTGTTTGGGCCTTGAGGTGCCTGGCTTGGGCTTGCTTGAGCCTTGTGTCGGCCAGGACCTGCTTTGTGTCGCCCGGTAGGCTGGTGTGTCGCCCAAAAGAGCTGCTGCCTGTGTCGCCCATGATGCTGGTCTGGTGTAGTGGACACTTGGTGCCTAGCTTGGACAAGTGTCCCTTGGGTGGGCGACACATGTCATGGACCTACCTTGGTTTCTCATCCCCTTCCTTCTATATATACAACTCTTTCCCTTGCCTTAGTTTCCTTTGCCCTTTTGGGTCTCTCCTCCACCTTGAGTGCACCTCCCTTGGAGCTGGAGTGCTTCTTCTTCTTCCTTGGAGCTTCAAGGCGGGTTGCATAATTTCTAACCCTAACTCTATTATCTCTTGCTATGATCTTGTTTATATGTTAGTAGCTTAGTGGGCCGATACTTGTGCATGGCAAGGCTGCTCGCCCGGCAGGGCTGCACGCCCGACAGGCTACACGCCCGACAGGCTGCAGGCCCGGTAGGGCTGCACGCCTGATAGGCTGCACGCCCGACAGGGCTGCACGCCCGACAGGGCTGCACGCCCAGCAGGCTGCACGCCCGACAGGGCTGCACGCCCGACAGAGCTGCTCGCCCGGCAGGGCTGCACGCCCGGCAGGGCTGCACGCCCGACAGGCTGCTCGCCCAGCAGGCTGCACGCCCGACAGGGCTGCACGCCTGACAGAGCTACTCGCCCGACAGGGCTGCACGCCCAGTAGGCTGCACGCCCGGCACAAGCTGCATCCTAGATGTTTTAAAACTTTTCCTTCAACTTGATATAGTTATACACACGAGTGTGAGCACCTTGATCGCCTTTTCATGATAAGAGCTATAATGAGTATGCAATAGGGTTTGCTTAGTGATATGGCTTATACATTTGATCATGAGATGGGGCATGATTAGGAAGAGGTTACAACCAATAATATGATTATGTGCTAATAATACACTTAACCCAAAATGTCACTCTATGAAATAAGTCTCTAAGATATTCATGTGGACTATTGAATGATGCTTGTTATCATAAGATGGTACATTTATCTTAGCCTAGCTATACATATGGGAGTGATTATCTGTTAATGTTAAGAGTGATAGTGGTAATGGTAATGATAACGTTTGTCCTTTTATGTCTAAACCTAACCATATGCCTGGAGTTATTTTCTTGAATATCTGTGAAAGGACGAGCCAAGAATAAGTACATAAATGGTTGCGTTATGATGTGCTTTATACACTTGATTATTAGATAATGCAAGAATTGATAAGTATAGCATTTTGAATGTCATCTCACAATCCTTATGTTGAAACCATGATTATTGTATACCCTAACCATGCAGGTGATGACTAGCCATAAAAAGGCTATGAAAGATATGTGATGAGTTACATCACTTTGATATTTACTCTTGTTGAAAAGGTTGCATGTATGATACGTCTGATATCCCATGGTATGTGATGATCCTTGAGATGGATCTGGGAGATTGGCAAGAGGCCAAGTAATAACATGTGATGTGGGATCCTCGTGATGGATCAATATAATGAGAATTGTAGTAAAAACATAATTTTGAGTTTATGTTGTTTATTTCTTACATAGTTTGCATGTTATACAACTTGGTTGAATCTTGCAATCCATCTAAAAGATACTAATTAATCACAGTGAAATCTATCATGTAGTTTCCCTGGCCATAGATCCGTCATCGTCAGGCGTTGGTGATGGTGAAACGGGTTCTCCTGCGGGATTAACCCGGAGCGCATATTTTTGAATATGCGAGGTTTCTCCTAGCCTCAAATAGAGAGGGAAACGAGTCCAACTGTGGTTGCAGACTCAGATATGTGATGAGCATGGTGAACAGGCCCATGGCTCCAGTTATGTGATATGATGAGCATGAATGCGTTCATGGCTCAAAGCACGGTGGTGGGACCCGTGGCTCGATTTTACTAGCGTCGTGTCCTGTACCAAGGCGGGCTAGAGGAAGGGTAGCCTGAGGAGCTGACCCTGTGGCTTAAGACCACTTGTGCATGAGACTGCGGTCCTGCTTTGTTTCTCGTGTAATGACCACGAGGGGTGAGGTCATGGATTTCGGCTCTTCCATTGACCTTGTATGGCACCGGTTATGGGCTTCGCAGTCGAAGGTTGGATTTGAACGGTACGGTTCACTTCCTCAGGGCATAATAAAACGTAATCCAGCCGTTTAGTCTTTGTTGCTTCAGGCAAACACGAAACATTGGTTGAGGCCTTGT
Organism: Alisma plantago-aquatica; assembly: GCA_963693085.1. Taxonomy (NCBI): domain Eukaryota; kingdom Viridiplantae; phylum Streptophyta; class Magnoliopsida; order Alismatales; family Alismataceae; genus Alisma; species Alisma plantago-aquatica. The sequence goes on along the minus strand of OY856410.1, from coordinate 1,438,846,005 downwards.
TTGTGTAGATACTCTCTTTATGTCTTGCACTTACTTATATGTTCTTCATATGTGGTAGAACTTAGATCTCTTGTCTTACTAATCTTTATTTACATGAAATACTTGGTACATCTGGTATGTTTAGATAGCTTATTTCATAAGACTGCTCGTATTATACTTCTCATCAGTTATCTGCTTATGCTCTTGTTCGTCTGAGGTTTTGTAGTTGGGCGGGGAGTTATGTCTCCCGCTGGGACAATGTTCAGTTGTCTCACTCCGCTGGTTTACACCCTTTTTAGGTGGTCGAGCTTGTCGTGGTGGTGGTCGCGGAGTTGCGGCCGAGCAGTAAGAAGATTAGTAGAAGGCAAGCTTTCGAGATGCTGCTGTTTTGGATGTTTTGTAGTAGAGTCTAGAGTCATACATGTATTCTCAGGTCCTTGGCTGTGTTTTGACGTTGTTTTACGATGTACGACCGAAGTTGTTTGTATATCCTGCTGCTGGCCAGATATGGGCCTTTATGTGTATAACAGGTGGTGAACTCATGTGTTGACAGGACAGTTGTTGCTCTAAGCTATGGACATGTATCCAGGCTTGTATGGAGATGTATATACCATGTTTTCTTGCAGGATATGGACTGGAATGTAATATGTTTCTCAGTTTATTAGTTTTACGAAATCAGTTTTAATTAACCCGTGTTTTGATAAGCTGTGGTTATGGTGATTTCTGCACGTTTTCGCGTAACACCTCGTTATCTGTGTGATAATGGGATGTGTTGCCACAATTTATATATGCTTGATGACTCATGTCCAATGTAGACTAATGTACTTGAAGGGGGGTGATTGACTTATAGCTTCCCTAACCTACGTAACATCCCTATTATGACTCCTCTAAATTTTCACCTCTTTGATTACTTGGAATATGGAAGGTAACCCTTCCACCCAATTTTGATTTCTTGACCTAAGACTACAATAGGTCAAATCTAGTATAAAAATGTTACTTGATCTGGAGTCTCTATTAACAATGATCTTAGAATATGATGATGTTAACTATAGTTAGTGTCTAAGTTCATAGAAACACCTAGGCGTAGATCATTCATAGACCTTGAATACCATGCAAAATGAGCTCAATGTTGATGCCATGAAAAGTTTAATAATACTCAAAAGGTTTCTTGATTGTTGCTCGATTGTTTTACATGAATGAATGATCACCCCTAAGGTCTAAAAAATAATCTAGACCCTATCTTTGAATCTTTGGACCTATTACGTGGATGCCAATATTTGATTCTTCATATTGATTACCTAAATCATGAGTCATTATTAATGATATTGATATTGATTTGAATCCTATGATCACTCTGTTAGGATCTTTAGGTCACCATTAATATATGATTCATGACTTCCATAACCCAAAATTTCGAAAAAAATAATAATTATCATGTCAAATCACTCGATTGAATTAGGGTTGACCTCCATGTGAACTAGGGTTGGCCCTTTCATTGATATTGAGCACAAAATCACGATATTGAAATACAATTTTTTCTCAAATTGTTAAATATGAAATCTCCATTGTGGATGTATAACCCCGCCAAGTCCAATGTATAAGATAGAACCATAAATGTGGGAATTAAAGTCGTGCCTTACTCTTAGACTCTAACTGAATGATTTGAAATTTCATTTTGCCAAATTTGGTGGTTATAGTATTATCTCACCAAATTATAACTCATGTGATGATATTTCCAATTTGATGGTCTATCTAACTATGTGTTGATCATGATTTTTGATTGATTGACTTTTCGAAGCATATGGATATTGTCGGTGATGATATTAATATAAAAATCTTGATGTTGAATGTGAACTCTCAATCTCGATTGAAGAATTGTGTTAATTTGGGGACAAAATTCCTTTAAAGGTGGGGAGGATTTGATAACATAAATTTCTCTCTTCTCAACCATACTCTTACTTTACATAGAATATCCATCCTATTTAATATGACATCAATTTATATTTGGAGTGTGGTTATACTCCAATCTGGCCACATAAATGCTCAATTCTTACAAAATGTGACATAAAGTTACGTGTTGAACTATATTTGATTCTTTATTATGTATCCATTTTGCATATGAGATTGAACTTCATTAGTATGATCACTTTGTATCCTAATGTATTTCATTTTGTAGAGTTTTAAAACATGTATCTAAAGAGACAAAAATCATCTCATTTGTAACCCAAGTTATGAACATTTGGAGTTGCCTTGATTTAATTCCATTTTTTCCCTTTTAATCAGTTTGTGAGCCAGTCGATCTTTGGACATATGTGACATGTGGCCCTGACATGTAACTTTGGTCTCCCTTCCCCTTTTGTGTTGCTTCAAGAAACTTGGGCCGTTGGATTGAGTCTGACAGATTGACCTCCCCCCCCCCAACCCAATGGTTACAACAATGTCTTTCACCTTGGTACAATGGTCGCTGGAAGGGGATCTTCTACCACACATTCCCATCCTAGGACCACCAATAAATGCAAGTCCCTCCCACCTTGGCCATAATTGAACACAGAATCCTCTTTTTCTTCCTTCACACTCTCTTTCCCCTCTCGTTTTCCATCTTTCCCCACCTTAGAGCCTTCCCCTCTCTATCTCACATCCATGGTTGTTTCTATGGAACCCCTTAAAGATTTGGCACTTGAAGCTAGGAACAGATGCTCTGGTACCACCTTTGGCCTTGTGAAAGAATATAGCAGATGGGTGATCATATCTCTATACTCTCCGCAGCCGCTTTCTCCCTTGTTGAGCCCAACTTTGACGAGCTACTTGGGACCAACCGCCATGGGTTGTCTGGGGTGGATTTGGGTTCCCATTCAGGGAGGGAGATGGATGCCAGATCGTTGGATTTACATCCAACCTCCACTAGGGTAGGTATGACCCTCATCTTACACCTCCTGGACTGGGCCGGGTCAAGTCACCTGACTATGTGCCACCGTCGTGGCGTAGTCGTGAGCCAAATGGAGCTTCCAGTCAACCCCCTTGGTGGGTGCTTTACTAGGATACATGGACCTCTGATCTGAGAGTCATTTCTGATCACATGATTTTGGTAATAATTTTGAGTTCCCTTATAGTTTCCTTTTAGAACCCACTAAAATCGTTTTCACCTAGCTCCCTTGGTCAAAATGGGACTTCCAATGTATGAAATCAATCAAAAAAATGAGATATACCACTTAGAAGTAGTTTCATGGCCTAGTTCTTCTCTTAGTCCTTCTGATATCTCAAAAATTCATATTTTCATTGTCCTTTTAAAGTGTTTTATGGATTGAAAAGAACAAGCTTGGTCCTTTATGCAATGCAATCTTAATTTAACCAAATATCAATAACTTGAACATGTTTTTACATCAAGATTCGAATTTGGTATATGTTTGTATCCTAAAATGGTCTAATATTGCTTATATGACCCAAATTGGGATTTTAATGCAAAATGTTGGATCTAGATGGGTGATCTACACTAGAGGTGGGGTGAGTAGAGATAAAATGCACTTAAACACAATTCATTGGACCTTCAAGATATTTCATAAGATAAGGTTGCAAAGTAGGAATTTGTGTGCAACTAATCATACTTAGCAAGGATGAGAGAGATCGAAACAAGCATAAGAACACAAGATATGTAGAGTGGTTCCAATCTCCAAACTAGGAGATTGTCAGTCCACTACCTAGGGAGGTCAACATCTAGGATTTCATAACAATGTCTACTCCTTATATTCACTTATAAAAGTTACACCACATGACCTTCCTTTTCTGGAGTCAACACTAATGACCACTTCCTTATTGCCTAATCTGGTTTGAATGTGATAAATCCTTATGGTTGATCGAAATCACTAATTCTTGAAACATGCTTGACTAAGATTGGAACCTATTCATGCTAGCACCCTATTTTTTCCCAATCATGTGCTTTGAACTACTTAACATGTTTAATGGGAATACCTTGATGTTGAATCCTCAATGTTATTCAAATGTTTATCCTTTATGTCCAAACTAAATATGTTCACCCTCAAATCAGATGATATTATGTCTCGTGACACTAAGTTCTATGTAATCCACTCATGTGCCCTATTGAGTACGTATAACACCTAGTGTGATCATAATGCATATGTTCCTTGTTGGAAATTCAACGTTGGTAAGATAATGCTCTTATGTTACTCATGTATCTTATGACTTCCAATGATTAGACTTATCATGCTTGTATCCCTATATCTCTAGTAATTCTACTTAATGCTCACATGAGTTTGAAATGTACCAAACTTGCTTGAAAACAACCTAGTATGACTAGTTATGTTTTGAATTATCAACTCATGAAAAGTACTCAATTTTAATGGTTCCCATGACCCCAAATCAATTATGATATCCCCTTATATCTAATCTAATGTGGATGTTATCCCTACAACCAAAGTATCTTTGGTAATGCTTTAAACTATGTTGTTAATTACTTTCTTAGATGACATGATGGGAATTTGATTGAATGCTATAAGAACATAAGATTGGGATAAAATCCACATGGATTAGAACATGTTTATATTAACAAAACTCCATTGATCTAAGATGCACAATTATGTCTAATGCATCTTAGGTCCCCTCAGGATGGACCATATCTAGAGATCTTATCCAAAATTTGCTCACTACTCACAAGGTACACTTAATCTCTTGACCCTACTCTGATATTGGCTTATTTGTATGTATTCTTGTATGAATTCTTGGATAGATAATTAATTGTTTTAGCTATTTTTCCCTGTGAATACTAATTTCATGTTGACTATAGGATACTGATAAAACTTGAACATTACATATAGAAATCCATTATATATCCTTGTTTACCTACCTGAATTCTCAGGGTAAGGGAACAAGGCATGAATGAAATAGTGTTAGCGCATTGACTTTGGTCTTTAGGTCCCTCATGTAGAAATAGGTAGAATAAGTGCCCCTAACGGACCCTTCCTTGTGAAGTGGTCAAAGGCCTAGGATGATATAGTGGAGAAAGATACCAAACACATGTTTTGTATAAAAGAGTAGTGTTAAGTGTTCTCATCTTGTTTCTAATTCTTGTTCTTTATGATGTTTCTATCCAAGAAACTTTTACATTACTAATAAACTATGATTACATGTTTTTTTAACGTACTCAATGCACTTGCATTGATATATTTTCTTTATCAAAATTGTAGTTCCCAAATGAAGATCTGCTGCACTCAAGACTCTAAGATCAAAAATTACACAAAAAAGGGTTACTTGAATATTGAAATGGGTACACATCTATCATCTCTTGTTTTAGTATCTTGTGATATCTTGTTGTTGTTGCTTTTACATATATATTTCCTGTGTGAAATATGCCATTATAAAGACATGTGCTTAGGGTAACAAACAGTGATGTAATGACACTATTCCCTAATAAGTATATATGTGTTTGGTTTGATATCAAATATCATGACTGATGAAATCCTATCATCAACCAACACACACTCCAATATTAATTGTTTTTTTTGTCTATCTGCCATCCAAAATAACATCCAAGTAAGGACATAATAAGAATGTACATACTCTTAGCGTCTGTATGATCTCATTGTTCAAGTCACGTACATGAAGACATACATCATTGAGTATTATTATTCTTTAGATATCATTAGGTTTACTTATTATCTCATTATTGGAAGCTTGCCTTTATTATTATTAATCAAATCCTTTATGGAATTATGCCATCAAAATCATCATATCTTGGCTCTTTGGGCATACATATCAATAGAATCCCACTTGCACTTAGAATCAATCACCCATGAATCACATTCTTAGTTATCTAAACATGTCCATAATTTTTCTACTGTGCAAGTACTAATCCAACAGGTTAGCAACACTTTACTTCTAGTCTGTATATTTCATGTTTCTCATCTCTTTGTTGTAAGAGATGTAACTGCTATAATATGTTATCTGATATTTCTTGCCAAACCAGTAGGTCCATTGTTGTCAGAGTATCTCTACTATGTCACCAATGGTTGGAACATATTGGGTTAATCAATATGATCTTCTAGATCCATATAGTATCCATTCATGTGTTCAGAACACTAGGATTCTCGACTTCTATTGTAGAATAGAATTCATGGTTTGTAGTTCAGATCTCTTCCAACTAACAAACCTTTTCCTTCAAATTAAACACATTTTATATTAGTTCTCTTCCATTACCGAAGCTTGAATCCGTGTAACCCCATACACCCAACTATTCCTCATTTCTATAATCTAGCAACATATCCTTTAGTGCTTCTTAAGTACTAATGTTTGTCTTTTAGTGACATTCCAATGACACTCATTAGAAACAAATACCACCTTGTCATGTGCAATACATTCAAGACTATGGGATGAGTACATTATATAGCATACATGACAGATCGAATTTATGGTGCATATGGCATCTTACTCCTGTATTTCCATTCTTCACAAAAATTGGAACATAGGGTTCTTGAGAGAATAATCCCATGAACCATGGTCAGATTCTCTCGCATTGAATCCTTCATGTTGCACTCTTTCAACATGTTTCTATTGTACGTGCTCAAATTTAGGTTATGAAACTTTCAAATCAATCGCTATAGATCTTCATCTCTATCATATAGGATTATTTACCTAATCCTTCATTACTAAAGGTGTTTTCCAGGCCAGGTCTCAATAATAACAGTGTTGAGATGTTATTCCACATAAAAATGTGGAATATTCATATATGATCCCACTACATCTTTTGTAATCACAAATTTCATCTTTTTCCTTGAATCAAGTAAAAAAGATCCCATCTATGAGACGCTTGTTTCAATATCTATATGGAACATAGTAGCTTATAGACTTTATTTGCAATCATGAAGTTATAAAATCTTTAGGCTTTGTCAAATACACATCCTCTCTAATATTCTATTTAAATAATGTGGTTTTAAGCTTAATACACCAAATTTCATAGTCTATACTAGTTGCAACAATAAGCATGACAATTGGTAAATGAATTAAAATCATATTCAACAATTTGAACTGATTTGAAAATCTTCGCAATGAATTTTTCCTTTTAGGTTATCCATATCAGTCTTTCCAATGAAGAATCAGCTTCACCCCATGGGTTTTACCACTTCAGGTGGTACTAGAAAGGTCGTACCTTGTTAGTGTACATGGACTCCATAATGTCCTTAAGCCATTTCTCATATTCTAGTTTCAATAGCTTCTAGTTGATTTGTTTGATTATCTTCTCAAGACCAAACTATTTGAGTTATCATATTCACAATCTTTCAATCTTAGATGAATTGTACTAGAACTATGAGGTTCTATGTTACATAAGGGACATGGGATTCCACAATAATTTGTGATTCCCACTTGTTCCCTTCGTACCATATGTCATCCTTGAACCTTTTGAGTTCTACTTTTACTCCCACAGATTCTTTTGGAATTCAGTTATCCTACCAACAAACATTTTTTTTTCAGATTAACATTAAAGGTAGTATTCAACAATCATAGTTTTATGGATAAACCATTTAAGAAAATATTGTCTTTATATAAGTTTCAATCCTTAAGACATATCGGGACATTCCCATATCAAATCACATATGTTGTCTTTTAAACAATTTAAGATGGTACAATATTTTAGTGTAAGTATATATCCGTGAAGAGATTAGACGATTAGATTGAATGATAACATCATAATTGATCATGATGTAATTCCTTATTTCTGATGCATCACCAAGTTTCAGGTGGATTTGACTTGTGATACACTATCACTGTCTTTCCAGAAGGTTATCAAACTCTAGATGTAGAGTATTTCAACATTTGATCATGTTAAAGTTTCTTAATACTCTTATCAAATTTATAGTTCATTTATAATATCCTTTACCACTTCAAGAGATTTATGTTTGTATTTCACTAATACAAACCCTATATCAACTGATATCATCATGAATTATAATGAAGTACAAACAACTATCTCTAGCATTTATTCTACAGGATCTTCATAAATCAATATATATAAGGCTTAGTATAATGTTTGCTCTCTCCACTACACTTGGAGATAGGTGGTTTTTCACTTTTCTCATAAATGAGACTTGCATGTCTCTTGTTTTTTCAATAACCAATAGAGTCTAGATAAACATAAATATTGATTCAAGAAATGCATTTCTCATATATGTGCTTTAGATGACAATGCTATAATTTTTTTTAGTTATAAGTTATAATACTTTAGGTATTTACATTATAAACATTCATCTTTATATCCTTTCACATAAAGGTCACTAAATGTTTGGGGTGTTGCCATACAAGATCGTATCGTTGAAATAGAAGCATTAACAACTCTATATTGATTTATCATCCTAGTCATACAAGATGCATAAAGTAATATGTTTCTATTTATTTCCATAATGAAATAGTAATTCAATTAACTCTATTACATGCCCAATGGGCTAAGATAAATTCTATATGCAAACTAAAGATGCAACAACTCTTTCTTTGCATAGTCCGTCCTTGCCCTTTCATAAAGGCTTTACTTCTTATTAAATCCTACACATTAACGTATGTCAGGTATACATCCAGTATCACATACCAATATAAAGAAGTAAGTTAATTTATCTTATAATGTTTATTCCCAAAGTAGAGTCCTCTACCCCTTCCATCTTCTTGTTAAATTCCTCCAAAAAGAAAGGGCAATTCCTTTTCCAATGTCTATGTTGGTGACAGTGGTGACAATCACCCCTTTTCTTTACTCCTCTATTTTCCTTGATATCTGAAGATTTGAGCTTCTGGCCAACTTTAGAACTCTTCTTAACTTTTCCTTTGTCTTTATACTTTCCCTTTGTCTTGTTGATCATTATCACAGACTTGGGCTTGTCTTTCTTCATTTGTATCTCAATTGTTCTCAAATTCCAGATAACTCTATCAACGGCTTGTCACAGTCATTCATGTTGTACTTCATGTTAAATTGACTGTATGACTCTAATAAAGAGTGTAGAATCACATCAGTGGCCAACTCTTGACCCAAAGGGAATCCTAGTCTAGCCATGTTATCCACATAAACAATAAGTTTGAGCACATGTTGATGTACTGGATATCCTTCTACCATGTTACAGTTGAATAGAGCCTTGGAGATGTCATATGTCTCTTATATTGCCTGATCTTGAGATGTGTGACCATCTCAATAAAAACCTTATTGTCATGCTTCCTCTGTATCTCATAGTGCATGGAGATTAGCATCAGACACTTGACATCCACACCATCATCAGTATGCTTCTTCTAAGCATCCATGTCAGCACTTAGGTACATTGATAAGGGGTTCATCTTGCTCTGGTGTCTCAAGGCCGTAGAGACTGCACTTTCATGTGAGAACCATTCTCTGTGTCCTGAACCATTTGTGGAAGTTATTCCCATTTAACTTGTCCTTTGAAAGGACCGATTGTAGAGAAAAGTGGATATTGTTTGTTGCCATTTGATTCTACAAAATATTTTGCAATTTTGTCAAAAACTCATTTTTTATTTGATTCCATTAAAATTGATGATATTAATTAGGTATTTAATTAGCTATCACTCTCATTATTTTGATTAAATTGACAACCCTCAATTATCAATTCAGAAGATTGCAGAGAACAAACTGCTATTCATCCAAGATCCAAAATAGTTCAATTACGACTCAGCCAACTCCAACGTCCATAATTAATAACTAAGGTAGGAAACATTTGCCAATTGCATATCTTGAAATTCTTTGATAGATAATATGTTCAACTCCTTGACATAATCATCTGTATGATTTTGGTGCTTAATCTCATTAAGGACACACAGTTAAGCCTGACCCTGAATCCAACATGATGGATATGCACCCTACTTGGGCAGAACCTACATACCTACCTTCACACTTCTACGAGATGGATGGAGCACCATGATTGGGTGTTACCTATGCTTAGTCGATCAAGCTTTTCATGTGTGTTGCTAATTGAAAGCATCATAGCTTACTATGTTTGATTATTTCTTATATAGATCATATATTTATTTATGTACTGATGAGTGCATACTCATCATGATTTTCAATTACCTTTTTGGAACAATTTAATATCTATTCCACATCTTTTCACCCTCATATGAATCATAATGCACAAAACTACTCAGTGATTCAATAATCAAGGTTTTAACTAAATATCTTTCATTTTATGCAGGTGTAGCAGGCAACTCCATGCAAACGGTCTCAAGACCGTTTGGATCCATGCGGTCTCAAGACCGTTTGCTGGAATACACAAAGAACAAGACGAAACCAGTTGCCCAAGAAGTCCACGCGGTCTCAAGACCGTTTGGTCCCATGCGGTCCCAAGACCGTTTGGTCCCATGCGGTCCCAAGACCGTTTGGTCCCATGCGGTCCCAAGACCGTTTGGTCCCATGCGGTCTCAAGACCGTTTGGTCCCATGCGGTCTCAAGACTGTTTGGTCCCATGCGGTCCCAAGACCGTTTGGTCCCATGCGGTCCCAAGACCGTTTGGTCCCATGCGGTCCCAAGACCGTTTGGTCCCATGCGGTCCCAAGACCGTTTGGTCCCATGCGGTCTCAAGACCGTTTGGTCCCATGCGGTCTCAAGACCATTTGGTCCCATGCGGTCCCAAGACCGTTTGGTCCCATGCGGTCCCAAGGCAGTTTGGTCCCAAACGGTCCCAAGACCGTTTGGTCCCAAACGGTCCCAAGACCATTCGATGCAAGCGCAAGGATCGATTGAAGAACTAAAGCCGCACGACCACGCCAAATCCTGGACCGATCAAAGCAAGACCGTTTGACGCTCAAACGACCTCCAAACCGTTTGATGCCCAAAAGGTCTGAAGACCGTTTGGTGCCCAAGCGGTCTCAAGACCGTTTGGCGCCCAAACGGTCTCAAGACCATTTGGCACCCAAACGGTCTCCAAACCGTTTGGAGAAGATATTTCCAGCAACTTATCCAAACCGTTTGGGATCAGATCTGAAACTATAAATAGACCCCCAAGGTCCCCATTTCGAGGCATCGGTTCCGGACGCCGAAAGGCTGCCAGAGCACCACACCGATCAAGTTCCACTCCATCTACCGCTGGTGTTGCGTCCAAGGAGGCCAAGAAGAGGAAGAAGACGGCGCAAGGAGTGCATCTTCTTCACCGAGCTGCGTCCACCCTCTGCACCGAGCTCATGGCGGATCTATCTTTCTCTCCTATCCTTCTTGTATCTCGTATCATGAGCGAGTAGTCCTCTTTCGCTGGGGTGCGGGGACTAGCCCCGCTACCTATGCAAACCATGTTCTTTTGTTAAACTTTCCAAGGCAATGTATATAACTCTTCATTTTGTCGTTTATCGTTAAGATTGTAGGTTGGTTATGTGTGTGTTTTCATCTTTGTGCTCCCTATGTTGCGATAACTTCAATGCATGGGTTCCTATGTTGCGATAACTTCAAGGCAAGGGTTGGAACGTCGTTTAGCATGTTTGACCCTTGACGATAACTTCCGATGGGTTCCTTGAGGTCGTAAGTGTATGATCCGCGAGGGGACGAGCCATATAGCCTTCGGTGACGCTTCTGTGCGCCTAACGCCTGTATAGAGGGTTCACAACCTTAGTTGGATTTTGCATCATCTTGCTAAACGTCGATGTTTTCTCGCATGCCACCTTCCTGCTTGTTTATCGATTAACGCGGCTGACTCCCAAACTAGAAATAGGATGGGATTTCATCGAGGTCGTAAGTGTATGATTCGCGAGGGGACGAGCCATCTAGCCTTCGGTGACGCTTCTGTGCGCCTAACGCCCGTATGGGGGGTTCACAACCTCCGTGGATTTCTGTATCTTCAGAGCCGTAAGACATGTGATCCGGATGGCGATGAGAAATCGGCTGCCTATGGTGATGCTTACACGGACCTAACGCCCGTATGGGGGGTTCTACAACAGTTCTATTTGGAATGTTATATCGTGCATGGTTTGTTTTCAAGAGAGTGTGTTTGTGTGCGTAGCGGTGGTCAAACCCGGTACCATCCCAACGATTCCATATCATTGATCTAAACCCATCTTTTATTCTGCATTTACTTTCTTGCAATTAGTTTAATCAAACCAAAATCAACCAATTGTTCTAAATATTAGTTTTACTTGGGCTAGATCTAACCGACAAAGATTCTTAAAAACATTGTCCTTTGGGTTCGATCCTCAACTATACTGCGATAAGATCCGTCCGCTTGCGGGTGGTATTGTTGCACTTGGTTTTGGTAAAATCTCGGGGATATAAACCCCGAGTGAATTTGTTAGTGCATTCAAAAAGCCACATCAAATTCTGGCGCCGTTGCCGGGGACAACGAAATCAGTCAGTCAAATCTAGTTCTTTTAAGACTAATCTAGGATTTTGTTTTCTTTTTGAAACTATCGCTCATCTTTTTGATCTTTATTCTACACCAAGGATCTCACTTTCAAACCTTTTCAAATTTCAGGTGCTCTTTGACAATTAGTGCATGCACCGTTCGGATAGTCTCGGACTGACTGCGAGCTTTGATCCCGAAATCGATAGAACCTTCCATCGTCAGATCCGAGAGAATCAAGCCAGAATGGCGCAAGAAGAAGAAGAAGTAGCCCGTAGGGTGGCTCAAGCCATCAATGCACAGAGAGAAAGGTTCATGCAAGAAGCTAGAGCTGCGGTTCAACAGGAGATCTTAGCAGCACAGGCAGCAGCGCAGGCAGCGGAACTTCAGAAGGATCTTAGAGAGTTCTCTATCCCAAAGGCCGCGAATGTCTATCATCCGGTGCAGCCTCCTCCCATCAAAGCTGCCAACTTTGAGATTAGAGCACATTGGATAACCTTGCTTCAAAACAACCCATTCTACGGTAAACAAGTTGAAGACAGCCAAGGTCATCTTCTCAGATTCATTGACCTGTGTGCTATGACGAAGCAAAATGGAGTCTCTGATGTTGCTATTCGACTTCGTCTCTTCAAGTACTCTTCTGGCTGATAGAGCCATTAGTTGGTACAACTCACTACAGAGTGATGTACCCATCACCACCTGGGAGAAGCTTCAAAATGCCTTTCTGGAAAAGTTCTACCCCCCATCTCTTACATATGAAATCAGGGGACGAATCACAAATTTCACTCAAGTCCCAGGAGAAACTCTTTCCGAAGCTTGGGATAGATACAAGGAGCTCCTACGCAAATGCCCACACCATGGAATTCCTAAGAACCAGCTGATAGAGATATTCTACAGGGGTGTGGAGGATGATGTTAAGATGTTCCTTGACTCCTCGTCTGGAGGGAACTTCATGCGGCAAAGTTACGACAGTGCATGGAGAGTAGTCACCCTGGGAGAAGAAAATCAAGCCAACTGGGGCAGATCTATTGGTAAAGGAGTCTTAAAGGTAGCTATGGCTGACGCTATCCCAGAATACAAATCTATAGCTGAAACTTTGAAAGTCTTGGTTGCAAAGCAAGATCACATAGAATCATCCCTTGCTACGATTGGAAGAGGACATTCTCCAACTAGGCAACCAGAATAGGTCAAGTCCACTTCTTTGTTTTGTGAAGCGTGCAAAGGCACTGACCATTCCACACTATCATGCAATGTTCTCTATGATGTTGTTTTAAGCAATGCCTGTGGACAGGGAGATAATTGCTAGATGGAAAATCTTAATGCTATTAACACCAACCCTGGGCAGAACTATTACAATCCGAATCAAAATACGAATCACCCAGGCTTCCAGTACGGAAATCCTTCAGGAGCTATGAACTCGCATCAATTTGTTCCGTATAATCAACCAAGAGGCCCATCTGGGTATCAGTTTAACCAGCAATAGAACTTTGGGAATCAAGGAAACTTCAAGGGAAACATTCAGAACAGAAACTATCAGAATAACTATCAGTATCAAAGCTTGAACCAACAACAGGGTCAAACAGGATCCATCCCTTCTGATGACAAGCTATCTACCATTGAAAAGTTATTGCAAACACAACAAACGATGATAGCCAATCAACAAGCCCAGCAAAAGGCAATTGAAACTCAACTAGCTCAACTTGCTGCTAGTATTAAGCCACAAGCTGGAGTCTTCGCCGGACAACCTGAGAACAATCCGAAACATCTGGAGGAGCTGAAGGTTATCGCCACAAGATCAGGGAAAAGTTATTTGGATCCCCCAACAAAGACAAGTGTGGTTATTTCTGACGAGAGTGAACCTATGACAGACCAAAACTTGACAGCACCGGAATTGCAATCAAAGGAAAGCAAGACTAATAAGGGAAGTTCTGAAAAAGTTGTCGATGAAGAAGTAGAGACACATGAACCAGATATTCCTGTATATAAGCCTCGTGTTCCTTTCCCATCCCGACTGAGGGAAACCAAGCTTGACACTAGATTCATCAAATTTAAAGAGGCTATGAAGAAACTCCATGTTGATATACCATTCCTAGTTGCTCTTAATGAGATACCAGCCTGGACCAAGTATCTAAAGTCACTTCTCACCAAGAAGTATATCACCGAAGAATATGAAACTGTAAAATTGGCTGCTACCACATCAGATATCATACTAAGCAAGATGCCAAAGAAACAAAAAGATCCAGGATCCTTCGGAATCTCATGTCACATTGGTGATTCATCATGCAAGAAAGGATTGGCAGATCTTGGCGCAAGTATTTCTATTATGCCGTTGAGTCTATGCAAGAGATTAGGGTTCGAAGAATTGCTTCCAACTGCTATGACAATTCAACTTGCGGACAATTCAGTAAAAAGACCGTTAGGTATTCTCGAAGACATCCCGGTCAAGGTAGGCAAGGACGCATATGTCCCATGTGATTTTGTCATCATGGACATAAAAGAAGACACCAAATACCCTCTCATCTTCGGTCGTCCATTCCTCGCCACTGCTAGAGCCCTTATCGATGTTGAAGCCGGAACCTTACTGCTCAGGTTAGGTAAAGAAACTCTGGAGTTCAAAGTTTTTGAAAGCATGAGAAGACCGAGTATACATGAGGAAGTCTATCTGATAGATTGTGTTCAGCAGATGTCACAACTTACTCTAGAATATCACGAGTCATGCGATCCCTTGGAAATTTCTCTATATGACCTTTTTAATGATGAACCTACTGACCAACAAGATAAGGATTGCACCGAACCTCCCGACTCTGCTAAGGGAAATCTTGAAGCTACCTATGAAGAATTAAAGGTTACCGAAACCCCAGAAGAAATCAGTGAAAAACCAGAACCTCCTAAAATGAAGCCCCTACCTGAGGGGCTGAAGTATATGTTTTTAGACGATATCAAGGTTTGTCCTGTCATTATTAACTCTGGTTTAACGACCAAACAAGAAGAGCAACTTCTGGAGGTATTAAAGGAGAGCAAGAAAACCATAGGCTACAAAATGAGTGACCTCACAGGGGTCAGTCAAGCCTTGTGCATGCACAGAATCCCCATGATGGAAGACCATAAGCCAACGATCGAGCATCAACGAAAGTTGAACCCGAATATTAAGGAAGTGGTCCGTCGTGAGATCATCAAACTCCTTACAGCTGGAATAATATACCCGATATCGCATGTTGTACCCAAGAAAGGAGGTACTACTGTCACAAGAAATGAAAACAATGAGCTCATCCCCACCCGAACAGTGACTGGGTGGAGGATGTGTATTGATTATAGAAAATTAAACAAGGCCACTCGGAAGGATCATTTTCCTATGCCCTTCCTCGATCAAGTTTTGGAAAGATTGGCCCATCAAGAATATTTCTGTTACCTGGACGGTTACTCTGGATTCTATCAGATCCCCATACATCCAGATGATCAAGAAAAAACAACTTTCACCTGTCCCTTCGGGACATATGCTTTTAAAAGAATGCCTTTTGGTCTGTGTAATGCCCGTGCAACTTTTCAACGTTGCATGACTGCCATTTTTGCAGGGCTTACTGAAACAGTTATGGAGGTTTTCATGGACGATTTTTCCGTATATGGTGACTCCTTTGATTCTTGTCTTAAGCATCTCTCCATGGTCCTCAAACGTTGTGAAGAAGCACATCTGGTGCTAAATTGGGAGAAATGCCACTTTATGGTAAAGGAAGGCATCATCTTGGGCCACAAGGTTAGTAATAAAGGAATTGAAGTTGATAAGGCCAAGATAAAAGTCATCTCTAAACTGGCAATCCCCACAAATGTAAAAGAAGTTCGCGCATTCCTTGGTCACGCTGGATTCTATAGAAGGTTTATACGTGATTTTTCCAATATAACGAAGCCGATGACTAATCTACTTGTAAAGGATGCTGATTTCAATTTCAATGAAGAATGCGTCAAAAGTTTTGATATGCTGAAGAAAGCCCTTACAACTACTCCCATCATTAGAGCTCCCGATTGGGACCACCCCTTTGAAATTATGTGTGATGCCAGTGATTACGCGATGGGTGCTGTCCTAGGACAATGCATAGAGAAGAAACATTATGTGATCTATTATGCATCAAAGACCCTCGACGAAGCACAAAGGAATTATGCTACTACTGAAAAGGAGCTTTTAGCAGTCATTTATGCTTTCGACAAATTCAGATCCTACCTTACTGGTTCAAAGGTAATCGTTTACACTGACCATGCTGATATCCGTTATCTTATGACAAAGAAAGATGGTCAGCCAAGGTTGATCAGATGGATACTCCTTCTACAAGAATTTGACCTAGAAATAAGAGATAAAAAAGGGACAGAGAATGTCGTGGCAGATCACCTGAGTCGCATCCACACTCTGGATGATGAAGGGATTCCGATAAACGACTCTCTACCAGATGATCAGCTTATGAGAGTCTCAGGATTCGAACCATGGTATTCAGACTTAGTAAACTACCTTGCCGCCGGAGTCATCCATCCTCAATACACCGGGAACGCTATGAAGAAATTTATGCATGATGTGAAGCATTACTATTGGGATGAACCATATCTTTTCAAACTCTGTGCAGATGGATTGTATGGACGTTGTGTCGCCGAAGAAGAAGCCCATTCTATTTTGGAACAATGCCACTCAGGACCCGTGGGTGGGCATATGAGCTCTAAAAAGACTGCCTTAAAAGTTTTGCAATGTGGATTTTTCTGGCCAACTTTATCCAAGGACTGTTATGATTTTGTCATATCATGTGATAAGTGTCAAAGAGCTGGCAATATAACTAAGAGAGACGAAATGCCACTGAATCTATGGCAAGAAGTTGAGATATTTGACGTCTGGGGAATGGACTATATGGGGCCATTCCCATCTTCTAATGGATTCTCTTACATCCTTGTGGCGGTGGACTACGTCTCCAAATGGGTTGAAGCTATACCAACCGTCACTTGTGATTCAAAACCAGTCATCAAACTATTCAAAGATATTATCTTCCCACGATTCGGAGTGCCGAGAACCGTGATATCTGAAGGAGGATCCCACTTCATTGAAAGAAGCCTTGAAGCTCTTCTACGAAAATATGGCGTCTCACACAAGATAGCTTTGCCTTATCATCCACAAACCAGTGGACAGGTAGAGGTCTCCAACCGACAACTTAAGGCTATCCTTGATAAAACCGTTGGACGTAATCGAAAAGATTGGGCGACAAAAATCAACGACGCCTTATGGGCTTATCGCACTGCTTATAAGACTCCCCTTGGGACTACCCCTTTTTGATTGATATATGGAAAGAGTTGCCACCTGCCAGTTGAACTTGAACATAAGGCATGGTGGGCAATTAAACAAATAAACTTCGATATGAAACAAGCGAGTCAAGCCAGAATTCTTCAACTCCATGAGCTGGATGAACTCAGAATGACAGCCTATGAGAATGCACGAATCTACAAAGAACGTACAAAACTCTGGCATGATGGACATCTGAAACAAAAAGACATACGAGTGGGAGACCAATTTCTAGTTTTCAACTCCATATTAAAATTGTTCCCAGGAAAACTCCGCTCACGTTTGTGCGGACCTTACATCGTCAAAAGCATCTCTCCCCATGGTGCTTTCTCTTTATGGAGCGACGGGTCTGGCGAATTTATAGCAAATGGTCACCGCTTGAAAAGATACTTCACACCGGTTGACAAAGGCACCGAAATAATGTTGGAATTCAGCAATCCAAAGGACCCACCATAATTCCAAAGAACTCGGTTGAGCCATCGACATAAAACAAAGGCGCTTGTCGGGAGGCAACCCGACCAATAAATCTATTTTACTTTTCCTTTTCAAAATTTTTTCCTTATAGTTAAATTTTCCTTAAATAAGATTTGCCTTATGAGAGAGTTTTTCTTTCAGGACACGAGATCGGATTGGTGCTGATCAGAACGAATTCATTCTCGGCAGTCATACCTGGTGTTTCCTTTCCCCTCCATCTTGAATTTAGGGTTTGCTCGAGGACGAGCAAATCTCTAAGTTCGGGGTGGAGGGTGGGTGGTACATATTCCACTTCCACATACACACCTTTTCATATTCAATATGTCTCTATCATAAAATTTTTCAAAATTTTGAACAGATACCTGATGAAATTTTGTCTTTTGTTGATAAAAATGTAACTAACGTTTTGCTATGCATCTTCTATCATAACATCCTCCTTACTCGAAGCAAATCCTCAAGAGGACTGACTTTTGAAACTTGCCTGAAATCATCCTGTGAAACTTATGATTCCTAACATCATAATCCTTTTTACATAATGATAAGTATCTGTCAAACTGATAGGGATCAAACACGTTGCGCTTCCTAACTGACTAGTGGAACAATGGCTCAGAAACCCCACCGGATCCGCATCAAGTCATTATTTGAGCAGAGTATGACAAAGAGAATAACCCGGTTTTGAATTGTAAATCAAGTTGCATCCTGATCTGAACTCTCTTCTACACTTCTTCTATCATCTTCGTATCCCTCCATCCATAAATACCACCAAAATAGCCAAACTTGTTCCAAACCCTAAGTTCGGGGTGGCACGCCACTTTCCCCATATCCGCTTCTTCCATACCCCTTCCAATAAATAGGGGCGTACCACCAAAAATGCAATCTCGAGTTGAATAGAGGAGAGATCTGCAATAAAAAGATGCCAAAGTGCACACAAAATAAATGCAATCTCGAGTCGAATAGAGGAGAGATCTGCAACAAAAGATGCCATAGCGCACACAAAAAAATATGCAATAAATGAAATTGCAAAACAAATAAAAATCTCGAGTCGAATAGAGGAGAGATTTACTTCTTCTTTCCATACCACCTTTCACTCCTTTTTCTACCTAAGGGCACAATACATGCCCTACCATCCTGAACTACACCAGTGTCAGATCAAATGCATACTTGTCGATTCTACGAGTATCTCTGAACTCCTACAAAACTCTTCAACATGCTTGGTGTTGGAAAAGGCGAGGAGGAAGCGTTGTTGTGAAACGAACTCATGAACGAAGCTATGGAAAGACGTGTTTCGTGGTCCCAGGAAGTTGAGGTACTCACTCATATTGAGCAAAAAGAAAACATTTGTGATGTGAAGATGAAGAAATCACACGGATCGAAAGTATTCCATCAGGCAACAGTTTCAAATTTTATGTTACTCGAGGACGAGCAACGATTTAAGTTCGGGGTGTTTTGATGAGTGCATACTCATCATGATTTTCAATTACCTTTTTGGAACAATTTAATATCTATTTCACATCTTTTCACCCTAATATGAATCATAATGCACAAAACTACTCAGTGATTCAATAATCAAGGTTTTAACTAAATATCTTTCATTTTATGCAGGTGTAGCAGGCAACTCCATGCAAACGGTCTCAAGACTGTTTGGATCCATGCGGTCTCAAGACCGTTTGCTGGAATACACAAAGAACAAGACAAAACCAGTTGCCCAAGAAGTCCACGCGGTCTCAAGACCGTTTGGTCCCATGCGGTCCCAAGACCGTTTGGTCCCATGTGGTCCCAAGACCGTTTGGTCCCATGCGGTCCCAAGACCGTTTGGTCCCATGCGGTCTCAAGACCGTTTGGTCCCATGCGGTCTCAAGACTGCTTGGTCTCATGCGGTCTCAAGACCGTTTGGTCCCATGCGGTCCCAAGACCGTTTGGTCACATGTGGTCTCAAGACCGTTTGGTCACATGCGGTCCCAAGACCGTTTGGTCCCATGCGGTCCCAAGACCGTTTGGTCCCATGCGGTCTCAAGACCGTTTGGTCCCATGCGTTCTCAAGACCGTTTGGTCCCATGCGGTCCCAAGGCCGTTTGGTCCCAAACGGTCCCAAGACCGTTTGGTCCCGCGCGGTCCCAAGACCGTTTGGTTCCGCACGGTCCCAAGACCGTTCGATGCAAGCGCAAGGATCGATTGAAGAACTAAAGCCGCGCGACCACGCCAAAGCCAGGACCGATCAAAGCAAGACCGTTTGGCGCTCAAACGACCTCCAAACCGTTTCATGCCCAAACGGTCTCAAGACCGTTTGGTGCCCAAGCGGTCTCAAGACCGTTTGGTGCCCAAACGGTCTCAAGACCGTTTGGCGCCCAAACGGTCTCCAAACCGTTTGGAGAAGATATTTCCAGCAACTTATCCAAACCGTTTGGGATCAGATCTGAAACTATAAATAGACCCCCAGGGTCCCCATTTCGAGGCATCGGTTCCGGACGCCGAAAGGCTGCCAGAGCACCACACCGATCAAGTTCCACTCCATCTACTGCTGGTGTTGCGTCCAAGGAGGCCAAGAAGAGGAAGAAGACGGCGCAAGGAGCACATCTTCTTCACCGAGCTGCGTCCACCCTCTGCACCGAGCTCATGGCGGATCTATCTTTCTCTCCTATCCTTCTTGTATCTCGTATCATGAGCGAGTAGTCCTCTTTCACTGGGGTGCGGGGACTAGCCCCGCTGCCCATGCAAACCATGTTCTTTTGTTAAACTTTCCAAGGCAATGTATATAACTCTTCATTTTGTCGTTTATAGTTAAGCTTGTAGGTTGGTTATGTGCGTGTTTTCATCTTTGTGCTCCCTATGTTGCGATAACTTCAATGCATGGGTTCCTATGTTGCGATAACTTCAAGGCATGGGTTGGAACGTCGTTTAGCATGTTTGACCCTTGATGATAACTTCTGATGGGTTCCTTGAGGTCGTAAGTGTATGATCTGCGAGGGGACGAGCCATCTAGCCTTCGGTGACGCTTCTGTGCGCCTAACGCCTGTATAGGGGGTTCACAACCTTAGTTGAATTTTGCATCATCTTGCTAAACGTCGATGTTTGCTCGCATGTCACCTTCCTGCTTGTTTATCGGTTAACGCGGCTGACTCCCAAACTAGAAATAGGATGGGATTTCATCGAGGTCGTAAGTGTATGATCCGCGAGGGGATGAGCCATCTAGCCTTCGGTGACGCTTCTGTGCGCCTAACGCCCGTATGGGGGGTTCACAACCTCCGTGGATTTCTGTATCTTCAGAGCCGTAAGACATGTGATCCGGATGGCGATGAGAAATCGGCTGCCTATGGTGATGCTTACGCGGACCTAACGCCCGTATGGGGGGTTCTGCAGCAGTTCTATTTGGAGTGTTATATCGTGCCTGGTTTGTTTTCAAGAAAGTGTGTTTGTGTGCGTAGCGGTGGTCAAACCCGGTTCCATCCCATTGATTCCATATCATTGATCTAAACCCATCTTTTATTCCGCATTTACTTTCTTGCAATTAGTTTAATCAAACCAAAATAAACCAATTGTTCTAAATATTAGTTTTACTTGGGCTAGATCTAACCGACAAAGATTCTTAAAAACGTTGTCCTTTGGGTTCGATCCTCAACTATACTGCGATAAGATCTGTCCGCTTGCGGGTGGTATTTTTGCACTTGGTTTTGGTAAAAGCTCGGGGATATAAACCCCGAGTGAATTTGTTAGTGCATTCAAAAAGCCACATCATGTACATATACATATCCAATCTCTACATACTAGTATGTATCATATACATGTTATATATCATGCAATATAAAATATTAGCCATGATTATGGCTATATCTATTTTAATTCCTTAGAGCCACAAGGAATTAATACCAACTAGGTCAAAATCACATGCATGGATCTATTGCTAGTGTAGATCTATTTTTGCCAATGGGTTGATTAGTTCAACCCTTGAGTGATGGTCTTGCATCTTGGCTAACTAATTGGTAGGTTGAAACGATTATCACGCCTCATGTGCAACCGATGTATGGACACCTCCAAATGGTTGGGTGAGACCACCAGTAGATCAGTTCCCTACTCCTGTGATCTTCCCTCTTTGGTCCTCCAGTCCGTTGACTTGTTACATGAAACAATCGTCTCTCTTGATGAATATCTCCATCTTCTATTGCTATTAAACTTATTACATTGTAATGAGAAACCATGAGTTATATTCTCTGGGAACAAAGGTAGGAAATAATAATATTTTACATTGGGAAGAAGAGGGTTGAGGATATGTATGCAAACTGAGATATAATAGGAATAAAATGAAACTATCCAACCACACAAAGATATTGGGGTTATTGTCCATAAACATGCTACATATCCACCATCAAAACTAATTTTAAGGTGACACATGTAAATTCCATATTGATCATATATATATATATATATATATATATAATTTTGGGATTGTATGTGGTCTTTAATCAAATATGAACATTAATCATTTTAAATATTAACATTGTATACAAAAAATAGAAGCTACAAACAAAATCTGATCACAATGATAAATCCCAAAACATAGTGGATTGACGTAGCAATAATACCACTATAGGGAAATGAGGAGCATAGATTAGGTTGCGGAAAAAAATTATTTCCTTATTTCCCATAAAAACAAGATCATGTCAACAATTATGTAATGGGAAGGATGGTTTAATGAGTTCATACGTAGTCTTGGAGCAAGTCCAATGAATACAACTCGTTGCAGTAGTGCAACGCTTCTAGTTGCACTTGGATAGTATGTATGCAGATCCAGACTCAAACGACATCTGCAACAACTCCACCATAGACTATAGGCTGATTGTGTCCTACTAGCGGCAGAAAACAACCTCCATGCCTCTATAGTAGTGCACAAGTACCACCTAGAACTCTTGTCATTCTACTAGAACAGAAAAGAAGGAGTTGCCCCTTCTGTTGGTGTACTAGTCTCAAACTTTCTCTCCCATTATTGTTTCTCCCTTGCTATCCATCCCTTTATATGTTTGGACTTTCTCAGACTCTCTATTGGTTACTACAACCAAAGAAGACAACAATTGTTAGAGGAAATTAAGTTTTGTTTTGAGAAGCCCCCAATACCCCTCTATTTATAAGAGGGGGCATGGTTTGGGCTCCCAGTCTGTGTGGGAGTGGACGGGACCGGAAGATCATACATTTTCACAAACTGTGAGCATTGAACAAGTTAGTTATCACGTGAGACGATCAGTGTGCTCAGCAAAGTTGTCATTTTTCCATGTTTCCAATCACATATGAATTATCAATTTGCATCCAAATAATGCATAACATGATGTTATCAGTAATCCTTGATGCAACTGAATTTCTCCACAAATTTGGTATCTCCCCATGTGATCTGGTCGTCTCATGACCCCAACCAATCAGTTGGTGAGTCGAGCCAGACGGTTAACTCCTAGTTTAGGCAGAACTCCACCAATTCGATTTCTACTCAACCTGACACTCCAACTAGTCAGTTCAACACTTGAACCGGTCGATTGGGAGTCATGTAAGTTGATTTGTTTTTCAAACAAAATACCCAAACACTTTGGCAATCAATTCAATCATCTTTCATGATTAAACTCCTCTTATAGTATAGTTTGTATGTGTGTGACCTTATAAGTCCCGTATCATGTTGGAAATGAATGTCCAAATCTAGTTTATGACATCAGAAGCAAAGATTTGTTCCTAGTCGCTTGTCAATATTACCCATGTGAATGGAAAGTTGGAGAACAAATTCAACCTACAATTTGTGTATGGTGTTATAGTGATTGTATAATTCTTTTGAGTCTGATTTCCAGAATAAACTTGAGGCATGGAATAACCATCCTCTCAATGTTCAATCCATGTTCCTCAAATTAGAGCAAACTATGCAAGATATATGTGACTCCAATATCCTATATTAATCCCCGTGCATGTGCATGCATTTCTCAATATCGCTTATGAAGTGGCTAGGATATAAAACTCCCGTACGGGGGTGGATCCCATCAACATCACTCACATTCAATCCCCATGTGTCATAGATATCCAAACATCACCGTTATGGAAATCCTTATTGAAAGGTTAAGTCAGATGATGTCAAAGTATACTGAATGACATGTGATGAATGTAGTGACATCAAGTCTAAGAACCATAATCACCACCTTCACTATGACATATGACCATGATCACCAACTATGGTTCCCATTTTCTACTCTTAAGGTGGATTTGTCTAATACATTATTCCCTAACAAGTATCTTTGTGCTTGGTTGATATCGCATACCATGAGTGATGAGATTTTGACATCAACCAACACACACTCTCATTTTTTTTGTTACTTCTGTCTACGTGCCTTCCACAATATCATCTCACTAGGGACATAATAAGAATGTACATACTCTTAGCATTCAAACGATCTCATTGTTCAAGTCATGTACTTGAAGATATACATAATTGAGTAATACTATTCTTTATACATACATTATGTTTCCTCATTATCTTAATTGAGAAAAATAGAATGAATTAGAATCTTAACTTATTATTAAGAAAATCTTCCATGTAATTGTGCCATCACAATCATCATATGATTGGATCTTTGGGCATACATACCAACAAATAGTACACATGGAAGTTGACATGATTGTATACATATAACTATACATAATTCACATGGTAGTATTCGTAGTACAAACAATAGTAAACACAATAATACATATGGTAGTATAAAAAGAAGTGCATATAGTGCACAAGAAAGTAAACATAGTGATACACATGGAAATAAATAGAGCACACCAATGAACTTGCATGTGTGATGCTGTATAAATCGTAGTACATGTGGAAAACATATGCTAATACACATAATACACGTGACAATACAAATAGTAATTTACATGGCACTGCACATGGTGTTACACATGAAATTATGAATTCGTAGAATGATAGAATATATAGAATTTCTTGCAATACAAATGAAAATACATGTTAATATACATATATCACAAATACAAGTTAAATTATCACACATATAATTAGCATAGTCATACACTAGTACAAAAGTGACCTATATCATCAGTTATTTTTGGCATATATCATCCGTTATAAACTAGAAAGTAAGTGGGTGATGCTAAAATTTAGGATGTACATCATTGGTTTCTTTGTAAAATTGAAACCGATGACATACATTCTATAGGTGGGTCCACATTACAAAAAAATCAATGAAATAATACACAATGTGTAAAGAAAATGTGGTTTCAATTGGTAGTACCTCATTGGTGATTCCATGTATGTTCAATCTATCATTAGTTCCATGATGTAGCCAAACTAAAGAAATAGCACACAACATGAGACAAAATTGTGGCTTCCCTTTGCCATTTCTCGTTAGTTATTCCAAGTAGAACCAATGATTATGCTTAATTTGTCATCAGTTTATAAGGAGAAGATGAGGTAATGCTCAATTTTTAGTCAGTTTATCATGTGCTAACTGACGAGGTTTTTATGAATAAACAGTGAAAGTAAGGGATTTTTCATTGGTTTTGTTCACAAAAAGATCAAGTATGTATATGTAGTCAATTTCTTATGAAATAACCAACAACATAGGTGTGACTTTTTATATAGTAGGTATACAACCAACTATCCAACTTCTAGCCTTTTTGGAGCTTGTAGTTAACTAGAACTACTATAGTTTAGTAGAAATACAATACTTCATTAGAATTGCAGGTTGTATAGTATCACAACTTAAAAACATGCCACCAAACATGTAAGAAGACAGAAATATATATACAAGCTCAATTGATATAACTCAACATTCTATTCCTTTCCACTTCAATTCACACACATATTCAAGAACTCACAACTCAATTGTTTCCATTTCTAGCCACATTCAATTGCATCTATTTGCATAAATACTCATCAGAATATATACTCCATAACATCCAATCCTCTTCATGCACTTCACATGCAATTCACACACACATATGCATGAACACATATACACATCAGATGCCATAGAGTTTAAGTCCACATTTATAATATATATAACAAAATATTGACATCAAAGTTTTATTATAATAGCAATCAACCGTCCCAATTAGCCGACAAGTCCACTTGCTTGATGAAGTAGTCTTCCCACTCTTTGTGTCGGTCATCCAATTACTGCAACGTATAGGTTGTAGTATCATGTCAAAATTTCCAAAGAGAATGAGACATAGTTCTAATTAGATTTTAATGTTTATATTATCTAATGATAATACTTCAGTAATTATAATCCAAGACTAATAAAAATACCTTCTTTATACATTTGATATCTAGTAACACATGTTTAACATTGTTATCCAGGTACAACATCAAGTAATATCTACAAGCCCAATCATTTTCTTATACATGGCACTATAGATTTACAATTACATTATCCGATGTAATTAGCAAAGTAGGTAATATATATGCATTGGAGAGAGAAGAATATATACATTAACACTCCTCCAAACTACTATTTTCTTTTATGTATCTAATTTTTCTTTGCCTCTATGGAATGCTTTCATACTCATACAAATTAAGTTAAGAAATATGTTGCATTATTAATCTATTATATTATGCAAATATTAACAAAAATGTTGAAGATGGAAGAAAAATAGTTATGAGTGTATCACCAATTTCATTAGGTGGCCCACATTTTGTGTAAGTTTTGTACCCTAAGGACAAAAAAATACACAATATAGATCTGAGAATCAATTAAAAACAATTGTGAATGCTTATTTCTAAGTGAATAGAAAGAAAAAAAATTAAAATTAAAATCCACAATAATTGTATATTAATAAGTTAGAAATATAAAAAACAAGACAAAACTTACACAATGTTGAACGGAGATATGATCACGGTCTTTGAAGCACCAAAAACCTTCATCACCATAGTTACATAATCATTGGCACCACTCATATCTCTAGGTACATCACTAATTACCGATGGCATTAGATATGCCACATTTGATTATCTAAACTCACCAGCCATGTAATACATATGACTGAACATATATATGAAATAATCAATTAATATACATGAAACAATTAAGAAACATGTATTTGACACATATAACAAGGCATTCATACTCACTGAATCCAATGTTCAAATAGTGCTGTTTTCAACCATTGATAATGACACAACTCCAAAATATCTTTCAACACTATAATAATGTCACTATATATACCTACGACATCCTTCAAAAGGTAAATAACTATGATATTTGATGAATATGTATTTTCTAACCATACTCTAAACTCTTTGCATTTAGGGCCAAAGGAATCGAAGAGCTCCTGTGGAATAAATTGTTGTGGAGGACGTGTTGGAACCCTAGGGGGGGTTCTTAGTTGTTTTGGTATGCATGCAATTATTCTCATATTATCTTCGAGTTATAAACATGAATTCAATATACATTTATCATACCTCAACATATACAACAAGTTATTTGGGCCACCCAGTAATGTTGCCTTATACCTCTGTGACTATGGTGGCATCCAGGTGCTCATATGGGAGTGGTTTCTTTCCATGCTAGAATGACACATATGATAGACACAGGAGCATGAACAACAAGAAGGGGAACACATGAACTGTACCAATGTGTGAAAAAAACCTCAACATCAGTTGTTAGGCCACTAAACTTGCTTAGTGAGTTGAACAAGCTTCATTATCATAATTTAATTCTTATAACCATAATATAACCTTTTTATATGCTTTGAAATCATAAGACAAGCTTAAGTTTCAAATTTAGTCCTATTTGGACATTGTTTGGGCAAGTTATACAATTTTATGCACATTTTGGACTTTTTTGCAATTTACCCAATTGAGAGAATTTCATTGCAATTTATCACTTTCATTATGTTCCATGGATATTCTATCATCATTTGTGAGATTTTTGAGCCATGGGTCACCTATTTAAACCTTGGATTGAAGGTGTTTGCTCCAAGGGTATTTTAGGGTTTTTCCCCTTCATGGATGAGCTACCTTTAGTAGCTATCAACTAAGGAATTATGTGATTGTCTGGGAATTTCGACAAAGGAAAGCTAAGAAGTTCTAGAGGGACAGTGGGACATCTTCTTGTGTGTGTCCTTATATATTCTTAATAATTTAAAACCATGGACACTTGGATATATACTAGAATTTCAACTTTTTCTTTTTCTTTATATTAAAGTGTCATATACTTATACACAAGCACCAAAATGAGCCATTTCCTCTCCACCACCTCTCTCCTTCTCCCAACCTCGTTCTTCCTCTTTTTATCTACGAATTTTTCTGCCCATGGAAGAATGAATTGGGGATCTTCTTGGAGAAAGGATCTAAGGTTGAAATTGACTTCATTTTAGGGTTGAAAAAGCTTCCTTCTAGTGATCTTGACCTAAAGGTGTAAGAATTTCCTTCTTTACTCCGTCTATTTATTTTTTACAGTTCCTCCTAGCTTTCTCCCTGTTGGAACCTTGCTGTTCCATGATAGAAATTGCTCTATAGCTCTAAAACCCTACCTTTCTTGCTCCTTATGCTTAGGGTTTGCTCATTTGATGAAGAAACGGGCTAGATGGACGAATTCATAGCTTATTCTTGCATTTTCTACCCTACTTGCTCGAGATTTATTCTATTTGGGGTTCCATATTCTCATTAGAGGCAAGTTTTGTAACTTGCTCCACGTTTATTGCTTACCATAAGCTTTCTAGATCATGTTCTTGATTGAAAATGATGATCCATGCACTAAAAAGCTATGCTTGATTTGAATTTCGATTTTTATAATGTTTCCTATTCTAATTTTAGTTCTAGATGAACCTATGATCATGTGTACGTTATTTCTAAGGTACAATATGACTTGGATCAGGTTGGTTTGACAACCTATGGTGCTAAGCACCTATCAATCAATGGTAAATTTTAGGGTTTACAACTGATTTCTTCTATAAATCCATGATTCGATGATGGTACCATTGAAACAACCGTATGATGTTGTCTTCATGACAACTAATGGTAGAGATCAAAGTTTGGATATTATGGTGACATCCTATGGTCACCCCTTAGGTCAGGTATTGGATCAATTAGAAGTTCAATAGTCAACCATTAAGTACCTTACTGATGTTATCAATCAATGTTGACATTAGCTTAATATTTGATGCGGATTAATGAATATAGTATTGATCTAACAGCCTATGGTGATTTCATGATCACTAATGATGTTTCTTCAAGACTCTACAACCTATGGTGAGTTAAACATTGTAGTTGTAGAATCAATTAATCCTTAGACCAATGGTTTCTTGGGTCACTTGATGCAATGGTGTACCTATACTATTATTGATGGTTGTAACATATGAACTTGACCCAATGGTAAAGATCTACTATTTATATGGATAATGAAATATGCTAGTCCTAATAATGTGATTTAGATGGTTTCCTTTATATTATCAACTTAAGGAGATTACTTGTTGACAATGGATGGCTTGTTTTAAATGAACAGTCAATTGTGGGTTTTACCCTACTGTTAATATAACTTTTTGTGTTGTTAATCAAGGGATGTCTAGGGTTAGATGGTGACTCTTTCTAGAGAACAAATCAAGGACTTCATAGGTGGTTTATCTAAGGTGGTTACTTATGTAAACCACCAAATGTCTTACCTTTTAAACATCCAATGGTTTTGGGTGACATTATGGTATGGTGATATGGGTTGAATGATGATGGAACAAATGGAGGGTTAATCATAATAAGGTAGTCTTACCTATTCACTCATATGAATAGAATGGGATGATAATCATGTTGTGCTTATATGTAACCCTAATGAGGTATAGCTTGTTATACCTAGCTTTAATATAATTAAATGATGGTAATTGGGTATGAATAGTCCTTGAATGACTAATACAATCATGGAGACTTTGTTATTGTTGTTGGAATATTAGTATGCTATAACCCGATGGTTACACCTTGATATATGTGTGGGTTCAAACTTGAGAATAGTATGGAATGTGATGGTGATTCTTCACCTTATGCATCCATGATCCAATGGATATGTCGTGAGTTAGGGTTTGGGTATAAGTCTTGATTAGTAACATTGATATAAATTACCATGTTGAACCTAACTCTAATGCAAATAGATAAAGACGAGTATTTATGTTTAACATTCTTATATGATGGAATGATGGTGGAATAACCTCCTCAACATGATCATAACCTTAATGTGTTAATTGTTGGTTATCATAGCCACATGGTTGATACTTTCTTATGCAAAACATGTGCATTATGAATATGATGAGGGTAATCATATCTAGATTTCTTGCATGTTGAGGAATTAAATGAATGTTCTTAATGTTGATATAACCCTACTATGATTGTTTATGAATATCTCCTAGCTCATAAATGCAATACTATGTTGATTCGGTGTATTATATATAAATGATGTTGTTGAGCCTTGTTATAAGGCATGCAAAGAGAATGATGATCTTGCAGGGAATATTATGATGGTCTTAATGACCTTTGGGCATGGTTAAGCCCTGAATGAGGTGTAATCCTCTTATGTTGATAAGGGTTGATACCCTGTGATATGGTGAAAATGATTTATATCCTGTGATATTATGATGGTCTTAATGACCTTTGGGCATGGTTGAACCCTAAATGAGGGGTAATCCTCTTGTGTTAATAAGGGTTGATACCCTGTGATATTGTGAAAAGGATTTATATCTTGTGATAGTATGATGACTAGTGTAGTCTCATGAATGGAAAGTGAATAGTATCATGTGATTATGAGATGAGAAATTATGTTTCATACGTTTTATATCGTTTAAAGTTTTGATATTTATATGATTTCTAGAAGTGAATTAGGGTTTGTATGTCCACTTGTTTGATGCAGCCTTATTTCACCCAATTGGCATAACTAATAAATTGAAACTCTAATCATGTAATTCCATGTGCCATAAATCCATCTAAGTGTCAGAATTTGTTAGATGGTGAAATGAGTTTTCCTAAGGGGAACTCAGAGTGCATACTATTGAGTATGTGGGGGTGGAAAGTTGAGGATATATCCTTGTCATCTATAATGCAGATTGTGGAGGTTATCTATGGTCATGCTTCATACATGTGATGTGATTGAGAATGGATGTCATCGTGTCTCAGTGATTATATATGTGATAAGATTGGAGGACAACTACGGTTGTACCTCA
Organism: Alisma plantago-aquatica; assembly: GCA_963693085.1. Classification (NCBI taxonomy): domain Eukaryota; kingdom Viridiplantae; phylum Streptophyta; class Magnoliopsida; order Alismatales; family Alismataceae; genus Alisma; species Alisma plantago-aquatica. The sequence goes on along the minus strand of OY856410.1, from coordinate 1,438,814,757 downwards.
TTTGGTAGGGTATGCGTACCCACCTCCTTTCACTAGTGTCGTGACATGTACTAAGGATGGACTAGGATGTTAGCATCTTGACCATATGTGTCGCTGTGGCGGACCCGTACTAACCAGGGGTGGAGAAGATCTTAGTAGTTCAGCTCTTCCTTGATCTTGTATGCCACTGATTTTGACTTAGTAGTGGTCAATTGGATTTTGAGTGGTATCCTCATTTTCCTCAGGGCATAATAAAAGATGTAATATATTTGTATAGCATATATGTTTAGGGTTATACATGACACTTCATATTGGATGATAACCCTTGTTTGTTCTCTTTACATAAAGATGATGCTTAGTGCAATTAAGAGATAGTAGATATACTTATGTTGTGGATATGCTTAAGATTGTAGATGTGTACATACAATAGCCATGATTATGTTGATAACTATACTGCTATTGTTGATTATAATCATGATGCTAGCCATGCCTTGTAACTAGAGAGTCATATATTGTTGATCATGCTTAACTAGATAGTTGTGTTTATGTTGTAGCTAAGGCAATGAAACATTTGTATCAAATTCTTTGCCTAGTATGGATAAAAGAAAGATGTTGGGGTCTTATGTAAATGTTTCTGAACAGGTGCTGACGTTGAACTTGATTTTAATTTACCCATATTTTTGGGTATGTTCTTAATTAATGATTGATTGTGTTTTATGTTTTGAGTAATCTCATTTAGTGTAATGAGTTCTCACATCAGCCGTAATATTGTGTGATGAAACATCGATGGAAATTTCTGGCCACCTAAAATTTTATGAAACACATCATTAAAATTGACACACATATATATTTACTTGACGGGTTACTTCATTGCATCATAAAACACAACACATTAATTGAATTAAATTTAGCATACATTGGTTGGGCCACACAGGTTAGAAGGAGAATTCCCCATACCCTCCACAGACATGTAATGTGGTATAGGATCTCAGACTATTGGAGGAGCTCATACCTACTTAGAAGTCTTAATTTATCCTAGGTTGTATCCATCAATCTTTGCACCTCCATAAGGCCCATTTCCCCTTTATTTGCATATTGCGCTTTTACTGGTATGAGCAAAAAAAAATTTAGCTCAAACCCACCTTCAGTGGTCCTAACACGTCCAGAATGATATCCTATCCCAAGAAAAACCATCAATTCATTATTTATGCCAAGAGGGATGAACTTTCCCTCCATTCATTGCTCACCCATCTACAACTATTCATCAACCAAACTGACTAATCCGTAAAACTTAAAAATCTTGGGAGTAAAGAGAAGGGCATGCATTGTGAGACCAAGAAATTCACTATTTTTGCACTCATCTCCTAGGTTTCATGGATTGGGATTTCTCCGTCTTTGTTTTTCCTCACATCTATCCACTAGAAATAGACAAGAAACCATCCAGAAGAAGTATAATACTTGACAATAGAAGGAGTAGAAGGAGAAGGCCCTTGATCTTGCTCTTTCTATTTCTCTTGGTGGATTAATAGGCGGTGTTTAAAATAACCACATGAACCCAATCAGCGGTTGCACATATTATTGTCTCACCTTTTTTTACATCATAAATAACTTGATTCACTCATTAATTAATCATAAGAAATCATAAGAATGTAATTAATTCAATACCTTGAACTCATATGTTTGTCCTTGCTCAAGAAAAAGACCTTGTTCTTTTTTAACTAGATAGGGTCATTTCAAGGTCGGGTCCTTGTATTTTTTGGATCCATAGATGTAATCTCTTGTGAGGATTGTCTATCAATCTCTTTGTCTTCTTCTGATGAGCTACATAACATTCAATGTGACATTTCATCAAGCTCTTACAGGCACTGAAAAGGTTCAACATTCATCACTTTTTGAAATGTGAAAAGAAAGAATATGAAAAGTCTATAAAAATGTAAATGCATATGTCTCACCTCTAAATCCCTCCAGATTAGGTATCTAGCTGTATGATCCACGTCTTTCCAATCCTCAACATGGAGAGGCACTTTGCTTTGATTAAGGACTCCACACTAGTTGACAAACTCTTCACTAATCGGTGTTCCTACTTCATTAAATTTGATAATGTCCTTATTATATTTACCCCTAGATGAAGATGTTTATAGAGGAGTTATCCCTATCCTACATGTACCTTTTGCATCACCATCATCACCCTAGATAGGAGGCCCAACATGATCCTCATGCTCAGGATCATTATGCTCTTGTTTAGATGCCATGTGTAAAATCAAAGGTAAACATATGAAAAATCCAGATCACATTTGAAAAAATAAACATGTTAATGCAAATATAACATATGAAAAAGTCAGATCACATATGAAAAAATAAATAGGTTATATAATGAAAATACAACATAAAAAAGCAGATCACATATTAAAGAATAAATAGGTTTAATGCATGTATGTAATATACCTTAAACTAATACACCTTCTGTGTGATCATCACATGTATAGTCATCAGTGTTTGACTCAACATTCATACTTGGTAATAAAGTACAAAACATACAAGAGTTGTATATAACAATCACGATAGGCCAAATGATATGGTTGTTTCATAATGTACAATATGCATTTAGCCCATCGGTACAAAGTTCAAGTCTTAAATTATTGGCTTCTTTGCCAAATTCAAGGTATCATAAATCAATCTCTTCTATTTCTAGGAATCAAACACATGTCATAGCACTACAATTGTTGTTCTTTTTACCTCAGTATGCCAAGATAAATTATTTGGATCTACAGAATTAACACAAACATTGAAACTGTAGTATTATAGGTAGATAGCACATCACCTTAGAAGGATACTTGGTTTTGGTCTTACCCGATGTCATCCTGTTATAGCTAGAAGCATCAAATTTTCAACATTCTTTCAGATTGATATAGTCCTTTTGAAACAATACATTCATTTGGGCATGCATGTATCTTCTTGGACTCCATTCCCATTATGCACAACATATTTTTTGTTCATTATGTTGATATTGGGATTTTGTTGCCTTTAGGGAGAATTTCTTTCAACAACGACAATCGAGAAGTGAAGCTTTTTTACTCCATTTGCTGTTACCCTAAGAGTATACATGGACACAATTCTAACCTTTTAAACTTATTACAACCTAATTTTAGTTGTTTCTCATCATCATGCGCAACATTTTTGAATAAGGGAGGCACAGATCCTAACATTTACCCCATAAATATCTAACATCACATCAACCAAGTCAATAGGAATTTGTTCATTCACATCAACATTGTCGCCATTTCTTCTTTTACAGAACTACCACTACTGACATATGTTGATCTCATACTAGGAATATCTCCATGCCAATACCATTCTACATATACCTATAAAATCCCATTACAAATGACATGATCTTTGATCATTTCTACAATGTTAACTTTCTTGCTATAACTACAATTCCTACAGTGTCAATATAACCTATCTCCATGTTGTTTTCTATGTTCCTCTACAAATCTTACAAACTGATCAAGACCATTAATAAACTCTAGAGTTCTTGATGTGGATTTGACAACCATGATTGATCCATTCTATGATCATATTGATGACGAGTAGCACATCAAGTGTTAGATGACAAGTCAATTTGAGAGTAAAATTATGTTTAAATTGAGCCATAACAATCTATTAGCCTTCACATTGATGAACGTGCACCACATATCCCATTCTTGAGCACTTCATTGCACTAGTAATTTTATAATGTGTGTTTGATTACAATAAATGCTGGCAAAATTCCGCAATAATTCTCCATGTACACTATGTAGATCGGCAAATAACCACGTAAAATATGTGTCCAAAGTAAAAATTTATTGAAATCAAACATGATTTATACACTTACATCTTAAGTGAGATGAAGTGCTCAAGAACAATCCCAAATCAGAGACTATACAAGGTTTACTCCTAATGAGTAAATCTCAAATGGATTTCTAGGCCAACAGTCTATTGAGTTTAGAGATTTTTTTTTATTTTAGGGTTTAATTAATAATGTAATTTTATATCAATTTCAATATAAATCAATTTAATTGAGTGGAATTCATATCAATTTTAGTATATTAATTCCTAGGTCTGATCATTTATCCATACTAAAATTTAATTTCTAACATTAAATAATGCACTTTTCATAGATATACATGAAAGTAGTATACATGAAAGAATAAAAAAGAACATTTATCACAACTTCCATACAAAATTATCAACTGAGGGACAAAACATTACATATACATACACAAAAATTAGATCACCAATTCACATGTTTACGAATTATAGACATTTTTAACCAAAAGAAGGTGGACCAGATACCAAAATCCAAGATCTAACCACCAAAGAAAGGGAGAAGGGGGGAGGTGGATGATATAACTTTGCTTCTAGTTGGTGGAGATGAGGAGGAGGAGTTGGAAGCAGAGGCACTGCTGAAGTAGGAAAGGAGGAGGAGTGGGCAGTAGAGGCCACGCTGAAGTAGGTGAGGATGAGGAATGGTAGTAGAAGAAGCAACAACATTGGCAGAAGAAATCTGCCCCAATGACAGGAGCAACAACAACACCGAAGGTAGATTCAGTAGTAGTGGCAGGGGGATGTGAATGAAGGAGCACTATAGGAAGACTAGTTCCAGAGGGAACCAAGGAGGTGGGGACTATGAAGGAAACAACAGAGAGGCGAGAGCAACAGAGGAGGAGGAGTGTAGGGTTTTTTTGTCACACAAATATTTCTCATAAGGAGGGGAAAGAGGGGGAAAAGAGGTTTCTTATGGGGTTTTATGAACACTATATGTCATTAGTTATTATAAACAAACATATGACGTATCATTTAGTGTTGGTGCATTGGTCAAAATCACTAACAAACCTATTTTCAGGTGAACCTATATCATCGTTCAACAATGAAAAAATTGACAAAAAATGTTGTGTCCAAGCGACACTTACGTCTTTAGTTTCTATAAAAACAACCAACGAGATATTCCAAATTGGGGGATAATTTTTTTGGGATGTTTGGTGTGTAACCTTTCTTGTTGATTATGTGTGAAACCGATGATGTGGATATGCTTCCATATAATCGGTTATTTTACTAGGAGCCTAAGAGATTTGACTTTTGAATGAAAAGACCATGGAAGTTGTATAGTTGAAATCTTTGTATGAGCTATATCGAGTTGTAGACATAGAATGGGAGTCCCTATCGACCAATGGGTCATAGAGGGAGTCTCCTATTGGTTTATGGACTCTTGAAAAAGGCCATGACGGCCTAATCACCTCAGGGAGGTAATCTATGATGGGTTAGATACTCCTTGCTAAAAGTGTATCGATTTACTTTATTTGTGAGATAAGGATGAGATATCTTATCCAACAGATAAGGAATAGTTGAGATATTATCCCTAGATTATCCTATAGACTTTTACATGTCAATATAAGTGTGTGTGGATGCATGGACATTTTTCAACCATGCATGGCCACGTGTCACCTAGTTTCATATGGTGAAGACACCTCTTATACACCTTCTCTCATTAACCCAAGTATATATACCTCTCCTTTCACCTACTTATGGAATTTTACAAACCCCACAACTTTCTTTCTTGGAGACATATCAAGCATACCACTTAGATATCGTGCATAGTAGCTCAAGGAGGAAGGGAAGCTCGAGAACCAAGCTTAAGGTAAGGTCATGGTCATCTTCAACCTTGGTTGAAGTATGATTTCTGGTTATAAATATTCCTCTCTTTTCTTCTTTACCAAGTTCTTAACTATGGTGATTCCTTGTATATGGAGGAGTTGTAAACGATCCTTGGACCTTGTATAAGATTTTCTTAAACCTTAGAAATGTGAATCTTTGGATCTTGGAGCTTTGAAGTTGTTCATAAGGTGGGTTATATAACTTGAACCCAACCATGTTATTATTCACCTTCAATATTGTTGAATATGATGATCTACTTTCAATTTCAAATTCCTTTGATTAATTGATGTTCCTTTGAGTTCCAAAAGTATCTTATAACTATTTTCCATGATCTATAATAGTAATAACAAGAATCTAGAGGTTCATTATTATGACATCATCATGGTCCCAAGCCGATATGGGTTGAAGCCCCTCTAACCTCATATGATGGAGTGAATACACCATTAGCACGATATGGTGATGAGTAGGTACCTCTTGCACGTTATGATCATGAAGTACACACCTTGTGCATGATATGTGGTTAAGAATACACTTTTGCATGATATAAGGCATGAAGTCAAACATTTGGTCCAACCCGATATAGTAAACCCTAGAAGATATGCAATCCTATATGTTGATGTAAACCCACCACAAACATGATATAGTGAGAAGTGTATATCTCATGGGCGATCTGAGTAGTATATATACAACCCTTAAGCATGATATGTGTTCATACATTCACCTTATGCACGATCTGATGTTAGGTCTATATCCTAACCCGATATGGGTTGAAACCCTAGATGGCGATATGAAACCCAAGATGATGGGTTACCCGATATAGTGGTGAGTGACACCACATGAACGATATGAGAGATATCTCATGGACAATACAAGTAGTACCTACTTACACCTTATACATGATACAAGGTTAAGATCATACCTCATGCACGATATAGTGGTAGTTGAACACTCTAAACGATATAGAGTTGAAACACTAACCAATATAGAGATAAAACTCTAATTGATGGCATGAAACCCGATATACACTAAGGATTGATGTGAAAATATCCAACCTGATATTTAGGTTGTCGATGAAGGGACTGATCCCTGAAGATATAAAGGGCTATGAGATAAATTTACTACTCAAATTGGTAGCCCAATATGTCAACCAACTTGGTAACCCGATATGTCAACTAACATGGTAACCTGATATGTTACCCAACATGGAGACCCGATATGATAATCCACAATGGGAAACCGATATGGTATCTTGTATATACCACTTAAATGATATATGATGAGGCATCCACTTTATGTCTGATATTGTGCACATCTTGTACATGATATGGTATTAAGTATACCATGAAAACTGATTTGAGGTCAAGAATATAGCTCATACACAATATGAAGCTAACTTGAAATGATAAGATCTAAGTGATAGTCAATCCGATATGGATACACGATATAGTGTTAGAGAATACACCCTAAAACACGACATGGTGATGTGGTTACACCACATGCCCCATAGGGATGCATGATTTAATGTGAAGGTTGTATCTTAAAGCATAGTGTGATAGTACACACACATCTTGATACCCGATATGGTGGGGATACTTCAATCATATGTAATTGATTGAGTGACATATGTTGTGTGTTATGTTAATTGCAATATAAAAGATAATGAGATTTGATGATGGTGAGCTAATGTACCTTAAGTGGATAATGGATCCAACTTAGTAAAAGTATGATGCAATCAAAATTCTAATAAGGATATGAGAGAAACTTTTACATGTGAGATAAACATGTTAATAAGCATGCATTGATACTCCTAAAAATGTGTGGAGTGTGAATTAGAGTTTGATTCTAGATAATATGTCTTAAATCCTTAATTTGTATACAAGGGGAAACTTAACCCTAATGAAGGGTGATGGTATCCACTTACAACCCTAATCAGTTAGATTGAGAAATCCTAACCCTAATAAGGGGAATGATGTATTTCTCATATATCACATAGTGATGATGTGAATTTGAAATCGTATTTTGCTAAAATAGGCAATCCTAACCCTAATAACAGGAAGGATGTATTTCTCTTGAATTTCATAATGATGTCATATATTGTTGAAGTTTTATTATGAAGTGCAAATTGTTCAAGAGTCATGAAATGAACTGGAGGCATGGAGCAGTCATTCTCATTATTATTAAATCTTGTTTCTTGAACCAGAGAAGACTGTATGAGATATATGTAAGCTCAATATCACATATTGGCTCACATGTGTATGGCCATACTTTTGTCAGTCTCACTAATCAAGAGGCCTTTAATATCATACTCTTATAGGAGGGATAAATTTCTTCTCTATCACTCACAATCAGTCCCCATGTGTCAAAGTCACCCAATCATCACCTTTATAACAACCCATGTTTTAGGACTACATTTGATGATGTCAAGGTGTACCCAATGACATGTGATGAGTGTAGTGATTTCAGGTCTAAGAACCACAAACACCACCATCACTAAGAAACATGAATATGACTTCCATGATGATGGCTTCCATGTGCAAGTATCACAGTGGGTCTGTGTGATACACTATTTTCTAACATGTATATGTGTGCTTGGTTTGATATTCACATATCATGAGTAATGATATTCTATCATCAACCAACTCACACTCTGATCTTATGTTCAATTATTGTCTATCAAGCTTCCACAACGACAACGGATTAGAGAAATAATGAGAATATATATATGTACTCTTAACATATATATGATCTCATTTCCCTAAGTCTTAAACAAGAAAACATACGTCATTGAGTAATATTATTCTCTAGACATTTATGATGTTATTCATAATCTCCTATCTAAACATACAAAATAAATTGGAACCTTGCCTTTATTATTAATCAAATCATTTACATGTTATTCCATTACAATAATCATATGATTGACTATCTGGGCATACATACCAACATATCCCACTTGCACTTAGAGCCAATTACTCATGGATCTCATCCTGAGTGACATAACATGACCATCATGCTTTTACTGCAAAAGTTCTTTTAAAGACGGTTTAGCAATGTTTGCTATAAGTTGATATTTTGAAATTTTCCCATCTCTTCTCTGTAAGACTACTCGTATGAGATGGAATGTTGTAGTATACTATCTAAGATCACCAACCAATAAAGTACCTCCATTGTTGTCATTAGTATTTCTACTATGTCATCAATGGCTAGAACCTCACACAAGTTTACCCATATGAACTTCATACAATATCCTCTCATAACACAGATATATCCAACTTCTTTTGTAGATTTGAACAATTGTCATTAGCTTGGAACTCTTTCTTGCTTATAGTTATCATTTGTCATTAAACATAAATTTAAATTGCAATTATTTTGTCAGTTTGGAAGCTTTCATGGGTGTGACCCTTTACATCCAACTCATTCTTTCTACCATAACCAATGAACCAATTCTTTAAGTGCTTCAAAAGCACCTAAGGATGTTCTTTGCGGTAGTTTAGTGACTCTCTTTAGTATATTCCATATACCCTCTCCTCAAGTCTAATACATACAAGAATGCTAGGCAGGTATATATATGTGTATACATATATATATATATGTATATATATATGTGTGTGTCTCTCTCTCTCTCTCTCTATATATATATATATATATATATATATATATATATATATATATATATGACTTCTCATCATGTCAAATACATATGAGATGACCGGATATCATCTCCTCTTGTCTAATACATACGAGATTATTGGATATCTTCTGGTCATGTCTAATACATATGAGATAACGTGATAAGTACATAGCATTGCATTCAAGATAGATCTAATTGGGAATGCATATGGCATCTATCCATATGTTCTATTCTTCGTAAAAATGTGGACACTAGGCTCCTGAGAGATAAACTCCATGGATCATGGACATGTTTTCTCTCATTGGGTCTTGCATGTTGAACCCTTCAACATCTTACCAATGTATATGCTCTTACTTAGGTCAAGAATCTTTCTAGATCAATCTCTATAGACCTTGATCTCTATCTCATATTATGCTTTTCCTAAAGCCTTCATATAGATTGTACTTTCCTTGCCATGTTTTAATATTTTTAGGATCAGGGCATTATTCCTTATAATTATGTGGAATATTAATATGCTCCCACTAAATATATTGTAATCACATATTCCACATTCATTCTAACTCAAGTAAAACCCTTTGACTATCTTTTCAAATAGAAGATTCCATCTCTGAGATGCTTGCCTCAATCCACAAATTGACCTTTGGAGCTTATACAGTTTATTTGCATTAATGGATTTATAAAACCATTAGGTTGTATCACGTACCCATCCTCTTAATTATTCCAATTAAGGAATGCAGTTTTAACATCCATATGCCAAATCTCACTGCCATACTAAGTTGTAACAACAAGCATGATCCTAATGGATTTAACCATGGTAAGTGGTGAAAGACTTCATCATGTTCAACACTTTTAAATAGTTTCAAAATCTTTGAAACCAATTTACTTTTCCATGTTGGTCTTCTTACAAAACCCAAATGCACCCTATGGATTTAACCCTTTATGTGGATCCAGTAAGGTATACCTTGTTGGTGTACACGGAGTCCATCTTCGATCCCATGGCCTCAAGCCATTTCTCAAATTCTAGTCCCTAAATAGTTTCTGCATATGTTTTTGACTCATCATTATGATCAACTCACCACCTTTTGAGTTGTAAGATATCATAATATTTTCAACACAAGACATGTTCTACTAGAATTATGAGTTTTGTGTTTACATAAGGAACATGAGATTCCACAACAACTTGTGGTTCTCCTTGTCCCTATTGTTCCTCTTTAGGTTCAATGTTTTCTTATTTGTCTCAAACATTTCTAGTACTAGTTTACTTCCACTGATTCCTTTCAAACTAATTTACATTTAGGAATTCAAAAAACACTTTATTGTCGAGCTGGAATATAAGTAGCATTCAACATGATAACATTCACGTTATTTGTGGATAAAGCCTTTTAAGAAATAATTTTCTTATACAAGATTTACATCCTAATCATTATAAAAGACTTACCGGGACATTTCCCATGCCATATCTCATATGGTGTCTTTTTGAACCAATTTTCAAGTTACATTATTTTAGTTGCAAGCATAACACATAATGGAAATTGGAAGATTATCTATACTTTTTATAATCATACCATGACTTAACACAGTGTGATTTCTTCTTTTTGATACACTCTAAGGATACATTATCATTGTGTTTCAGGTGGAGTTCATCATGATACACTATCATTATCTCTAAGAAGGTACTCAAACTCTTATTTTTTGTAATTCAACATTGATCATATCGAGGTATCTTAATACTTTTCCCTAGTTAGTTATGTACTCCATTTATAATCTTTGTGAACATTTCATGAGATTCATACTTATATTTCATTAAATACAAATTTTCATATCTACTAATAATATTAGTAAATATAATGAATTCATTCCAACTACCTTTATCCTTTATTCTAAAAGGTCTTGTGTACATCAGTATGTACTAGCCCTAATTAGAATACTCATTCTACAACTAAATCTAATAAAGATACTTTTGTCATATCACACAACAAATAAGACTTGCATGTCTCTGTTGGTTCAATAACCAAAAGCATCTAGATAACTATCATATGGATTGTAGAGATGCATTTCTCATTTATGCACTCTAGATGACAATGATATAGCTATTCATTGCCGAGTTATCAAGTCATTCAGTGTGTGTGCCATACATATTTGTCTCTACAACTATCAAGTATAGTTTGTGAGATAGAGGGCATTGCCATAAAAGATCATATCTTTTAAAATAAAACATAATATTCTTGCCATACAAGACACATGATGTTTTCATTAATGTCATGCACATAATAGCAATTAACTGATTCTATTATGTGCCATTGAATGCCAAATCCCAACTGTAATGGCAACAACCCTTGCTCTGCACAAAGTAGAGATCTCTATCTCCATCTTCTTCTTAGATCCTTTATAAGGATGATAGTTATTTCCAATGCATGTCCATACAAGTGACAATGATGGCACTTGGCACTTTCTTTTCTTTATAATTTAAGTATAAAGCACATATTCCTTTTACACTCACCCTTCTCCATAACTTGATCGTAGAAGACTTGGCTTATTATTATCCTCAAAACACTTCTTAGCCTTGCCTTTTCCCTATGACTCACTTTCTCCGATCATCATCATGGATTTGTGCATCTTCTTCTTCCTTGCTTTATCATCAACATGCTAAGAATTAGATAAACTGATTGTATGATTCACACAACGCTTGCATAATCATATTCATCATCAACAAAATACCAGTCATTCCACATGTCCAATTATATTGAGCACATGTGGTTCTACTAGACCTCTATTTTTTAGTTTGCACTCAATTAGCACTTTCGAGACATTATACCTTCTTTGCTTTACATAATTTGTAAGGACCCTGACCTGCGTTTAAGGTTTACCCTATTTGTTTTTCTTGATCTTGGTGGTTTGATGCTTGCTAATCACCTTTGAGAGGTGATTAGGGTTTTGTTGTGCTTTGTTGAGAGTTCGGGGGGCTACTTGCAAATAACCCAAGTTTAGGGTTTTGTGTGCAAGTTTGCCATCTTGTGAGGTGTTTTCCTCTCTTTGCTTCCTCTTGTGTTGAGAGGAAGGCTTGGGCTTGTTGTTTGAGTTCTCTGGGCCTGAGTTAAGCTTGTTTGGGCCTTGAGGTGCTTGGCTTGGGCTTGCTTGAGCCTTGTGTCGGCCAGGACCACTTTGTGTCGCCCGGCAGGCTGGTGTGTCGCCCAGCAGAGCTGCTGCCTGTGTCGCCCATGATGCTGGTCTGGTGTAGTGGACACTTGGTGCCTAGCTTGGACAAGTGTCCCTTGGGTGGGCGACACATATCATGGACCTACCTTGGTTTCTCCTCCCCTTCCTTCTATATATACAACTCTTTCCCTTGCCTTAGTCTCCTTTGCTCTTTTGGGTCTCTCCTCCACCTTGAGTGCACGATACACCTCCCTTGGAGCTGGAGTGCTTCTTCTTCTTCCTTGGAGCTTCAAGGCGGGATGCATAATTTCTAACCCTAACTCTATTATCTCTTGCTATGATCTTGTTTATATGTTAGTAGCTTAGTTGGCCGATACTTGTGCACGGCAAGGCTGCTCGCCCGGCAGGGCTGCTCGCCCGGCAGGGCTGCACGCCCGGCAGGGCTGCACGCCCGACAGGCTGCACGCCCGACAGGTTGCACGCCCGGCAGGGCTGCACGCCCGACAGGCTGCACGCCCGACAGGTTGCACGCCCGGTAGGGTTGCACGCCCGATAGGGCTGCACGCCCAGCAGGCTGCACGCCCGACAAGGCTGCACGCCCGACAGAGCTGCTCGCCCGGCAGGGCTGCACGCCCGGAAGGGCTGCACGTCCGACAGGCTGCACGCCCGATAGGGCTGCACGCCCAGCAGGCTGCACGCCCGACGGGGCTGCACACCCGACAGAGCTGCTCGCCCGACAGGGCAGCTCGCCCAGTAGGCTGCACGCCCGGCACAAGCTGCATCCTAGATGTTTTAAAACTTTTCCTTCAACTTGATATAGTTATACACACGAGTGTGAGCACCTTGATCGCCTTTTCATGGTAAGAGCTATAATGAGTATGCAATAGGGTTTGCTTAGTGATATGGCTTATACATTAGATCATGAGATGGGGCATGATTAGGAAGAGGTTACAACCAATAATATGATTATGTGCTAATAATACGCTTAACCCAAAATGTCACTCTATGAAATAAGTCTCTAAGATATTCATGTGGACTATTGAATGATGCTTGTTATCATAAGATGGTACATTTATCTTAGCCTAGCTATACATATGGGAGTGATTATCTGTTAATGTTAAGAGTGATAGTTGTAATGGTAATGATAACGTTTGTCCTTTTATGTCTAAACCTAACCATATGCCTGGAGTGATTTTCTTGAATATCTGTGAAAGGACGAGCCAAGAATAAGTACATAAATGGTTGCGTTATGATGTGCTTTATACACTTGATTATTAGATAATGCAAGAATTGATAAGTATAGCATTTTGAATGTCATCTCATAGTCCTTATGTTGAAACCATGATTATTGTATACCCTAACCATGCAGGTGATGACTAGCCATAAAAAGGCTATGAAAGATATGTGATGAGTTACATCACTTTGATATTTACTCTTGTTGAAAAGGTTGCATATATGATACGTCTGATATCCCATGGTATGTGATGATCCTTGAGATGGATCTGGGAGATTGGAAAGAGGCCAAGTAATAACATGTGATTTGGGATCCTCGTGATGGATCAATATAATGAGAATTGTAGTAAAAACATAATTTTGAGTTTATGTTGTTTATTTCTTACATAGTTTGCATGTTATACAACTTGGTTGAATATTGCAATCCATCTAAAAGATACTAATTAATCACAGTGAAATCTATCATGTAGTTTCCCTGGCCATAGATCCATCATCGTCAGGAGTTGGTGATGGTGAAACGGGTTCTCCTTCGGGATTAACCCGGAGCGCATATTTTTGAATATGTGAGGTTTCTCCTAGCCTCAAATAGAGAGGGAAACGAGTCCAACTGTGGTTGCAGACTCGGATATGTGATGAGCATGGTGAACAGGCCCATGGCTCTAGTTATATGATATGATGAGCATGAATGCGTTCATGGCTCAGAGCATGGTGGTGAGACCCGTGGCTCGATTTTACTAACGTCGTGACCTGTACCAAGGCGGGCTAGAGGAAGGGTAGCCTGAGGAGCTGACCCTGTGGCTTAAGACCACTTGTGCATAAGACTGCGGTCCTGATTTGTTTCTCGTGTACTGACCACGAGAGGTGAGGTCGTGGATTCCGGCTCTTCCATTGACCTTGTATGGCACCGGTTATGGGCTTCACAGTCGTAGGTTGGATTTGAACGGTACGGTTCACTTCCTCAGGGCATAATAAAAAGTAATCCAGCCGTTTAGTCTTTGTTGCTTCAAGAAAACACGAAACATTGGTTGAGGCCTTGTTTGTGTAGATACTCTCTTTATGTCTTGCAGTTACTTATATGTTCTTCATATGTGGTAGAACTTAGATCTCTTGTCTTACTAATCTTTATTTACATGAAATACTTGGTACATCTGGTAAGTTTAGATAGCTTATTTCATAAGACTGCTCGTATTATACTTCTCATCAGTTATCTGCTTATGCTCTTGTTTGTCTGAGGTTTTGTAGTTGGGCGGGGAGTTATGTCTCCCGCTGGGACAATGTTCAGTTGTCTCACTCCGCTGGTTTACACCCTTTTTAGGTGGTCGAGCTTATCGTGGTGGTGGTCGTGGAGTTGCGGCCGAGCAGCAAGAAGATCAGTAGAAGGCAAGCTTTGGAGATGCTGCTATTTTGGATGTTTTGTAGTAGAGTCTAGAGTCATCCCTGTACTCTCATACTGTCCATATGTCTGCGGGTGGAAGGCGGTACTGAACTTCAACTGTGTTCCCAACGCTCTGTGTAACTGTTCCCAGAAATGACTTGTAAACTGAGGACCTCTGTCAGAAACTATCGTTGCTGGCACACCATGCAAACAAACTATCTCATCCACATACACTCTAGCGAGTTTTTCAGATGTATATGTTGTCTTTACTGGTATGAAATGGGCAGACTTCGTCAATCTATCCACTATCACCCAAATGGAATCATGATTCTTAGTTTTCCTGGGTAGACCAACTACAAAATCCATGGTGATATGATCCCATTTCCACTGCGGTATTGGCAGAGGTTGTAACATACCTGCCGGCTTTTGATGCTCAGCCTTGACTTGCTGACAAATCGCACACCTAGCCACAAACTCAGCCACATCTCTCTTCAAGCCGGGCCACCAATACAAGTCCTTCAGACTATGATACATCTTGGTGACTCCTGGATGCATAGCATACATCGACGTGTGTGCTTCCTCGAGCACCAGATTCCGCAGCTCATCAGCATCGGGGACCACCATCCTATCATGGTAGCAGACTATTCCATCCTCAGACTCATGGAACCCATCACGCTTTTTGCTGCCAAACTCTGATCTAATCAACTGTATTGCATCATCTGTTTGCTGTGCATCTTTGATCTGCTGTCTCAACGTAGGCTTGACTTGCATTTGTGCTACAAGTCCAGCTAACGAGGAAACCTCCATCTGCATGTTCATCTTCCGCAAAGAGACTAACATATCCCGCCTATGGCATACCAAAGAACTCAACTGTGCCTTCTTGGGAGAAAAAGAAGAAGACTTTCTACTAAGCGCATCCGCTACCACATTCGCCTTACCAGGATGATACTCAATGGTGCAGTCGTAATCATTGATCAACTCCATCCATCGTTGTTGTCGCAAGTTCAACTCTTGCTGTGTAAAGATATACTTCAGATTCTTATGATCCGTAAAGATTTGACATACTTCCCCATACAGATAGTGTCTCCAAATCTTTAATGCATGAACCACCGCTGCCAACTACAAGTCGTGAGTCGAATAGTTCTCCTCGTGTTTCTTGAGTTGTCGTGAGGAAAAAGAAACCACATGATCTTCCTGCATCAACACACAACCCAAACCTTTCTTGGAAGCATCACAGAAAACAACATAGCCTTTGCCAGGCTCTGGCATGACCAACACTGGAGCACTCGTCAGCTTCTCCTTCAAACTTTGGAAAGCTTGCTGACATCGATAATCCCAAACAAAAGGTACATCCTTTCTGGTCAACTTCGTCATTGGCAACGCGATCGCACTGAAATCCTTGATAAACCTCCTGTAGTATCCTGCTAGACCCAGAAAACTACGAACTTCTATCGGCATCTTCAGTTGTTCCCAATCTGCCACAGATTCCACCTTCTTCGGATCTACTTTGACTCCTGCAACAGATATTACGTGACCCAAGAATGTCACTTCTTCCAACCAGAACTCACACTTACTGAACTTGGCATACAACTGATGTTGGCGAAGAAGAGTCAACGCTTGACGAAGATGTTGCTCATGCTCTAGCCTGTCCCGACTATAGATTAGGATGTCATCTATAAAGACTACAACAAACTGATCTAAGAACGGACGGAACACTCTATTCATCAGGTCCATGAAAGCAGCAGGTGCATTGGTCAGCCCGAACGGCATAACCACGAACTCGTAGTGACCATACCTCAACCGAAAAGCTGACTTTGGTATGTCATCCGCCTTCATCCTTAACTGATGATATCCAGACCGTAGATCGATCTTTGAAAACACTGTAGCACCACACAACTGATCAAACAGATCGTCTATCCTCGGCAATGGGTACTTGTTCTTGATCGTGACCTTATTCAACTGCCGGTAGTCTATACACAACCACATCGATCCGTCCTTCTTCTTAACGAACAACACCGGAGCACCCCAAGGCGATGTACTTGGTCGGATGAAACCTTTCTCCAACAATTCTTTCTACTGCTTCTTCAACTCCATCATTTCCACTGGAGCCATCCTATACGGCGTCTGTGCAGTTGGCTGCGTTCCTGGAACCAGATTGATCTGAAAATTGATCTCTCGGGGTGGAGGAACACCAGGAAACTCCTCAGGAAACATATCCGCAAACTCTCGGACTACCGACACCTCTTCAAAGTTAAGACCTCTCGCCTTGGTATCCACAACGGTATCCACAATGTGAGCTAGGAACGCCTCACATCCTTGTCGTAACAACCTATCTGCCACCATAGCTGATATCAGACACGTCGGAAGAACCTTCCTATCTCCTTGGAAGATCCACTTCTCTCCAGCAACATCAAACACCGCTTGCTTGGAACCATAGTCCAAGACAACCTTATACTTCTCTAAGGTATCCATCCCAAGGATAACATCGAAACCATGCATATTAAGTGGTATGAGATCCATTTGAATGTTGTGTCTAGAAAAAGACAAGACACAAGATGGACACTCTTCTCGAAGCAAAGAGGAACCATTAAGAGGGGTTTCTAACAACAAACTATCCTTATTACAACTAACAGGTAGATGACAGTTCTCAAGCATTTTATAGGCGATAAAAGAGTGGGTAGCACCCGGGTCAACCAGAACAGATATAAGGCAAGAAGAAGACATATCAGAATGAAATAGCTCCATCTGACATGTCACTACTCGCGGGTTGACTATCGCCTCCGGCTGACTCATGGCATAGAATCGATCCGTTGCTTGCTATCCACACCCTCTACTTCCTTGAGCAGATGATCTAGCTTGAGACGCTTAGCCGCATCCTCGACCTCTGCTACCACTGGGCTGCTGACGATCTGATCCTTGAAGATTCTCCCTCGGCACGCCCGACAGGCTGCACGCCCGGCAGGGCTGCACGCCCAGCAGACTGCACGCCCGACAGGGTTGCTCGCCCAGCAGGGCTGCACGCCCGACAGGGCTGCACGCCCGACAGGTTGCACGCCCGATAGGGCTGCACGCCCGACAGGGCTGCTCGCCCGACAGGGCTGCACGCCCAGTAGGCTGCACGCCCGGCACAAGCTGCATCCTAGATGTTTTAAAACTTTTCCTTCAACTTGATATAGTTATACACACGAGTGTGAGCACCTTGATCGCCTTTTCATGATAAGAGCTATAATGAGTATGCAATAGGGTTTGCTTAGTGATATGGCTTATACATTAGATCATGAGATGGGGCATGATTAGGAAGAGGTTACAACCAATAATATGATTATGTGCTAATAATACGCTTAACCCTAAATGTCACTCTATGAAATAAGTCTCTAAGATATTCATGTGGACTATTGAATGATGCTTGTTATCATAAGATGGTACATTTATCTTAGCCTAGCTATACATATGGGAGTGATTATCTCTTAATGCTAAGAGTGATAGTGGTAATTGTAATGATAATGTTTGTACTTTTATGTTTAAACCTAACCATATGCCTGGAGTGTTTTCCCTGAATATCTGTGAAAGGACGAGCCAAGAATAAGTACATAAATGGTTGCGTTATGATGTGCTTTATACAATTGATTATTAGATAATGCAAGAATTGATAAGTATAGCATTTTGAATGTCATCTCATAGTCCTTATGTTGAAACCATGATTATTGTATACCCTAAGCATGCAGGTGATGACTAGCCATAAAAAGGCTATGAAAGATATGTGATGAGTTACATCACTTTGATATTTACTCTTGTTGAAATGGTTGCATGTATGATACGTCTGATATTCCATGGTATGTGATGATCCTTGAGATGGATCTGGGAGATTGGCAAGAGGTCAAGTAATAACATGTGATGTGGGATCCTCGTGATGGATCAATATAATGATAATTGTAGTTTATGTTGTTTATTTACATAGTTTGCATGTTATACAACTTGGTTGAATCTTGCAATCCATCTAAAAGATACTAATTAATCACAGTGAAATCTATCATGTAGTTGCCCTGGCCATAGATCCATCATCGTCAGGAGTTGGTGATGGTGAAATGGGTTTTCCTGCGGGATTAACCCGGAGCGCATATTTTTTAATATGCGAGGTTTCTCCTAGCCTCAAATAGAGAGGGAAATGAGTCCAGCTATAGTTACAGACTCAGATATGTGATGAGCATGGTGAATAGGCCCATGGCTCCAGTTATGTGATATGATGAGCATGAATGCGTTCATGGCTCAGAGCACGGTGTTGAGACCCGTGGCTCGATTTTACTAGCGTCGTGACCTGTACCAAGGCGGGCTAGAGGAAGGGTAGCCTGAGGAGCTGACCCTGTGGCTTAAGACCACTTGTGCATGAGACTGCGGTCCTGCTTTGTTTCTCGTGTACTGACCACGAGGGGTGAGGTCGTGGATTCCGGCTCTTCCATTGACCTTGTATGGCACCGGTTATGGGCTGCGCAGCCGAAAGTTGGATT
Source organism: Alisma plantago-aquatica (assembly GCA_963693085.1). NCBI lineage: Eukaryota > Viridiplantae > Streptophyta > Magnoliopsida > Alismatales > Alismataceae > Alisma > Alisma plantago-aquatica. The sequence continues at coordinate 1,438,795,184 of OY856410.1, read as the reverse complement.
TGAACGGTACGGTTCACTTCCTCAGGGCATAATAAAATGTAATCCAGCTGTTTAGTCTTTGTTGCTTAAGGCAAACACGAAACATTGGTTGAGGCCTTGTTTGTGTAGATACTCTCTTTATGTCTTGCAGTTACTTATATGTTCTTCATATGTGGTAGAACTTAGATCTCTTGTCTTACTAATCTTTATTTTACATGAAATACTTGGTACATCTGGTAAGTTTAGATAGCTTATTTCATAACACTGCTCGTATTATACTTCTCATCAGTTATCTGCCTATGATCTTGTTCGTCTGAGGTTTTGTAGTTGGGCGGGGAGTTATGTCTCCCGCTGGGACAATGTTCAGTTGTCTCACTCCGCTAGTTTACACCCTTTTTTAGGTGGTCGAGCTTGTCGTGGTGGTGGTCGCGGAGTTGCGGCCGAGAAGCAAGAAGATCAGTAGAAGGCAAGCTTTGGAGATGTATATACCATTTTTTCTTACAGGATATGGACTGGAATGTAATATGCTTCTCAGTTTATTAGTTTTCCGCAATCGGTTTTAATTAACCCGTGTTTTGATAAGCTGTGGTTATGGTGATTTCCGCACGTTTTCGCGTAACACCTCGTTATCTGTGTGATAATGGGATGTGTTGCCACAAGTTTTGGTAAGATCAGTAGAAGGCAAGCTTTGGAGATGCTGCTGTTTTGGATGTTTTGTAGTAGAGTCTAGAGTCATCCCTGTACTCTCAGGTCCTTGGCAGTGTTTTGACGTTTTTTTACGATGTACGGCCGACGCTGTTTGTATATCCTGCTGCTGGCCAGATATGGGCCTTTATGTGTATAACATGTGGTGAACTCATGTGTTGACAGGACAGTTGTTGCTCTAAGCTGTGGACATGTATCCAGGCTTGTATGGAGATGTATATACCATGTAGATGTATCCAGGCTTGTGTTGCCACAAGTTTTGGTAAGATCAGTAGAAGGCAAGCTTTGGAGATGCTGCTGTTTTGGATGTTTTGTAGTACAGTCTAGAGTCATCCCTGTACTCTCAGGTCCTTGGAAGTGTTTTGACGTTGTTTTACGATGTACGACCGACGCTGTTTGTATATCCTGCTGCTGGCCAGATATGGGCCTTTATGTGTATAACAGGTGGTGAACTCATGTGTTGACAGGACAGCTGTTGCTCTAAGCTGTGGACATGTATCCAGGCTTGTATGGAGATGTATATACCATGTTTTCTTGTAGGATATGGACTGGAATGTAATATGTTTCTCAGTTTATTAGTTTTCTGCAATCGGTTTTAATTAACCCGTGTTTTGATAAGTTGTGGTTATGGTGATTTCCGCACGTTTTCGCGTAACACCTCGTTATCTGTGTGATAATGGGATGTGTTGCCACAAGTTTTGGTATCAGAGCTCTAGGTTCACTGAGTCTACAGGGATCTAGGACTAGGTTGTGTATGTTCTTGTGCATTTTCCAGATTTTCTTACATTCATCTTCTGCCCTCAGCGGAAGAAAAACAAAGATGTCTAGAAACCATGAAGAACATGCTGCTGAGAACAGCGATGCTGCATCAGTCGATGGAGCTTTTGAGCAGGCACATGGAGATCGGGTGCCTGGGGTTCCCCAACCTGACCCAGCCATTCTTGAGCATCCTGCCTACCAACAGCTTATGGGGCAGATGATGGCTACGATGAATCTCATGGTTGAGTGATTTCCAGTGCCTCCTCCGCGAGCATAGGCTCCCCATGGAGAAGCATCGGGTATTGGGAAGACCTTTGAGCGGCTTCGCCGAGTCGAAGCTTCGGATTATGCTGGAACGACTGATCCAGCGGATGCAGATCTGTGGCTGAAAAGTCTTGAAAAGGCTTTCCGGATCCTTGACATCCCCGAAGCAGACAAAGTAAAGCACGCTGTCTACCTTCTGAAAGGTAGTGATGGTCACTGGTGGACCATCGAAGAAGAGAAGCGGCTTGGTGAGGTGATCTGTTGGGAGGTGTTCCGACACGAGTTCGTCACCAGATACTTTCCCAAGATGTATCTGGATCAAAAGATCAGCCAGTTTGAGAGCTTGCGACAAGGAATGATGAACATCACCGAGTATGAAGCCAAGTTCATGGATCTGTTGAGGTTTTGTACTCACATGGCGGCAACCGATGAGGAACGAATCAGACATTTCAAGAAAGGTCTGAGTTCTGAGTTGACGACTCCTGTTTCTGCGTTGGAAAACCGTGAGAGGTTTTCTACGTTTGTGGAATCTGTCCGGAAGATCGAACGATCTGTAAGGGAGAAGAGAGAGTCTATGGCTAAGAAGAGACCTGCTCAGTTCCAGGGGCAGAGGTTTGGTGGCTTTAAGAAGCATATGTTTTCAGCACCATCAATGATGAGAGGTCCTGGTGGATCGTCTCAGTGGTCTCCGAGTAGGGGAAGAGGTTGTGTATCTTCACCATCTAAGGCACAAAGTTCGGCTTCTGTGGCAGTGACAGGGCCATCCAGGCCACGGGTTGATGTCAGGACATGCTATGCCTACGGTCAGATAGGGCATGTCAATTTGAGTTGTCCCTACAGAGATGATGAGGTGACACAGCTGCCGAGGCAGAATCTTCAAGGATCATATCGTCAGCAGCCCAGTGGTAGCATAGGTCGAGGACGCGGCCAAGCGTCTCAAGCTGGATCGTCTGCTCAAGGAAGCAGAGGGTGTGGACAGCAAGCAACGACTCGATTCTATGCCATGAGTCAGCCGGAGGTGATAGTCAACCCGCGAGTAGTGACAGGTCAGATGGAGCTATTTCATTCTGATATGTCTTCTTCTTGCCTTATATCTGTTCTGGTTGACCCGGGTGCTGCCCACTCTTTTATCGCCTATAAAATGCTTGAGAACTGTCATCTACCTGTTAGTTGTAAGAAGGATAGTTTGTTGTTAGAAACCCCTCTTAATGGTTCCTCTTTGCTTCGAGAAGAGTGTCCATCTTGTGTCTTGTCTTTTTCGGGACACAACATTCAAGTGGATCTCATACCACTTAATATGCATGGTTTCGATGTTATCCTTGGGATGGATACCTTAGAGAAGTATAAGGTTGTCTTGGACTATGGTTCCAAGCAAGCGGTGTTTGATGTTGCTGGAGAGAAGTGGATCTTCCAAGGAGATAGGAAGGTTCTTCCGACGTGTCTGATATCAGCTATGGTGGCAGATAGATTGTTATGACAAGGATGTGAGGCGTTCCTATCTCACATTGTGGATACCGTTGTGGATACCAAGGCAAAAGGTCTTAACCTTGAAGAGGTGCCGGTAGTCTGAGAGTTTGCGGATGTGTTTCCTGAGGAGTTTCCTAGTGTTCCTCCACCCCGAGAGATCGATTTTGAGATCAATCTGGTTCCAGGAACGCAACCAGTTGCACAGACGCCGTATAGGATGGATCCAGCGGAAATGATGGAGTTGAAGAAGCATTTGCAAGAATTGTTGGAGAAAGGTTTCATCCAACCAAGTACGTCCCCTTGGGGTGCTCCAGTGTTGTTCGTTAAGAAGAAGGACGGATCAATGCGGTTGTGTATAGAATACCGGCAGTTGAATAAGGTCACGATCAAGAACAAGTACCCATTGCCGAGGATAGACAATCTGTTTGATCAGTTGCATGGTGCTACAGTGTTTTCAAAGATCGATCTACGGTCTGGATATCATCAGTTAAGGATAAAGGCGGATGACATACCAAAGTCAACTTTTCAGACGATGTATGGTCACTACGAGTTCGTGGTTATGCCGTTCGGGCTGACCAATGCACTTGCTGCTTTCATGGACCTGATGAACAGAGTGTTCCGTCTGTTCTTAGATCAGTTTGTTGTAGTCTTTATAGACGACATCCTAATCTATAGTCGGGACAGACTAGAGCATGAGCAACATCTTTGTCAAACGTTGACTCTTCTTCGCCAACATCAGTTGTATGCCAAGTTCAGTAAGTGTGAGTTCTGGTTGGAAGAAGTGACATTCTTGGGTCACGTAATATCTGTTGCAGGAGTCAAAGTAGATCCGAAGAAGGTGGAATCTGTGGCGTATTGGGAACAACCGAAGACGCCGACAGAAATTCGTAGTTTTCTGGGTCTAGCAGGATACTACTGGAGGTTTATCAAGGATTTCAGTGCGATCGCGTTGCCAATGATGAAGTTGACAAGAAAGGATGTACCTTTTGTTTGGGATGATCGATGTCAGCAAGCTTTCCAAAGTTTGAAGGAGAAGCTAACGAGTGCTCCAGTGTTGGTCTTACCAGAGCCTGGGAAAGGCTATGTTGTTTTCTGTGATGCTTCAAAGAAAGGTTTGGGTTGTGTGTTGATGCAGGAAGATCATGTGGTTTCTTTTGCCTCGCGACAACTCAAGAAACACGAGGAGAACTATCCGACTCATGACTTGGAGTTGGCAGCGGTGGTTCATGCATTAAAGATTTGGAGACACTATCTGTATGGGAAAGTATGTCAAATCTTTACGGATCATAAGAATCTGAAGTGTATCTTTACACAGCGAGAGTTGAACTTGCGACAACAACGATGGATGTAGTTGATCAATGATTACGACTGCACCATTGAGTATCATTCTGGTAAGGCGAATGTGGTAGCGGATGCGCTTAGTAGAAAGTCTTCTTCTTTTTCTCCCAAGAAGGCACAGTTGAGTTCTTTGGTATGCCATAGGCGTGATATGTTAGTCTCTTTGTAGAAGATGAACGTGCAGATGGAGTTTTCCTCATTAGCTGGACTTGTAGCACAAATGCAAGTCAAGCCTACGTTGACACAGCAGATCAAAGATGCACAAAAAACAGATGATGCAATACAGTTGATCAAATCAGAGTTTGGTAGCAAAAAGCGTGATGGGTTCCGTGAGTCCGAGGATGGAATAGTCTGCTACCATGATAGGATGGTGGTCCCCGATGCTGATGAGCTGCGGAATCTGGTGCTCGAGGAAGCACACACGTCGATGTATTCTATGCATCCAGGAGTCACCAAGATGTATCATAGTCTGAAGGACTTGTATTGGTGGCCCGGCTTGAAGAGAGATGTGGCTGAGTTTGTGGCTAGGTGTGCGATCTGTCAGCAAGTCAAGGCTGAGCATCAAAAGTCGGCAGGTATGTTACAACCTCTACCAATATCGCAGTGGAAATGGGATCATATCACCATGGATTTTGTAGTTGGTCTACCCAGGACAACTAAGAATCATGATTCCATTTGGGTGATAGTGGATAGATTGACGAAGTCTGCCCATTTCATACCAGTAAAGACAACATATACAGCTGAAAAACTCGCTAGAGTGTATGTGGATGACATAGTTCGTTTGCATGGTGTGCCATCAACGATAGTTTCTGACAGAGGTCCTCAGTTTACAAGTCGTTTCTGGGAACAGTTACACAGAGCGTTGGGAACACAGTTGAAGTTCAGTACCGCCTTCCACCCGCAGACAGATGGACAGTCTGAGAGGACTATTCAGACTTTGGAGGATCTTCTCCGTGCTTGTGTTTTACAGTTCCTAGGCAGTTGGGATGTACATCTCAGTTTGATAGAGTTTGCCTACAACAACAGCTATCAGCGGAGCATCGATATGGCTCCCTATGAAGCCTTGTATGGAAGGAAGTGCAGATCTCCTTTGTGTTGGTACGAGTCCAGTGAATATCAGCTTTTGGGTCCTGAATTAGTACAGCAGACGACAGAAAAGATCAAGGTGATACAACGACAGTTGAAAGCGACACAAGATAGGCAGAAGTCTTATGCAGACAATCGCCGACGACCTTTGGAGTTTCAGGTGGGAGACAAAGTGTATCTTAAAGTCTCACCGTGGAAAGGTGTGCTGAGGTTTGGCCGAAAAGGTAAGCTAGCACCCAGGTACATGGGGCCTTACTCAGTCGTAGCACGTGTTGGCAAAGTAGCCTACGAGTTAGAGTTGCCTCCAGAATTGCACAGGTTACATCCAGTGTTCCATGTCAGTATGCTGAAGAAAAGTCATCCAGATTCAGGAACAGTGATACAGCCTGTTGAAGTGGAACTTGATAAGGATGTGACTTATGAAGAAGGTCCTATGATGATCCTTGACAGAAGAGTTAAGAAGCTGAAGAGGAAGGACCTGGTTCTTGTGAAAGTCCTTTGGCATCACCGTGGTGTTGAGGAAGCCACGTGGGATCTCAAGGAAGAGATGAGGAGGACGTATCCCTCACTTTTCTCTTCGGATTTCGGGGGCGAAATCCCTTTGTAGAGGTTTATAGCTTGTAAGGACCCTGACCTGCGTTTAGGGTTTACCCTATTTGTTTTGCTTGATCTTGGTGGTTTGATGCTTGCTAATCACCTTTGAGAGGTGATTAGGGTTTTGTTGTGCTTTGTTGAGAGTTTGGGGGGCTACTTGCAAATAACCCAAGTTTAGGGTTTTGTGTGCAAGTTTGCCATCTTGTGAGGTGTTTTCCTCTCTTTGCTTCCTCTTGTGTTGAGAGGAAGGCTTGGGCTTGTTGTTTGAGTTCTCTGGGCCTGAGTTGAGCATGATTGGGCCTTGAGGTGCCTGGATTGGGCTTGCTTGAGCCTTGTGTCGGCCAGGACCTGCTTTGTGTCGCCCGGCAGGCTGGTGTGTCGCCCAGCAGAGCTGCTGCCTGTGTCGCCCATGATGCTGGTCTGGTGTAGTGGACACTTGGTGCCTAGCTTGGACAAGTGTCCCTTGGGTGGGTGACACATGTCATGGACCTACCTTGGTTTCTCCTCCCCTTCCTTCTATATATACAACTCTTTCCCTTGCCTTAGTCTCCTTTGCCCTTTTGGGTCTCTCCTCCACCTTGAGTGCACGATACACCTCCCTTGGAGCTGGAGTGCTTCTTCTTCTTCCTTGGAGCTTCAAGGCGGGTTACATAATTTCTAACCCTAACTCTATTATCTCTTTCTATGATCTTGTTTATATGTTAGTAGCTTAGTTGGTCGATACTTGTGCACGGCAAGGCTGCTCGCCCGGCAGGCTGCTCGCCCGGCAGGGCTGCTCGCCCGGCAGGCTGCTCGCCCGGCAGGGCTGCACGCCCGGCAGGGCTGCACGCCCATCAGGCTGCACGCCCGATAGGCTGCACGCCCGGCAGGGCTGCACGCCCGACAGGCTGCACGCCCGACAGGCTGCATGCCCGGTAGGGTTGTACGCCCGACAGGCTGCACGCCCGGCAGGGCTGCACGCCCGACAGGCTGCACGCCCGGCAGGGCTGCACGCCCAGCAGGCTGCACGCCCGACAGGGCTGCACGCCCGACAGAGCTGCTCGCCCGGCAGGGCTGCACGCCCGGCAGGGCTGCACGCCTGGCAGGGCTGCACACCCGACAGGCTGCACGCCTGATAGGGCTGCACGCCCAACAGGGCTGCACGCCCAACAGAGCTGCTCGCCCGACAGGGCTGCACGCCCAGTAGGCTGCACGCCCGACACAAGCAGCATCCTAGATGTTTTAAAACTTTTCCTTCAACTTGATATAGTTATACACACGAGTGTGAGCACCTTGATCGCCTGTTCATGATAAGAGCTATAATGAGTATGCAATAGTGTTTGCTTAGTGATATGGCTTATACATTAGATCATGAGATGGGGCATGATTAGGAAGAGGTTACAACCAATAATATGATTATGTGCTAATAATACGCTTAACCCAAAATGTCACTCTATGAAATAAGTCTCTAAGATATTCATGTGGACTATTGAATGATGCTTGTTATCATAAGATGGTACATTTATCTTAGCCTAGCTATACATATGGGAGTGATTATCTGTTAATGTTAAGAGTGATAGTGGTAATGGTAATGATAACGTTTGTCCTTTTATGTCTAAACCTAACCATATGCCTGGAGTGATTTTCTTGATTATCTGTGAAAGGACGAGCCAAGAATAAGTACATAAATGGTTGCGTTATGATGTGCTTTATACACTTGATTATTAGATAATGCAAGAATTGATAAGTATAGCATTTTGAATGTCATCTCATAGTCCTTATGTTGAAACCATGATTATTGTATACCCTAACCATGCAGGTGATGACTAGCCATAAAAAGGCTATGAAAGATATGTGATGAGTTACATCACTTTGATATTTACTCTTGTTGAAAAGGTTGCATGTATGATACGTCTGATATCCCATGGTATGTGATGATCCTTGAGATGGATCTGGGAGATTGGCAAGAGGCCAAGTAATAACATGTGATGTGGGATCCTCGTGATGGATCAATATAATGAGAATTGTAGTAAAAACATAATTTTGAGTTTATGTTGTTTATTTCTTACATAGTTTGCATGTTATAGAACTTGGTTGAATCTTGCAATCCATCTAAAAGATACTAATTAATCACAGTGAAATCTATCATGTAGTTGCCTTGGCCATAGATCCGTCATCGTCAGGAGTTGGTGATGGTGAAATGGGTTCTCCTGCGGGATTAACCCAAAGCGCATATTTTTGAATATGCGAGGTTTCTCCTAGCCTCAAATAGAGAGGGAAACGAATCCAACTGTTGTTGCAGACTCGGATATGTGATGAGCATGGTGAACAGGCCCATGGCTCCAGTTATGTGATATGATGAGCATGAATGCGTTCATGGCTCAGAGCACGGTGGTGAGACCCGTGGCTCGATTTTACTAGCGTTGTGACCTGTACCAAGGCGGGCTAGAGGAAGGGTAGCTTGAGGAGCTGACCCTGTGGCTTAAGACCACTTGTGCATGAGACTGCGGTCCTGCTTTGTTTCTCGTGTACTGACCACGAGGGGTGAGGTCGTGGATTCCGGCTCTTCCATTGACCTTGTATGGCACCGGTTATGGGCTTCACAGTCGAAGGTTGGATTTGAACGGTACGGTTCACTTCCTCGGGGCATAATAAAACGTAATCCAGCCGTTTAGTCTTTGTTGCTTCAGGCAAACACGAAACATTGGTTGAGGCCTTGTTTGTGTAGATACTCTCTTTATGTCTTGCAGTTACTTATATGTTCTTCATATTTGGTAGAACTTAGATCTCTTGTCTTACTAATCTTTATTTACATGAAATACTTGGTACATCTGGTAAGTTTAGATAGCTTATTTCATAAGACTGCTCATATTATACTTCTCATCAGTTATCTGCTTATGCTCTTGTTCGTCTGAGGTTTTGTAGTTGGGCGGGGTGTTATGTCTCCCGCTAGGACAATGTTCAGTTGTCTCACTCCACTGGTTTAAACCCTTTTTAGGTGGTCGAGCTTGTCGTGGTGGTGGTCGCGGAGTTGTGGCCGAGCAGCAAGAAGATCAGTAGAAGGCAAGCTTTGGAGATGCTGCTATTTTGGATGTTTTGTAGTAGAGTCTAGAGTCATCCCTGTACTCTCAGGTCCTTGGCGGTGTTTTGACGTTGTTTTACGATGTACGACCGACGCTGTTTGTATATCCTGCTGCTGGCCAGATATGGGCCTTTATGTGTATAACAGGTGGTGAACTCATGTGTTGACAGGACAGTTGTTGCTCTAAGCTGTGGACATGTATCCAGGCTTGTATGGAGATGTATATACCATGTTTTCTTGCAGGATATGGACTAGAATGTAATATGTTTCTCAATTTATTAGTTTTTCGCAATCGGTTTTAATTAACCCGTGTTTTGATAAGCTGTGGTTATGGTGATTTCCGCACGTTTTCGCGTAATACCTCGTTATCTGTGTGATAATGGGATGTGTTGCCACATAATTCTTAAGATGTGTTACCATATCAACAATGTCCATGTTTTTGTGTTCTTCATGGAACTCATAGTTCATGCAATAGAGTATTAGATATTTAAATGTATATGGCATCATTGGAATGCTTACAATAAGAATCCATTTAGCCTTAGGTGCATTTGGAGTGGGTTCCTCTGGCATTGATCTATCAAGGACATAGAGATTTCACTCATTGATGAGAACATTTCAGAAAATCCTTAACCAATTGTGAAACTTTATCCTATTTTGTCCTCCTATGAACAAATAACAATTTTAACATTTTTTTTGTTTGACATTTGATTCTACAAAGGAATATTGCAACCTTTTCAAAAAAAAAATTATTTGGCTTGATTTGATCATTTTTATCGCTCCCACAATTTTATTAATTAGGTCTTTAATTATTATCGCTCCCACAATTTTATTCAAATTGATAGTCCTCAATAACAATTTAGAATATTACAATGTAAAATATTCTAGCGGGCTAGATCCAAGATAATTTGAATGGGCCTGATCAAAACCACAAACACAGTCAATCTTCTAAGTAGGCAACTTGTGCTAATTACATCATATACAATTCTGGATAGATGATATGTGCAACCCCCAATCATAATTAGATGCATGCCTTTGGGCCCAGACACTCTGAGAATCATCAGTCAAGCCTAACCCAAAATATGACACGATAATAATACACCTCTCAGAGGAGGAACGTACATTGTTACCATCACACTTCCACGAGACACATGGAGGCATAACATACACTTAGTCAATCAAGATTTTCATGTGTGCTTTTGTAAAGCATCTGAGACTTGATATTTTAATTGAGGGAGTTTGAATAAATACATAGCCTATATTATTGATGTAAAGAGTCTTAAGAAGTTTCTATTTCTATTTCATGGCTTCAAGTAACCCTTCTAACTCCTTGTCTAGTACTATTGAGGCCCGACACGATACCCCATTTGGGACTTTTCCAAATTATCTTATATAACCATTTATGTCACCATCAAGAACCTCAATATTTCTTCATGAGACACTCATTTTAGGAAAATACAACATCACATAGACAATAGAAATAAAAATGTTACTAACATATTTCCCAATAAGCAGTTGATCACATCAATAACTATGAAATGGGAAGGATGGTTTCACAAAGATACACTTAGTCCTGGGGCATTTCCAATGACAATCCTCATCGATGTAGATGAGCACTCTATCTTGGATGGTATCTGTACATCTCCTGGTTGCACTGTACATCGTCTGACTTCTCCTCCACGAACAACAAACTCAGACAACTGATCCAGCGGCCTTTTAATCTCGCCACAGACTATGAGTTGATGTTTCCCTCCTAGTAGTAGCCAAATGACTCTTTCCTCAAGATAAGTCCACACATACCAACTAGAACTTCTATCATCCTACTAGAGGGGACAGGAAGGAGTTGTCCCTGCTATTGGTGTGCTAGTCACCAACCTTCTCTCCAACAACAATGATCCTCAGTTGTTTCTGTCCTGTAGCTATCCCTCCATAGTCGGGTAGGACTTTCTTCGGCTCTTTCATTACCACAACTAGAGAGGACAAAAATTGTAAGGTCAACATATTATCAATTGTCTATTTTCTTCTCTGGGAAGCCCCTAATACTCCTCTATTTATAGTAGATGTTACGGTCAGGGTTCCCAGTCTATCCATGAGTGGAAGCGACCTGAAGATATCAAATTTTTGCCACCTACAAGATGCCAAACTGTTGTCTTAGTGGTGTGTTAGATGGTCACCTCACACATCTAGAAGATCGTTTGGAAGTTTCTCAATAGGATATCAAATTGGCAAATTCGTTTCCAATTAATGTCGTACATTAATTTACTTACACCCCAAGTTTGTGCAATTGAAACAAGTTTGAGAAACATACAAAATGTTCATTTGTCACAAACGAGTTGTCTCACACGTGCGATATGCCTGTCTCACTTTCCCAAACCACCATCTGGTGAGTCTGAGTCGAGCCTATTGGTTCAGCAGCTTGAACTATTTGGATCATAGGGTAGAACTAAGACAATTCGATCTTTGTTCTACCTGATAACCCAAACGGTCATCTCAACACTAGAGACTCTTGTCTGGTTGCCCAAATAGTCATCTCACCCACTGAGATGGTCGTTTGGAAGTTCAGTCAGCCAATCTATTTATCTATTGTGTGAATTTAGTACCTAAAAACTTTAGTAATCAATGCAATGGTCATTCAAGATTTAAGTCCACTTCTAGATGAGTTCCTATGTGTGTGAGTGTATATGTTCCATGTTACATTGGTAGTGAATGTTCATAACTATCTTATGACATCAAAAGCAATGAGAGGTGCCTAGTCACACATCATTTGTACTCAAGTAAATGGAAAATTGGTGAACAACTTCAACCTAAAATATGTGCATGGTGCTACAATGTTTGTATTGTTCCTTTATCACATATATTTAGATTGAACAAGAGGCATGAAGCAGTCATATCCATTATTATTCCATCTTGTTTCTTGAACCTGAAAAGACTTCATGAGATACATGTAAGCTCAATATCACATGTGGACTCACATGCTTATGGCCACACTTTTCTCAGACTCCCTTATCAAGAGGTCATTGATATCATACTCTTATAGGAGGTATAAGTCCCATCTCAATCATTCATAGGCATTCCCCATGTATAAGTCAGCTAATTATTACCTTTATAATATCCCATGTTTTAGGACTGCGTTTGATGATGTCAAAGTGTACCCAATGGCATGTAATGAGTGCACTGATTTTAGGTCTAAGAATGACAAACACCACCATCACTCTGAGACCTGACCTTGTCTTCCATGATTATTTCTTCCATGTGTCAGTCTCACAGTGGGTCGTTCTGATATAATGTTCTCTAACATGTATTTGTGTGCTTGGTTTGATATTTCCATATCATGACTAATGGGATTCTATCATCAACCAACTCACACTCTTATCTTATGTGTCATTGATGTCTATCAACCTTCCACAATGTCACCTGATTGTGGACATAATGAGAATAAATATGTACTATTAACATATGTATTATCTCATTTACTCAAGTTTAAACATGAAGACATACGTCATCGAGTAATATTATTCTCTAGACATATATAATGTTATTCAGTATCTCATAACTCAATATAAAAAATAAATTGGAAGTTCACCTTTATTATTGATCAAATCATTTACATGTTATGCCATTACAATCATCATAAAAATTTCTCTCTGGGAATACATACCAAAACTTACAGCCTACCAAAGCCCAAAATTATATCATCATTGTTTCTATAGATACATGTTCTAGACAATTCAAACATGACCACACTCATTATTTTTAGAAACTATGGGAAAACCTCCAAAAATAGATTGTTTTGAACAAAATGTGGTGTTAGGTTGTTCTAGGGGAATAAGGTAGTTGGGGTCAACTAGAAGGATACAACTAGGTGAAGGGCATTATTAAATAATGCACATAATCCTATTTGTGAGAAACAAACTAAGGATGGGAAATATTTTATTTTTTCATGAGACCTTAAAATATTATTTCTCAGTCATTAACCTTCAAGTCACTCACATCTCTGTATGATTCATTACCATGGATGAATTACACTATAGGGTTATGGTGTTATTGGTACATAATATGAATCTTTTTAGTATCCTAAATCCTCCGCATAATTCTTAAGAGACTACATCTTCAAGTCAATTGTTTGTTTTCATGCAATATTCTATAACGATTTTCTTCCCTATTATCTATTAAGAGTAATAAGTTGGAGATACATTTTTTGTTGAGTATACTTCCCTTTGTCTTCTTTAAGAATTAAAATTAATATTTTGGGGCTACAAATAAGCTTTAATTGAACATTTTATTTTTTAAAAGTGTGTTTGGAATGACCAATATGGCTATTTCCTTGCAATTTTACTTACATGACTGCATGAGATATTCCTTATGGAAATTTCATCCTTTATTATAAAACACAATAAGTTCTTGATTTGTAAATTATATTCTTCACTTATCTGTAGTAGGTAAATTAGTAATCTTTATGGATGGAAAGAACACCTTCTTAAGGTGTTTATTTTTATAATTAATTTACTTTTTTTCTTCTATATCTTGCATGCCTTTTTGAATAATTATGCTTGATGTTTGTGTTTTAATAAAAATTTCATTCCAAAAGTATGTGTTTCATGCCTTTAGTACAGGAGATTCACTACGCAATGCAAAGAGCAGTTCAGTTGAACATAGACCAGGCAGAATTTGAGACAGATTGCGAGCAGGCTGTAGATATTCTGAATCAAGATTCAGGTGCCCAACAAAAGTACATGAGGTTAATTCATGCTATTCATTTCTTTATGAAGAGTAGAGTTGTCTGACGACTCCTATTTGCACGTAGAGAGTGTAACAAAGCTACTGATGGCCTAGCTAACTTCCACCTCAGCAATAGATCTGGTCACTGTTCTTATACTAGACCACCGGAGGCGATTCTTGATTGGTACATCATAGATAGATGTAATTGTAGTAGTACTACCATGTTTAATTCTAATAGCACCTCGTGTACCCTTCCTCTTGAATATTTTCCTGCACGAGGAGAGCGGGATGAATAGATGATCTCCTGACTTTTCTAAAAAAAATAAAAAATAAAAAATAAATAACATGAGCATTGTTAACCAAATGGATCAGCTAACGGGTATCCAATGAAGAGATCCAAGTTTGATCCCTAGAACCAACAATGATTTATCTCGTGCCACTCATCCAAGATTATGGGTGGCTAATCGGGCAGCGGTGGATAACCGCCTTCTATTATTGGTCAATATTGTTTTAAAATAAGTATAATGCCTAAATATATGTTCGAAGTTTCTCAAATCTCTACCATATTTTAATAATTTCTAGAAGTTTTTTTTTGGTCGGTAAAATTTAGGGCCTACTGGCATCAGCAATCCCTTTCAAAAATTGGCGTATGCCACTGTTTGCAGTGACTACACGGTATTATTCTTTAGTAAAAGGCAAAAGAATAGTTCGCTCTGTGCTCACCGCGCGGCTGCGTTAATTGGTAGAAGTTAAATATGTTTTACTCATATTATGTTGATAGGTAACAAATGAGTAAAGCTTTTCTTAAAATTACTATAGTGGAAGGCACACGTTCCCATTTAGAACCAAATAATGCAACAAAGTCGGTAGTAAATTAAATATTGAAAAATTATCTTGAGAAGGGTTACTTATTAGGAGTTTCAAGCATAGACATGAAGAACTTGACTAAATGTGTATTTTTAATCATTGGAATCAATGATATAATCTTATAGGATTTTATAATAAGGGGTGGGGAGTGAGAAAGAATCATTAACATTATCATTTCTAGGATGGCGAAACTTGGTGATGACATTATTGAAAAACATACGACATCACATGATTTCCCATGCAACTAAGGATGAGAGTCATATTGATTGACCCATTGAGGATGACACATTAGAAAAATATTTCCCAGTTATTAGCCATGGATTTTCTTCCCTTCTCCCATTCTATTGCAAATCTTCCCTTCTCCCATTCCCTTTAATTTTGCACCATGAATCAAACACACATAAATACTAAAGTTGATTGTTGTTGTCATGCAATTTTGTTTCATGTTTGAAGCACTTTAGATTTCTTTTGCAACTATTATATGCACTATTATGTAGTAATATTAATATTTTGAGACTCTATTTATGTTGAATATTTATATATGTACTTTATGTTTGTTAAGCACTAGAAATATTATTGCGGGATTCAATAATGCTTTATGTTAACATTTTCATTTTTCAAAAGTGTGTTTGAAATTATCAATATGGTTGTTGCCTTACAGTTTCACTCACATGAATGAATGAGATTTTCCTTATGGAAATTTCATTTTTTATTTCAAAACACAAGAAGTTATAGATTTGTTGTTTATATTTTTTACTTGTATAGTTTTGGTTAAACAGTATGTTTTAAGGATGGCTAGATTCTCTTATCAAGGAAATAACATTTTAATTGTTTTAATTTTTCATCTTTATTAAGTATGCCATTTTGAATCATTATTTTTTATGTTTGTTTTTTAATAGAAATCACATTCCAAATGTATGTGTACTTAATAAATATATGGGTAGAGTTTGACAAGTAGATCAACTAACTATCCACTACTGATCTGACCCAGGTTTGATCACTAGAACCGACAGTGATTTATCAATCTCCACTGATCTAAGGATTTGAGTAGTTTAATTGGGTAGAAGGGGGTCACTGCTTCTGTTATTGTTCAATTTTTTTATTAAATAATTATGATGCCCACAAGTATGTTTGGAATTTAGTGAATATCTAACTTATTTTATAATTGGTAGAAGTTAAAAATGTTTTACTCATATTATATATAAGTAACAACAAGTAGTGCTTTTCTTAGAAATACTATAGTGAAAATCATGATTTCCCATTGAGAAAAAATGATGCAACAGGATTGGCGGTAAATTATTATTTTTAATCTTGAGAAGGGTTACTTAATATGAGTTTGAAACAAACAAATGAAGCATTTGACTACATGTGTACTTTTAGAACTATAGTAACAATGGTGTAATCTTGTAGGATTTTAGAATGAGGGGAGGAGAGTAAGAAAGAATCTTTAATAATATCACTATTAGGATGGGGGACACTATGTGATGACATTATTGAAAAACGTATGTCATGCCATGTATTTTCATGCAACTAAGGATGAGATGGAAATTTATTGAACTATTGAGGATTACACTTCAGAAAAATTATTTCTCATTTAAAAAAAATCCCATTTATTATTCATGGAGTTTCATCCCTCTTCACATTACTTTATAATTCCTTACTATGTATTAAAGACACATACATCTGAAAGTTGCTTGTTTGTTGGGAAGAAATATTCAGTCTTGTTTGCTAAACTTTAGATATTATTTTTATAAATTTTATGAAGTATTGTGTAGTAATATTAATAAATTAGAGACACTATTTATATTCAATATATTTACTTTATGTTGTTTAAGCATTATAAATAGTATTGTGGGGCTTAAATAATTCTTTACGTTTAACAATTTCATCTCTCAAAGAATACAAATATGGTTGATTCCTTATAAGTTTATTCACATGAATACATGAGATCGTCTATATGATATTTTATTTTTTTAAACTCAATTAGGTGGCTATCACCTTTCTACAACTTGCCTCAAACTGGGAGCACACTTCAAAGAAGAAGGAAAGATGAGAAATAGACCGCATCGACAACAAAATAAAATAGACAAAACTTCTGCTTGCTCTCCATTTTGACCCCCGTCTCACCAATGAAACAACAGAATGACAAATCCTAAGATAGACGAGAGCGAGTGGCAATAGAAGGCAAGATGTGGTTTATCGAAATTAGAGGAAAAAAAACTAAATACTTTGACTCTTCAGTGAAATCTAGAAGGCGGAGAAATAAGATTACCAATATCAAGGATGAAAATGGATATTGGGTAGAAGAAGATGGACTTTTGAAGAAACTAACCATCTTTTATTTTCTAATGTGCATTAGGAAGCATCCCTCTCTGAGCATTGAGATGCATGCAAACCTTCCCATCCCTCCACAATGTCGACATTTCAAATCTTGCTTTCACACCCTCATAAGATGAGATATGGAAGTCCCTCCAATCTATAGCCCCTCTCAAAGCCCTCAGGCTATATGGGATAGACTCCTCATTTCTACAGAATAATTGGCCCTTGCTCAAAGACCAAATTTGCAAATTTTTTATTGGTCCCTACAAAGGTTGCACCATTGTACAAACGGTTGTTGAGTTCACTTGGTTCTCATCCCCACGGTCACGTCACTGGAAGCATGCTCGTAGTTTCAGGAAATTTTTATTAACAATGTATGTTGAAAACTCCAATCCAAAGTGATTAATGCTCGCATTAAACCTTTCGTCAGCTCCTGGATCTAGCCTTTCCAATCAAGTTTCGTTCCAAGATGGAACATAGGTGACAATGATGTCCTAGTAAAGGAAATCATTCATTTGATGGAATCCCAACAATGCAAGAAGCACTACATGGCGATCAAGCTTGACTTTATGAAGGATTTGGACAAGTTGAGTTGGCTTTTTATTGAAGACACTTTCTTTAGGGCATCTATATTTAAAAGTATCATAGATTTAATTATGTGAATTATCAGATCTAGAAACACCTTTATTCTATGCAACATCAAGAACATCAAACCTTTTAAACCTTCTTGCAGGTTCAAATAAGGGGATCCCCTATCCCCTTACCTTTTTGTCCTTTGTCATGAGAGGTTAAGTCATCTGATCAATAAAGATGTTGTGAAGGGTGGATGGAAGTCAGTTATCCTCAATAGGTAGAATTTGAGGTTTTCACATGTTAGCTTCACTGATGATATCCTCCTATTTGGAGAAGCACCTATCTTGCATGCTGACACGATCAAGCGATGCATGCATCGCTTCAGCTTGGCCTCCGGCCAATTTCTCTCCCAAAAAAACATCATTAGTCTTTTTCTCTATTAGAATGCAACGAGTCTTGAGATTTCAATTTGTAGAAAATTATATGTTTAGGAAACCATCAACTTTGGAAGGCATCTTGTAATTCAAGTCATCCACAAACACAAAAAAGAACTTGAACTACCTCAATGATAAGATCCAATACCATATCAATAGTTGACAACACATGATTCTCTCAATGGTCGGGTGAATAACTCTCTACAAGTTAGTTCCACTCTCTCAATCCTGCTACTCCATGCAAGTCGTACTTCTACCAGCATCATTCAAAGATAGGAACATCATGTTAATTAGAAATTTCATTTGGAATGTCCGGCGATGATGAGATGCCAAAACCTAGTCACCCTGAAGCACCTCACTAAACATTTTCATAGAGAAAGTCAGGGTGTAATGAAATCAAGAGACTTTAATAAGTTGTTGTTTATGAAGATGGCATGGAGCTTCTTTTAATACAAGCTTGTACCCTTGGTCGATCTCATGAAAGAAAAGTACAAGGTTCTAGGTGTCAAAAATTCTTTGTGCTCACACACATGGATTAGTATCAAAGCCTTGTTTCCCATCTTAGTCAACAATTCAAGGAAGGTGGTAATCTCTAGTGAATCTATTGAATTGTGGTTTGAACCCTAGGTGGGGGAAGGATATGTATCTACTCTCAAACCATATCTCATTATACCGGAGGATATAAAGGACCTGACAGTTGCGAGTTTAGTCTTTGATGAAGGCCTTTAGGTCACCATCTAAGAAATTTGGCTATTGAAACCACCATCCAAGATATTCTTCTAATGCCCCCCCAAACATTTATATGGATAGGACAGTATATCATGGCTACACACTAGATATGGTCACTACACAACAAAATCTACATATAGAATCCTCACCAACTTCTCAAACTCTGATGAACTACATTACTATCGAGAACTTTGGTTCTCTACAATATCTCAAAGAATGAAGACTCACATGTGGCTCGTACATTGGTATCCTCTACTGACAAATAAATTAATATTCAAGAGGAAGCTCTACTATGATGCCTCATCCTCATTCTTCCACGCTGCACTTGAAACAACTTTTCATAGTCTATGTGACTGCCTCAAATCCAATCTAACTTAAAGAAGACTAATTCCCAGGGAAAATTTCGAGTTCTTTGTTATAGATTGAACTTCAGAATGGATCGGCTATAATTTGAAGATCCTGAAAGGCATATAGGATTGGAACATGTTGTTTGTGGCCTCATGCTAGTTAATCTGGAAGAATAGAACCATTTCTATCTTTGAGGGTAAAACCATATAATGTGGTGGAGGTCTTATGCTAATAAAAAATGGCCTCTGTAGAGGTTGCATTTCATGGCTCCCAAAGAGTTATACCTCCTAAGATGCTTCATGAAATAACTGCACATCGCTTCCTTAGGTTCCAATATGCATGCAGGTGGACACTACTATGAACAAAACCACAAACTTCAAATCTACAAGTTTAGTACTACGAGACACTCTTGGAAAATGTCTATATGTAGAAACTAAGTACATGAGAGGATATGATCCAATGGATGGAGAACTATTCATATCTTGGAAGGATTGTGATATGCCAGAAACAACAACATTGGACAAGGGGACATCCTTACTGAATCGAGCAATGTAGTCCTTCATAATCATAATATCGGCATTACCCCACACAAATACAAGCTTCTAGTGCATGACATAAGGTTTCTTTCAAGGGAGATGAATATCCAAGGCATCTTTCATCAGAAGAGAGATTGTAACAACCTGGCCGATCAACTTCCTAAACATTATCTAAAAAAATCAGATTCTCAGTTACCCTGAAACTCTTGTCCACCCTTTCTACTATCATGTTATCTCAAAGACTTAGCTACTTTTTCCTAAATTTCTAGAGATTCGTCGGACTAGATGACTCCACCGTAATCAGTTGGTCTGATAGGTTTTAAGAAAAAATCATTTTTTTAAACACAACTTCTTGATTGGTTAATTATATATTTTTAACTTTTTTGTTGTCGATCATTATTAGATTTAAGCATGGAAATCTTATCTTCTAGAGGTATGCATGTTTCCTATTCATTTTCTTCTTTCATTATTACAATATATGTGATTCTCTATGATATTCTTGATGATAAAAGGTATCCCATGTTGACATTATACATCCGATAGGTATTGTTTATTGCATTCGGATTACTCTTTTATTTGATATACACAACCAAATTTTTTTTTTCAGTTCTTACATATCTTCAAAAAGTCATAGGAGATTATTAAAACTTAGAGAGACTAGAAATATCATTCTTATATATTGTAGATCTAACATTTTCTCACATTGAGGTGAAAAGAAACACCACAAATGACAAAAAGCCTCTTGACATGTATATCATAAATGATTATCAACAAGTGACCTATATAGGGAACATGGGAAGTAAGGTATCCCCTTTTCAATATTACTAGTTGGTTGGAAGTAACCTTTATAGGCCAGATATACCTTACATAATTACACCAAGATTAAATATTATACTGCACATTGCCCATACATGCACCCATTACTTTTTAGTTTTCAACAAGGATCTTAAAATTACCAAGTGAAGTGGATAACCATGCTTCATTCCAACCCCAATAACTTTCATGCCTTAAAGAAATTATCCTACAAATTTGATGCTTCAATGCATTTCATGGTTCCATTGGATACAAAAGTGTTGTTTGAAACCATTACCCCTCAAAAAACAATAATTTGATCATCAATCAGTATTTGTACTCAAGGTATAACACAAGAACTAAATAAATTACCTTATTCTTTTCATCTGATAATACCTTAAGTTCACTTATATAGACAGAGTCTGAGTGCTACTACTCTTTTTTTTTTCTCTCGTATCAATGAGTGTGTGTCCATGCTTGATTTAAAGATTCAATTATCCATTATGAGAAGCTTCCAGTTGTATTGGAAACATGGAATTACATATACATTTAATTTTTGGGGCTTACTTGGTTAAAAATGTTAAAAGATTTATTAATATTTACAGAAGTGTGATAGTGTTATCACATGTCTCGGTACTCATCTCTATTTTTTGGCTATTTTGTGAGGAACTTATGCCTATCCATAAAAGAATCTAGGCACTCTTCACTTTCAGAGAACGGTGTACAATATTGTGCATTTAATTTAGTTTGTAGTTGGAATACATTCTTCACCTAATGATCATGTTACTAAAATCCATACATTTTCTTCCAAATGAGATGTAGAAATTCCACCCTAAGTCACTGAAGGTCATGCAACATTCAATGACCCAGAATATTGGCAATGGTACATGTGTGAAAAGCTAAACTAAAAATAAATGAATTTGTAATAAATTTACTTATATAACTAGAAAACAATAATATATTGGTTTGCATTAGAGTTTAGGTGAGAAACACGTGTAAGCATAGAGTGTACATATCACAAAACAATTAAATAATATTCAATAATGGGGATAAAGCAATCCCTACATGTTTGTAGTATATTATGCAATACATGTTACATAGCAATTTAAACATGTTGCATACATTGACATTCCTAACTACTTGATACTCTTTTATGTTGACTTGAGAGTTATACTTTATCCTTATTTTGATAATGACTTAACCATTCCATTCCTATGTATCTAAGATGTTTGGTCAAGATTGATTTCAGGCGTTAGCTACATGAAAACGATCAAATTACACAAGCCCTCTCTTGTTCAAGTTCAAGTCAAATGCAATGCATGTGTCTAATTTGGGAAATCACTCCAAACAACCTCAGAAGAATTTTGAAATCACTTGTATTGATGATATGACGTGTAACTATGATGAGAAAAATTTGTGGGACACTTAATACCAAGGTTTAATCACCCAAAAGTCAACTTAGAAAATTTGCCACTAGCTGTTCATCGGTCGAGTTGGAGACTCAACCGATTCTATGATTGATTTTTTGAAGATGACCCATTGGTCAAGTTGTACACTCATAGAACTAGACTAACTGACTCACTAAGAAAATTTAATTTTAGCTCATCAGTCAAGTTTCCCAGAACAAACTGGACAGATAGTTTGAAAATTGGCTTTGTCTTTTAGTTGATCAGTCGAGTTACCTTTATTGAAACTCGTATGAATGTACTGTATGAAAAATGTAGAAAAAGTGATTATAACCGTTGGTGAGTTGTTTTGGGTCAAAATAGATCTGTTGCATTTGGAAATTGTCTATATTTTGAGCCTAAGCAATCCCTAACTCAAGGGAGCACCCCCAGCTATAAACAGAACCCCTTGTTGTTCATTCCTAGTTTTCTCATTCATTCTATTATAAGTCCTTTCTATAGTTAAGTGTGTTGCAACTCCTTGAGCCCCTTTCTCTCTCTAGCATATACTTCATTTCTTGACTGTGAGTGAGTTAGGAATATTGTAAGAGAGCTCCACCCTTTTGCATGTAAAGCTCTCATCTTCTACCACTTTCCTATCCCCTTCCTACATGAAGAAAATGTGAAGCAATCTTCCCATAGTGAAGGAGGGGATGTTTCTATGCCTCTTCAATATTGATGAAGAGGTGTTGATCTTCTCCATGTGAAGGAGAATGAGAGGTTGAAGATCCAAGAAGAGTGGCAAAGTCCTTGAAGGTGGAAGACTTGTGCATGAGTGGGTAAGACCTTGGTGAAGGCTGAAGATTCTTGCAAAGTGGGTAAGTCCTTGGTAAGGTTGATACTCTTTCTTCTTGGATAAGTAAGCCCTTTGGTGGTCTTGTGTTGTAACTCTTATCAGTGATAATATAGAGAAAAGCATTTGCAATGTCCTAGAGGTTGACCTCTCTAGGTAGTGGACTGAATCTCTCCTAGTTTGGAGAGTGGAACCATTCTACATTGCCTTGTCAAGTTCTTTCTATCAATTTCTTTCACCCTTTCTATGCTTGTTAGTTAGGACTTCAAATTTCACTTAAGCTATTGGATTCAATTTTATATAATTTGAAGGTCTAGTCTATCTTGTGAGAAATTTTGTAGCTCTATTCACCCCCTCCCTATAGAGCCCTAGATCCAATAAGTGGTATTGGAGACAAAGATCTTCTCCAACAATCTCTCACAAGATGAGATGGTGGCATACAACGTACTTGGTTATATAAACCTAGAAGGAGGCTTCTCCATGTGTCCTCCGATTTTTGATGGCACCAACTTCCTCTATTGGAAGAGGTGTATGCAGTTCTACATTCAAGTGATGAACTTTAACATGTGGAAGGTGATGGTCACACCTTACAAGGAGCCAACCAGAGTTGTTTCAACATGTAGAGAAGCTACTCTCAAGTCCATAAGCATCCTCTACACTGCCCTCAACCCAACGGAGTTCAACTGGATCTCATCTTAGGACACCGCCTATGAGATTTGGGACAAATTGTGCATCACCTATGAATGCACAAAGTAGTTCAAGGAGGCAAAGATATACATGTTGAACAACCTTCTAGAGAACTTCTTGATGGGTAACAAAGAAGGGATTGTGGAAATGTACTCAAGACACAATGCCATCATTAATGGGATGGCTGCATTGGGCAACACTGTGGATATAAGTGTAATCAACTCCAAGATCTTGAGGACTATACCAAAAAGATGGGAGTCAAAGGTCACCTCCATTAAAGAAGTGAGGAGCCTTTGTGACATCCCAACTGAAAAGCTCATTGGCAACCTCCAAGACCATGATCCAAGGATTGCCAAGCAAGAAGAGAAGGAAGCCAAGAAGATCAAAGATAGTGCATTCAAAGCACAAGTGGGGATTGTTATCCTTCAACAACAACTTTCTTGTTGGACTTATACATCCTCCTCTAGTGACGATGATGGCCCATGTGAGCATGAACACAACTACATCAAGGGAAAACACTTCAAGGGAACGCAAGCCTCCTCCTCTTCCACTCCGAGATGTTGCAAGTGTGGGTAAAAGGGGCACTACAAGAGTAAATGCCCCAAGTAAAGAAAGTCACACCACAAGGAAAGCTCAAAGAAGGAAGATGAATACAAGAAGGAGAGAAAATATAAGAGGATGGACAAGAAGGAGAAGAGACACAAGAATGCAGCTCATGCAGCCTGGAAAACTTCATGTTCAAGTAGCTCAAGCTCCGAAGAAGATGGAGAGTGCCACCTTGCACTCATGGCCTATACTAGTGAAGATATTGGTGAGGTCAGAGAGGTAAGGAGGTAAGCTTACATTTATTCTGCTTGTTGCTGGAGATCCTCTTGCATCTCTGCTTTGGTGCTTGGTGTTGGAGTTGGATTTTTTCGTGTTCAGTTCTAGTATGTTAGGTTTTCCTCTGATGGCTTTGTTGGTTGGTCCTGGTGATCCTTTCTTGTCTTGCCTCTTGATTTTTCTCCTTTCTCACAGTTCAGAGATGGTTGAGATTTGCTCCCCGTTCCCTGATCAGTGATGGTCGAGCTCTGTTATTCTTTGTTGATCTTTCCTGTGCTGGTTGTTGGTTATGAGATGGTTCAGATTTTCTCCCCTCTCACGGCTAAGGTTCTGGTCTGCTTGTTGTTGGTTGCCCTCAAGCGCCTACTGCTCACTATTGTTTATATGGCATTGATCTTTGGTTTGGTTTGAGATGTCTACCCGTTGCTTGCTTTGGACCCTTCCTTTCTGTAAGTGTTTGCTGATTATCTCTATCTGCTCAGCCTTTGTTCTTACTTTGGTGTGGTTTGAGCCTGCTCCCCTCTCACTACTTGTGTAGTGATGGTTGAGTCTCTATTGCCTGCCTTGGAAGGTTGGTCCCCTCTCATAGCTGGTTTAACTATGATGGTTGATTTTTTCTGCACAGAGGGTCTGTTCTGCTTGCTGCTGGTTGCCCTCTAGTCCCTGCTGCTCACTTTGTTGACATGGCATTGATCTTTGGTTTGGATATGAGATGCCTTCCTTTGCTTGCTGTTGGATCTTCCTTTCTGGCAGTCTTTGCTGATCGTCTCTTTCTTATCTCTTTTCTTTGGGATAGCCTTGTATATCTTATACTTTTCTTTTCACCATCTTCAGTTTGAAGAAGGGTAGTTTTGTACAGTTTCAAAGAAAAATACAAAAATTGCAACACGAGTTTTTACCGACCAAAAAAAGGAGGTAAGCTTACACGAGGTATGTAAGGAAGATATTATTGACATGCTTATTTCTACCCATTCATCTTTTACTAAATGTAAATATAAAAGAAAATGGATAAGAAAAATCATTGATGTTCTACATACTAAATTTTAAATTCTTGAATAGAATGAGAAAACCAATCTTGAGAGTATTGATACTTTGCAAGGGAAATACCTTGATCTTGAGCAACAATACAATGGGGTTGAATTTGAGAATGGTATCTACCTTAATAATATTGACAATCTTAAGGAAGAAAACCAAAATTGCTTTAAAGAGCTTGAAATGGTTAAAATTGAAAATGCTAAATTTAAGATCCTTATTGATGCTCATAGAGAAGAGAGAGATGTATATATTAAAGAAATCCAAATGCTTAAATCTAAACATGCTAGGTTACTTGGTCAAGTAAATGATCTATCTTCTATACCATTATTGCCTAGTGTTAATGTTGATTCTATCTCTCTTGAAAAGGATTCATATTTAACTAAAGATTTATATCTTGAGGCTGATCGTGTGCATTCTAGGGATGACATGTCTAGTTTCTCTTCAACCATTATTTCCTTAAATGATAATAACCATATATTGAGAGCATCCTTATAAAAATTCCACAAAGGGAAGAACTCCGTAAATGAAATCATTGACCATTCTACCAAACAAAGTGGTACCAATGGTGTGGGATTTGTAGGGGGAGAATCAAAGGTCAAGAGCAAAGCCAAAGGTAAGAAAAATAGAAAGGAGACCTCTTTTTTTTCTAAGAGAGTCTTCCGACACTAAGAATCATGTGGTTTGTTCTTATTGCAAATGTGATGATCATCACTCTACTTATTGTCCTTACAAATCTAAGGGGACCAACCCAAAGATGAAATGGGTCCCCAAGCTAACTCCAGATCCCAAAGTTTGAGTTGGGAACTAACATTCTCCTTTCTTACAGGAAAAAGGTAGATGGATTGTTGATAGTGGTTGCTCATACCACATGACTGGTGACATAAGCCATTTCAACAATTTCACCAAAAAAGAAAGGAGGATCGGTCACCTTTGGGGACAACAAGAAAGGTAAAGTCAAAGGTGAGGGTGATGTAGGTGAATCCTTGTGTATCAAGAATTCTCTTTTTGTGGATGCCCTACATCACAATTTAATTAGTGTTAGTCAACTATGTGATAATAGTTACCTCGTGTTATTTACTTCCTTTGTGCTTGATTCTAGATTCCCTCACCTACCAAGTTATATATGAGGGAATTAGAAGTGATAATATTTATATTATTGTTTTTGACTCTATTAAGCATGTTGTTGGTAGATGCCTAGTAGTTAACTCGAATGATATTTTTCTTTGGCACTTCCATCATGGTCATGTAAATATGCATCAGTTGATGAGGTTGAGCAAAAATGACTTGGTCAAGGGACTTTCAAAATTTTATTTTGAAAAGGATAAGAAATGCAAACCTTTTATCCAAGGAAAGCAAATCAAGTCCTCCTTCAAATCCAAATTAGTGCTTAGAACCAAGAGTGCTCTTGATCTTCTTCACATTGATCTATTTGGTCTAATGAGAACTCAATCGCTTCGTGGTTCCAAGTATGTCGTGTTATTTTCGATGATTTTTCTAGATATAGTTCGACCTTCTTTCTCATTTCTAAAAGTTATACACTTGATGTTTTCTTGGGATTTTGTAAATGAGTTGAGAATGAAGCTTCTTGCTGCATTGTTTCCATCCGTAGTGTCCATGGGGGAGAATTTAAAAATGAGTTGTTTGAACATTTTTGTCAAGAATCTGGTCATGCACACAACTTTTCTTCACCTCAAATGCCTCAAAAAAATAGGATTGTAGAGAGGAAAAATAGGTCTTTGCTTGAGATGGCTAGGACCATGCTTCTAGAGTATGACACTCCTAAGAAGTTTTGGGCTGAAGATGTCAGTACCTCATATTTTGTGCAAAATTGGGTTTTTACTCATCCTTCTTTGAATAAAACCCCCCTATGAGATATGGTGTGGTAGGAAGTCTACTATTGAGTATTTACATGTTTTTGGATGTCCTTATTTTGTTTTGAATATGAAAGATTCTCTCAACAAGTTTGATCTAAAATCTTACATGGTCTTCTTTATTGCCTATAGCACTAGCAAGGCTTATAGTGTTTTTAATGTTAACTTGCTAAAGTAAAATAATCCATTAATGTAATGTTTATTGAGACAAACCCCCCTATTCCTAAAGATATTGTTCCAAATGATGTTGTTGTAGGTGAAGTAATTCCTATTCTTAAAGAGCTCAACATCAACCAAAAGGGAAAAGGGGTGGCTACTCAAGAAGAAGACAAAGATGATGAGAAGAAGGATCCAACCCCCCTATTTGCAAAGAATCATCCAAATGATTTCATTTTTGGTGATTCTTTTGAATGAGTGAAGATGAGATCGGCATTCAACAAAGAACAAGCCAACAATTCCTTCATCTCACAACTCGAGCCTAAGAATATCAAGGAAGCTCTTGGGGATGAAGAATGGATCCTAGCTATGGAAGAGGAGTAGGAGAAATTTGAAAAGAACAAAGTTTGGACCCTTGTGCCAAGACCAAGTCATAGAAAGATCATTGACACCAATGGGGCTACCACAACAAGCTTGATCAATGCAGCAAAGACGTAAGGAACAAATCAAGGTTAGTGGATCAAGGCTACAATCAACACAAAGGTATAGATTTTGATGAGACATATGCACCTCTATCTAGACTTGAGTGATCCATTCGTATGTTGCTTTCCTTTGATAGTTATAAAGACTTTATTCTATATCAAATGGATGTTAAATGTGTGTTTTTGAAGGGTACAATTGAGGAGGAAGTGTATGTTGCACAACTTCCGGGCTTTGAACATGATAGTTTACCTAACCATGATTATTTGTTGCAAAAAGTTCTCTATGGACTCAAACAAGCTCCAAGGGCTTGGTATGATAAATTAAAGAACTATTTTTTAGATCATGAGTATATCATGGGCAAAGTGGATTCTACCTTATTTCCAAAGAACACTCCTAACAATTTTCTCATCATACAAATATATGTTGATGATATCATTTTTGGCAGAACTATCCTTGATATTTGTAATGAATTTAGTGATCTTATGCAGAGTGAATTTGAGATAAGAATGATGGGTGAACTTATTGACCTAGAGGTTATACATTGTCCATATTTTCATAATGACATAACCATTCCATTCATATTTATCTAATATATGTATTCACGATTGATTTCATGCTTTAGGTACATGAAAAGGATCGAATTTCACAAATCCTAGCTTGTCTAAGTTCAAGTCTAATGCAACGCAAGTGTACTAATAAGGAAATCACTACAAATGACCTTAGAAGAATTTTTTAATCACTTGTATTGATGATATGAGTTATAACTAAGATGAGAAAAATATGTGGGAAACTTAATACCAAGTTTTAACCACTTTATAGCCAAATTGGAAAATCGATCACATGCTATTTATCAGTTGAGTTACAATCTCGACCGATCCTATGCTCAATTTTCTAGAGATGGTAATCGGTCAAGTTGTGCATTCACAGAACTCGAGCGACCGACTTATTAACCAAATGCAATTTTGGCTGATTGGTCGAGATCCCCAATACAAACTCGACCGATAGTTTAAAATTGGGCCTATCTTTTAGTCAATCATTCGAGTTACCTTTATTGAAACTCGATCGAATGCACAATATAGAAAATGCAAAAAAAAGTGATTATGATTGTTGGTGAGTTGTTTGGACGAAAATAGATCTATTGCATTGAGCAAAAACCACTATATTTCAGCCCTAAGTGTTCCCCAACTCAAGGGAGCACCCCCATCTATAAATAGGACCCCTTGGAGTTCATTCTAAGATTGCTCATTCACTACATTCAAGGTACTTGCTATAGTTGAATGTACTACTACTCCTTGAGCCCCTTTCTCTCTCTAGATTACACTTCATTTTGCAATTTTTGAATGAGTTAGGATTATTTTAAGAGAGATCCACCCTTGTGAATGTAAAGCTCTCAATCTTCTACTACTTTCCTATCCCCTTCCTACATGAAGAAAAGGTGAAACAAGATCCATCGAGAGAAGAAGGAGATATAGTTGGTTCTCTTCAAGGATGTTGAAGAGGTGGTGATCTTCTCCAAATGAAGGAGAAGGCAAAGGTTGAAGATCCAAGAGGAGAAGCAAAGTCTTTCAAGACGAAAGACTTGAGCTTGAGTGGGTACGACGGTAGTGAAGGCTGAAGACTCAAGATAAGTGGGCAATCTCCTTGGTAAGGTGGATATCTCCTTGTGGTTGGATGGGTAAGTCCTTTGGTGGTCTATTGCTATAAATCTCTTTGGTGATAATATAGAGAAAAGCACTTGCAAAGTCTTAGAGGTTGACCTCTTTAGGTAGTTGACTAACTCACTTCTAGTTTGAAGTGTGGAACCACTCTACATTCCTTTGTCAAGTGCTTGCTATCAATCTCTCTCATCCTTGATATGCTTGTTAGATAGGACTTCAAATGGCCATTAAGATACTACTCCAATTTGATATAATGTGAAGGTCTAATCTATTTTGTGAGAAATTTTGTAGATCTATTCACCCCCCCATAGAGCCCTTAGATCTAACAAGTGGTATCAGATATAAGGATCTTCTACAACAATCTCCCACGAGATGAGAAGATGGGTGACAAACTACTTGGTTCACTCAATCTAGAGGAAGGCTTCTACATGCGTCCTCCGGTCTTTGACAACACCATCGTCCTATATTGGAAGAGGTGGATGCAGTTGTACATTCAAGGGATGAACTTTGATATGCGGAAGATGATTATCACACCTTACAAGGAGCCAACCATAGCTATTTCAACATGGAGTGAATATACTCTCAAGGAGGCTCAACTCAATGTAAAGGCCGTTAGCATCCCCTACGCAACCCTCACCCCCATGAATTTCAATCGGATCTCATCACAGGACACTTCCTATGAGATTTGGGACAAGTTGTGCATCACATATGAAGGCACAAAAAAAGTCAATGAGGCAAAGATCTACATGTTGAATAGGCTCCTAGAGAACTTCGAGATGGGAAAGACAGGAGGCATTGTGGAGATGTATTCAAGACTCCATGTCATCATTGATGGGCTGGCTGCATTGGGCAACACTTTGGATAGAGGTGTCATCAACTCAAAGATCTTGAGAAATATTCCAAATAGATGGGTGTCAAAGGTCACCTCTATTGAAGAAGTGAAGAGTCTTGGTGACATCCCAACTAAAGAACTCATTGGCAATCTTCAATCCCGTGAGCCTTGACTTGACAAGCAAGAAGAAGAAACAAAGCAAGAAGAGAAGGAAGCCAAGAAGATCAAAGATGGTGCTTTCAAAGTACAAGTGGAGGTTGTCATCCTTCAAAAACAACTTGCTTGTCGTATTTCTCCCTCCTCCTATAGTGAACATGAAGGCCCTAGTGAGCATGCAACTAACTACATCAAGGGAAAGAAAGCTTTCTCCTCCTCTACTCTGAGATGTTACAAGTGTGGTCAAAAGGGGAACTACAAGAGTGAATGCCCAAAGACTAGAAATTCTCACTTGAAGAGAAGATCAAGGAAAGAAGAGGATTACAAGAAGGAGAACAAGAACAATAGGAAGGACAAGAAGGAGAAGAGACACAAGAATGCAACTCATTCGGCTTAGGAAGCTTCATTGTCAAGAAGCTCTAGCTCGGATGAAGATGGAGAGTGCCACCTTGCTCTCATGGCCTCTACAAGTGAATACATTGGTGAGGTAAGTGAGGTAAGAAAGGTAAGATTACATGAATTTCCCAAAGAAGCTATTATTGACATTCTTGTCCCTACCCGTTCATCTTTTGCTAAATGTAAATCTAAAAGAAAATGGTTAGGAAAAATCATTGATGATCTCTATGCTAAGCTTGATATTTTGGAATTGAATGAGAAAACCAACCTTGGAAGTACTGATAATTTTCAATCTAAATATATTTACCTTGAGCTCCAATACAATGGGATCAAAGTTGAGAATGGTATCTACCTTAATAACATTGAAAATCTTCAGGAAGAGAACTAGGATTGCCTTAAAGAGCTTGATTTGCTTAAAACTAAAAATGCTGAATTTAATTTGCTTGTTGAAGCTAGTAGAGAAGTGAGAGATGCCTATCTCAAAGAGATTCAAATACTAAAATTTAAAAATACTAGGTTTCTTATTCAAGTAAATGATCTATCTTCTAGATCTTTGTTGCCTAGTGTAAATTTTTCTTCTATCTTTCTTGATTCATATGTTACTAAAGCTTTATGTCTTGAGGTTGATCTTGTGCATGATAGGGATGAAATATCTAGTTTATATTCTAATATTGTTTCTTTATATGATGATAACCATAGATTGAGAGAAACCCTATACAAATTCCTTAAATGGAAGAACTCCCTTATTAAATCCTTGACCATTATACCAAACAAAGTGGTACTAGTGATTTGAGATTTGAAAGGGTGCCTCAAAGGGTAAGAGGAAGGTAACGGATGTTGAAGGTGAAGTAATTCCTATCCTTAAAGAACTCAACATCACCAAAATGGGAAAAGAGGTGCCTACTAAAGAAGAAGACAAAGATGATGAAAAGAAGGATCCAACCCCCCAGTTTGCAAAGAATCATCCAAAGGAGATAATTTTAGGTGATCCATTTGAAAGAGTGAAGGTGCGGGATGCATTCAACAAAGAACAAGCCAATATCACCTTCATCTCACAACTAGGGCCTAAATATGTCAAGGAAGCTCTTGGGGATGAAGAATGGATCCTAGCTATGCAAGGGAACTGGAACAATTTGAGAACAAAGTTTGGACCCTTGTTCCAAGACCAAGTGATAGAAATATCATTGGCACCAAATGGGTCTACCGCAACAAGATAGTTGAAAGTGTCAAAGTGGTAAAGTAACAAATCAAGGTTAGTGGCTTAAGGCTACAATCAATAGGAAGGTATTGACTTTGTGAAACATATGCACCTGTAGCTAGACTTGTGTCCATTTGTATGTCGCTTTCCTTTTGTAGTTATAAAAACTTTTTTTTATATCAAATGGATGCTAAAAGTGCATTTTTGAATGGTATGATTGAGGAGGAAGTATATGCCACCCAACCTCCGAGCTTTGAACCTGATAGTCTACCTAATAATATTTATTTGTTGCAAAAATCTATCTATGGTCTCAAACAAGCACCAAGGGCTATGTATGAGAATTTAAAGAACTTTTTGTTAGATCATGGTCATATCATGGGCAAAGTGGATTCTACCTTTTTTATAAAACATACTTCTAACAATTTTCTTATCATTCAAATATATGTTGATGATATCATTTTGGACGGAACTAACCTTGATATTTGCAAAGAATTTAGTAATCTTATGCAGAGAAAATTTGAGATGAATATGATGGTTGAACTCACATTCTTCCTTGAATTTCAAATCAAACAACCAAAAGAAGGGAACTTCATCAACCAAGGCAAGTACACAAGTGAACTACTTACGCGTTGTGGGATGGATAACACCAACCCGATGGACACACCCATGTCAAACACTGCCAAACCTGATAAAGATGAACAAGGTGAGAAGGTAGATGAGAATCTCTATAGAGGTATGATTGGAATTTTACTTTACTTAACTGCCTCTAGACTTGACATAATGTTTAGTGTTGTGTTGTGTGCTAGATTTCAATCAAATCCTAAGAAATCTCATCTTATAGTTGTTAATAGGATTTTAAGGTACTTAGACAAAACTCCAAGCTTTAGTCTATGATATCCCAAGTCAAGGGACTTTACTCTTACTTCTTATAGTGATGTCAATTATGCAAGATGATTAATTGATAAAAAGTGCACAAGTGGCACTTGTTTCCTCCTAGGACCATGCTTGGTGTCTTGGTTCTCTAAGAAATAGAGCATTGTGGCATTATCAACCACCGAGGCTGAGTACATTATAGTCAGGAGTTGTTGTTCCTAGGTCCTATGGATGAAGTAAATGCTCCAAGACTTTAAAATTCATTTTGATGCTTCTCCTATCTATTGTGATAGTACTAGTGCAAATTAACTTGTCTTACAATCCAATACTGCATAGTAGAGCTAAATATATAGAGGCTCTCCATCACTTTCTTCATGATCACATTGCTAAGAAGGATATTTATATCACCATATGGACATGGAAAATCCGTTGGCAGACATTTTCACTAAACCTCTAGCTAGAGATCAATTTAACTTTAATAGAATAAAATTGCTTATAACTTCCTGAATGAATCTGATATGCCTTCTAGCTAATTGTCATCTATCCTATATGTTTTTCATCTATATTTATAATCTTTCCTTGCTAATATGCTTAATGTCAATTTTTTATGTTCATTTTACCTTGTTTTTATCTTTTTTTGGAGAAGAGCAAGGAGACCTCCTTCTTTGTAGGAGAGTCTTCAAGAACTAAGAATAATATGGTTTTTTCTCATTGCAAATGTGATGATCATTATTCTACTTATTGTCCTTACAAGACTAATGGGACCAAACCAAAGATGAAATGGGTCCCCAATCTAACTCTAGATCCCAATGTTTGAGTTGGAAACCAACATTCTCCTTTCTTGCAGGAAAAAGGTAGATGGATTGTTGGTAGTAGGTGAACAAAGCACATGACCAGTACATAGACCATTTCAACAATTTCACAAAGAAGAAAGGAGGATCCATCAGCTATGGGGAAAACAAGAAAGGTAAAGTCAAAGGCGGGGGTGATGTAGATGAATCCTTATGCATCAAGAATGTTCTTTTTGTGGATCGCCTACATCACAACTTAATAAGTGTTAGTCAACATTGTAATGATGGTTACCTTGTTCTATTACTTCTTTTGAATGCTTGATTCTAGATTCCCTCACCTACCAAGTTATATATGAGGGAAGTAGAAGTGGTAATATTTATATTATTGTTCTTAACTCTATTAAGCATGTGGTTGGTAGATACCTAGTAGTCAACTTGAATGATATTTCTCTTTGGCACCGCAAGCTTGGCCATTTAAATATGCATCAATAAATAAGTTGAGAAAAAAAGAATTAGTCAAAGGACTTCCTAAATTGGATTTTGAAAAGGATGAGAAATTCCAACCTTGTAAACAAGGAGAAAACCAAGTCCTTCTTCAAATTCAAAGGATCCTTAGCACTAAGACAACTATTGAGCTTCTTCATATTGATCTATTTTGACCAATGAGAATGCAATTGCTTAGTGGTTCCAAATACTGCCTTCTTATTGTCGATGATTTCTCTAGATATATTTGGACCTTCTTTATAATTTCAAAAAGCAATACACTTAATGTTTTCTCGAGCTTTTGTAAACAAGTTTTGAATGAACCTTCTTGCCAGATTGTTTCCATCTGAAGTGACCATGGGGGAGACTTTGAAAATGAGCTTTTTGAGCATTTTTTCCAAGAGTCGGGTAATGCACACAACCTCTTTTCATCTCGAACACCTCAAAAAAATGGTGTTGTAGATAGGAACAATAGGTCTTTACAAGAGATGGCTAGGACCATGCTTCTTGAGTATGCTACTCCTAAGAAGTTTTGGGCTGAAGCTATCAATACCTCTTATTTTGTACAAAACCATATTTTTACTCATCCTTCGTTTAAGAAAACCCCTTATGAACTATGGCGTGGTAGGAAGCCTTCTATCGAGTATTTCCACATTTTTGGATGTCGTTGTTCTGTTTTAAATACGAAAGATTCTCTTGACAAGTTTGATCTGAAATTGTACAAGGATTTCTTTCATGGCTGTAGCACTACTAGAAAGGCTTATAGAGTTTTTAATATTGATCTTTCCAAAGTAGAAGAATCTATTAATGTAAAGTTTATTGAGACCAACCCCTCTATTCCCTGAGATACTGTTCCAAACACAAAATAGTACCCAATGAAGAGTGATATGTGCCTAAGTATGTTTAATATACATAATGGACTTGGCAAATAAATTTGATTAGCACTCAAATGGCTAGAAATGATGTTTAATTATTTTAGGTTAGGTTGACCATCAGTCGAGTTTCCCTAGGACAAACTTGACCGATCCATGGCAGAGAGATTTTTTAAAAAGGGGAATCAGTTGAGTTTCTGACTTCACAGAACTGGACTGATCATCGGGCTGAAGCTAATTTAAGTTGGTTTGGCTGACTATTCTCCCTCTCAACTAGAGAAAAGTCGACCCATTACACTCTTTCAAGCCCTAAGCTCTCAATCCTCAACCTTCCCCTCCCTTACTTAGCCCTAATCTGACCTAGGGAGACCTTCCTAGACCTTTCCCAACCTAAAGCTAGGTGTGTGAACGTTTTTTGTGGTGTGTTTGGTGTTTTTGATCTCTTCTTCCTCTCCATTTCGTTTCCATGGCTTCAAATAGAAGGAAGAGATCTGCCCCAGTAGTGCACCATCCTCCTCCTCCTCCTCTTCCCACTTGATTCCCTTCGATGAGACAATCATTGTCTCAAATGAGGATGTTCATCTGTATAAGGATCTTCTTCTATGGAGTCCTTTTCCATTTAGAGCCCTCTTTGAGCCTAGACCTAGATGCCAAGAGGTCATCGATTAAGTGGAAAGGTTGTTCCCAGTTCACCACCTATCTGCCTTGGGTGTCGCGCGTGCTTTCACAATTTCATGACAAGCACAAAAGTTGTTCATGAATTCTATGCAAATTTGCATTGGAATTACGACACTCTTGTACCTCCTCCCAATACTCAAGTTATCCTTACTTCTATGATAGTCAGGAAGAAATTCTAAATCTTAGAGGATATATTGAACATCTTTTTTTCAGGTTCCAATGAGAATGACTCCTGGCATATGGATTATGTTGAGTATTTTGACCTTCTTGTCCCTGAAGGTTTCTACAAGCAATATGAGATCACCCTTCATGATATCCATCGTTACTTAAAAAAACCTGAGGTTACCTATAAGAAGAAGATAACCCTACCCTCATCCTCCTTAGATCTCCATAAGTGTATATTAGCCCTAGTGGTCAACTACAACATCCATCCTAAGAAAAACCAAATGGATATTGTAGAGAACACTGTTGTGACAATGTAGTACATCTTAGAGAATGTCAGAGTCAAGTGGTCTTGATACATACTCCACCACATGACTTGCTTCGACTCTGGAAAGAACACATGTGGCACACATTCTCCATATCTTGCCCTGAAATGTGGTATTTTTCAGTTTGCCACTGATAAATCAA
The DNA here is from genome assembly GCA_963693085.1 of Alisma plantago-aquatica. NCBI lineage: Eukaryota > Viridiplantae > Streptophyta > Magnoliopsida > Alismatales > Alismataceae > Alisma > Alisma plantago-aquatica. The sequence goes on along the minus strand of OY856410.1, from coordinate 1,438,758,758 downwards.
TCTTCTCTGACTTCCACTACAGACCTGCCTAGAAAGGAGTGTGTATCAGTGAGACCATTATCTAGAAATATGTTTGTAACCTTTCCTCCACCACACATGGTGCCTCACCTTCTTCCTCTATCTGAGCTGCGCATGCCTCTACTTCAACCCGTGCTCCTCCACCTCCTCAGCCTACCCGACCTAGTCGTGCCTCGTTCCATGTGTCTAATGAAGCCCTCATGGGTTATATCATACACCAATAGGCATACAACCTCCAGGTTTAGGAGCACCTACACCGGGATTTAGGTTCAATCATGTCTAACATGAAATTATCTTGTTCACACCCATACCCCGCCTACCATCCATACCCATGTAGTGATTATGCATCCTAGGCATACAATCACTTTTACCCTACCCCTTCACCTGCACCTTCTGTTGTTGCTCCCACACCCTCTATTTCTAGTGGACCTACTCCAATCATCCTACCTCTACCTTCTGGCCCCTTGGCCACTCTTCTTGCCAGTCTTGGTGAATCTACTCCTTCCTTACCTCAGGTCAATGAGCTCTATGATCTTGGTATGACATGGGATGAGTAGAATGCTCGTTGGCCCAAATGTTGCTTCAGACCTTCTGTTGATGAAGAGATGTCAGACCATGCAGATGACGAGACTAGTGATGTTGATGTGGATGTTGGTGATAGTGAGGATGATTATACTGCATCTAACAATGATGATGGCTCTGGTGGTTCTGGTGGTGACTCCGGTGATGAAGGCAATGTTGCGGCACCTTCAAATGGAGATGATGACTATGAGCCTGATGTAGAGGATGATGATGCTATGGATATAAATAGCTTAGAGATCTAGATGTTCTTAGTTTTTAGTCTAGTTTACTGTTCATATATATCTTTCTAGACTGTTTTGTATTAACAACATCTGGGCACATGATCTGAGCTGCACTATTTATCTTTAGCTTTCATTGCTTTTCAGTTCTAGTTGTTTTTATGGGAACTTGCATTCCAGGTTGTAATATTAACTTGGTGCACTCTTACTCTTTGATCTGTTATATATTATGAGTTGGTTCCATGTTTCACTATATTTTGATTTTGTCTTAGCATGTTTGGTTCTCTCATCTCTATTAGTTGTATGTTTTGATACTGCATGTTTTCTTATATGCTTGGTTCTATTGCATGTTTGCTTATATGATTGGTTGTGCTTGCATTGATGCCAAGACCTGCTTGTATTACTTTTTGATAATGTCAAAAGTGGGAGAGAAATTCAATATCTTGAAGCTCAACCATATTGCTATTATTGCCTATGTTACCCTTTTCATGTTCATTATACATTTTATCGTGTGACTTGCAAAAGGACCATATTGTAAATGTATGTTATATTGCTATATGTAGATAGACTAACTATGCAGGTTGAAGTAAGCATAAATTAAGAGGGATCTGTTCACACTTTCCAATATGTTTGAGGAATGGTTTGTCATTGTCAAAAAGGGGGAGAATGTTAACCTAGAGGTTATATATTGTCCATATTTTGCTAATGACTTTACCATTCTATTCATATGTATATAATATATGTATTCAAGATTGATTTCATGCTTTAGGTACATGAAACAGATCAAATTACACAAGCCCTAGCTTGTCCAAGTTCAAGTCTACTGCAATACAAGTGTGCTAATAAGAAAATCACTTCAAACGACCTTAGAAGAATTTTGTAATCACTTATGCTGATGATATGACTAGTAACTAAGATGAGAAAAATATGTGGGACACTTAATACCAAGTTTTAATCACTTTATAGGAAAATTGAAAAATCGATCACAGGTTGTTGATCGATCAAGTTACAATCTTGACCGATTCTATGGTTGATTTTATGGAGCTGGCAATCAGTCGAGTTGTGCATTCATAGAACTTGACTGACCGACTTACTTACCAAATGTGATTTTGGCTGATCGGTCGAGTTCCCCAGAACGAACACGATCAATAGTTTGAAATTTTGGTTTGTCTTTTAGTCAGTCAAGTTACATTTATTGAAACTATATCGAATCCACTACACAGAAAATGCAAAAATAGTTATTATAACTGTTGCTGGCTTGTTTGGATGAAAATAGATCTGTTTCCTTGAATTAAAATGTCTATATTTCATCCCTAAGTGTTCCCCAACTCAAGGGAGCATCCCCATCTATAAATAGGACCCCTAGGAGTTCATTCTAAATTTGCTCATTCACTACATTCAAGGTCCTTGCAATAGTTGAGTGTGTTACAACTCCTTGAGCCCCTTTCTCTCTCTAGATTACACTTCATTTCATGATTTCTGAGTGAGTTAGGATTATTGTAAGAGAGCTCCACCCTTGTGCATGTAAATCTCTCAATCTTCCACTACTTCCCTATCCCCTTCGTATAAGAAGAAAAGGTGAAGGAAGCTCCATCGAGTAAAGAAGGAGATGTAGTTGGTCCTCTTCAAGGCTTGTGAAGAGGTGGTAATCTTCTCCAAGTGAAGGAGAATGCAAACGATGAAGATCCAAGAGGAGAAGCAAAGTCCTTCAAGATGGAAGAATTGAGCTTCAGTGGGTAAGACCTTGGTGAAGGTTGAAGACTCAAGCTAAGTGGGTAAGCTCCTTGGTAAGGTGGATATATCCTTGTGGTTGGATGGGTAAGTCCTTTGGTGATCTATTGATGTAAATCTCTTAGGTGATAATATAGAGAAAAGCACTTGCAAAGTCCTAGAGGTTGACCTTTCTAGGTAATGCACTTACTCACTTCTAGTTTGACGTGTGGAACCACTCTACATCCCTTTGTCAAGTTCTTACTATCAATCTCTCTCATTCTTTCTATGCTTGTTACATAGGACTTCAAATTTCCATAAATCTATTACTCAAATTTGATATAATTTGAAGGTCTAATCTATTTTGTGAGAAATTTTTTCTGTCTCTTCACCCCCCTCTAGAGCCCTTAGGTGTAATAGAACGCACATTCTTCTTCAGATTTCAAATACAACAAACAAAACATGGGAACTTCATCAACCAAGGCAAGTACACAAGTGAACTACTTTAGTGCATTGGGATGAACACCAAGTTGATGGACACACCCATGTCAAACACCACCAAACTTTAAAAAGATGAAGAAGGTGAAATGGTAGATGAGAATTTCTATAGAGGTATGATTGGAAGTTTACTTTACTTAACTTCCTCTAGACTTGATATAATATTTAGTGTTGTCTTGTATGCTCGATTTCAATCAAATCCTAAGAAATCACATCTTATAGCTGGTAAGACGATTTTACGGTACTTAGCCAGAATATCATATTTTATACTATGGTATTCCAAGTCAAGGGACTTTGCTCTTACTACTTATAGTGATGCGGATTATGCAAGGTGCTTGATTGATACAAAGTGTACAAGTGGCACTTGTTTATTCCTAGGACCGTGCTTAGTGTCTTGGTTCTCTAAGAAATAGAGCACAGTGGAATTATCAAACACCGAGGTTGAATATGTTGTAGTTGGGAGTTGTTGTGCACATGTCCTATGGATGAAGAAAATGCAACATGACTTTAACATTCATTTAGATGCTTCTCCTATCTATTGTGATAATACTAGTGCTATTAACTTGTCATATAATCCTATCTTGCATAATAGAGTTAAACATATTGATGTTCTCCATCATTTTTTCCATGATCACATTGCCAGGAAGGATATCTATATCACACGTGGATATAGAAAATTAGTTGGCAGACATTTTCATTAAGCCTCTAGCTAGAGAGAAATTTAACTTTATTAGATCAAAATTGCTTATAACTTCTTTGAATGAATATAATATGCCTTCTAGCTAGTTGTCATCTATCATATATGTCTTGTCTCTATTTTGATCATCTTTTCTTGCTAATATGCTAAAAATCCATTTTTTATGTTCTTTTTACCTTGTTTCTCTTTTGTTTTTGGATATTTTTTGCAAATGCATGTTTTATTGCAAAATAGTACCCAAAGATGAGTCATAAGTGCCTAAGTATGATCAATTTACATAATGGACTAGAAAAATAAATTTAACTAGTACTCAAATGGCTAGAAATTAAGTTTGTTGTTTTAGGTCAGGTTGACCATCTGTCGAGTTGCCAACTCGACCGATCTATGGACAAGAGTTTTTTCAAAAATCCAATCGATCAAGTTTCTGAGTTCCCAGAACTCGACCGATGGTCGGGCTGGAGCATTCTTAAGTTGGGTACGATAGACTGTTCTCCCTCTCAAATAGAGAAAAGTGGACTGATTTCACCTCCATAAGACCTAAGTTCTCTAACCTTGCCCTTCCCTTCCTCAACCTAGCCCTAATCCAACCTAGTTTGACCTTTCCCCTTGCTAAACCTAGGTTTGTGGATGTTTTTGGTGGTGAGTTTTAGCTCTTGCTCTCTCCTTCCTCTCTATTTTTGTCTCCATGGCTTCCAATAGGAGATAGAGAGCCTCCCCTACTAATGCACCATCTTCTCCTTCCTCTTCCCACTTGATCCCTTTTGATGACACTTTCTTTTTCTCAAATGAGTCTATAAATAGGTATAAGGACCTCCTTCCCTAAAATACTTTCCCTTTTCACACCCTCTTTGAGTCAAGCCCTAAACTCCAAGAGGTCATAGATCAAGTAGCAAACTTGATACATGTTCACCATCTTTCTTCCCTGCGTGTTGAACGAGTGTGCTACAACGATTACATAACCAGCACAAAAGTTGTTCACAAATTGTACACTAACTTGCTTTGGAATTATGACACCCTTGTACCCCATCCTAATACACTAGTGGTCCTAACGTCTATGATAGTCATGAAGAAACTTTAAGTCTCGGAGGATACCCTGAACATCTTCTTCTCAAGTACCGATGAGATGGACACCTGGTGTAAGGATTACCCTAAGTATTTTGACCTTGTTGAGCCTGAGGCATTCTACAAGACATAGAACCTCACTCTTTCTTCCATTCATTGTTACTTGAAGAAGCATCAATTAACCTACAAGAAGAAGAGCACTATTCCATACTCTTCTCTGGATCTCAAGAGGCGCATCCTTGCCCTAGTTGTTAACTGCAATATCTATCTAATGAAAAATCAAATGGAGATTACACAAAACACTGTGGTGATCATGTATTGTCTCTTAGAGAATTTCAGAGTCAAGTGGTCTCGATACATCCTCCACCACATGACCTACTTCAACTCAGTCAAGAACACCCATGGAACCCACCATGCCGACACTGCCTTGATATGTGGTCTATTTCAATTTGCCACTGCAAATATATTTTCCATGACTTTCAGTGAGACCACTATTTAGAAGTTTGTGCCTATCCTCTCCTCTTCCATACCTGGTGCCTCTGCCTCTTCTTCTACCTCTACCCGAGCACCTCCACCAGCTTAGCCTACCTGACCTGCTCATGCCTCGTTCCATAATCTAATGAAGCTCTTATGGGCTATATGATACATCAACAGGCATAAAACCTCCAGGTCCAAGAGAACCTACATCAGGACTTATGTTCAATCATGTCCAACATGAACATGTTCTTGCACATCCCTACCCAGCCTACCAGCCCTACCCAGAATGTGATTATGCATCCTATACATACAATAACTTTTTCCAATCCCCTCCACCTGCACCTTCCATTGTTGCTGCTACACCCTCTATTGTTGGTGGACCTTCTCCCGTTGTGCTACCTCTACCTACTAGCCCCTTGGCCACTCTTCTTGCTAACCTCGGTAGATATGCTCCTTCCTTCCTACAAGCCAATGAGCTCCATTCTCTTGGTATGTCTTGGGATGACCAGAATGCTCATTGGCCCGGTCGTGGTTTCAATCTCTCTGCTGATGAAGAGATGCCAGACCAGGCTGATGAGGAGGTTGTTGATGTTGATGATGATGCTGGTGATGGTGCTGCATCTGATGACGTTGATGGATCAGATGGCTTTGCTGGTGTATCCAGCGATGAAGGCAATGCTGCTACACCTTTAGATGGAGATGATGACTACGAGCCTGATGCTAAGGATGATGTTGTTGATATAGATAGCTTATATGCCAAGTTTTTCTTAGTTTTAAGTCTAGTTTACTGATCATATATATCTTTCTAGGCTATTTTGTATTAGAAACATCTGGGCACATGATCTGAGCTGTATAACTTAGTTTTTATCACATTTGGCTTGTATCTTTTTTATGAGAACTTGCTTTCCAAATTGTAATCTTTTTTTGTGCACTCTTACTCTTTGATCTGTTATATCTTATGAGTTGGTTCCATGTTTCACCATATTTTGATTATGACTTAGTTTGGTTGTTTCTCTGGTCTCTGCATGTGCTACATGTATGTTTGGTTGCGCTTGGAGAAGACCTGCTTTTATTCTCTTCTACCCCCCACCTTTTTGCTAATGCCAGAAGGGGGAGAGAAAACTTCAATATCTTGAAGCTCAACCATATTGTTTTTATTTCCTATGTGATCCTTTTCTTGATCATTATGTACTTTATCACGTGACTTGGTAAAGGACCATATAGTATATGTATGTTATGATTGCATTGTGTGGATAGACTAACTATGCATGTTAAACTAAGCATAGATTGAGGAGGAGCAATTCACATTGTTCAAATCTTAAATCACCTTACAATTCACAAGGAAAACATATATTTTCAAATATCCTTTTCTATATGATTGAGGAATGGTTTGTCATTGTCAAAAAGGGGGAGAATGTTGACTTGAGAGTTATAAATTGTCTATATTTTGATAATGACATAATAATTCCATTCCTATGTATCTAATATGTTTGTTCAAGATTGATTTCAGGCTTTACGTATATGAAAAGGATCAAATTACACAACCCCAAGTTTGTTCAAGTTCAAGTCAAATGCAATGCAAGTGTACGATTTGGGAAATCACTCCAAACAACTTTAAAAGAATTATGTAATCACTTGTATTGATGATATGACCTGTAATTAAGATGAGAAAAATATGTGGGACACTTAATACCAAGGTTTAATCACCCAAAAGTCAACTTAGAAAATTTGTCACAGGCTGTTCATCAGCCGAGTTGGAAACTCGACCGATCCTATGGTGGATTTTCTAAAGATGACCCATCGGTCAAGTTGTACACTCACAAAACTCGACTGACCGATTCACTAAGCAAAACTAATTTTATCTCATCGGTCGAGATTCCCAGAATAAACTCGTCTGATAGTCGGAAAATTGGCTTTATCTTTTAGTTCATCGGTCAATTTACCTTTATTGCAACTCTACCAAATGTACTGTACAGAAAATGCAAAAAAAGTGATCATAACCGTTGGTGTGTTGTTTTAGGTGAAAATGGATATGTTGCATAGTGGAAAACGACTATATTTTGACCCTAAGTGATCCTCAACTCAAGGAAGCACCCCCATTTATAAATAGGACCCCTTGGAGTTCATTCCAAGTTTGTTCATTCATGCTACTCTAAGTCCTTGCTTTAGTTGAATGTGTTGCAACTCCTTCAGACCCTTTCACTCTTTGGTTTACACTTTATTTTGGGATTGTGAGTGAGTTAGGCATATTGTAAGAGAGCTCCACCCTTGTGCATGTAAACCTCTCATCTTCTACTACTTCCCTATTCCCTTCCTACATGAAGAAAAGGTGAAGCGAGCTTCCCCAAGTGAAGGAGGAGTTGTTGCTATTCCTCTTCAAGATTGATGAATAGGTGGTGATCTTCTCCTGGTGAAGGAGAAGGAAAAGGCTAAAGATCCAATAAGAGTGGCAAAGTCCTTAAAGGCGGAAGGCTTGTGTTTGAGTGGGTATGATGTCGGTGAAGGCTGAAGACTCTTTCAAAGTGGGTAAGTCCTTGGTAAGGTGGATACTCTTTGTGCTTGGATGGGTAAGCCCTTTGGTGGTCTTATGTTGAAACTCTTATTGGTGATAATATAGAGAAAAACACTTGTAAAGTACTAGAGGTTGACCACTCTAAGTAGTTGACTGGCTTTCTCCTTGTATGGAGAGTGGAACCACTGTACACCGCCTTGTCAAGTGCTTGCTAAAAAGTTCTCTCACCCTTGTTATGCTTGTTAGTTGGACCTCAAATTGCACTAAAGCTATTGGTTTTAATTTGATATAATTTGAAGGTCTAATCTATCTTGTGAGAAATTTTGTAGCCATATTCACCCCCTAGAGCCCTAGATCCAACATTTTATACATTAATTAATTCTTTCCTTTGCACCAATCAGTGAAGTGTATTCTTGATAACCTCTACTACAATCAACAATGGTAGCAGGATTTTACTATAGAGAAGGTAGATCATTAGACTCCTTGTCTGGTAGCCCCATAGGTATGGTCACTTGATTAAAAACATGTTCTACTTTTAATAGTAGATGTCACCAAAACAGAAGTTGAAGCCACATAGTACCATGAACAACAACATGATGAGAACCACTTATGATCTCTGGCCATGGTTGTTACTCGTTTCCCATCTTTGATCTCTACCTTATCCACCTAGGTTGGTTACATCGGTGAAGAAAAAACAAAACAATTGGTAGTGTTAAGCACAAGACTGAGGGGTACAACTTGAATGCAAGTTATAGAGGATACACAATAGTAGGGAAAACAATTAATAATGTGTTCAGAGATTGATTTTTGACTTGAAATAAGTGGAAATGACCAGAAAGTAGTTGCAAAAAAAGAAACATAGACAACAATAACATTATCATGCTCTTTTAAGTCCTGCCATTTTAGAATTATATGAATTGAAAATTACAAAAAATGAGGAGTTCTGGTTGAACCCACATTCAATTGTTCAGAAGGAACTCACAATCATTTGTACAAAGTATTTCTATATTATTGCTATAAAACTGCATCTGATATTAGTGATAAAAATAAAATTTCTCATGCTTTTTGATTCACACATCGTTCCTCTCTATAAGTTTACTCAATATATTCAAGGCAACACAACAATTTTCATTGCTCACTGTTTATATTGTAGGTCTTAGTTGTTAAGGACAGAACCTAAACATCTATGTACCCTAGGAAGATTGGTGCCTAGGTCTCTACTTTAAAAAACACAAATATAAAATTAAAAAAAAATGCAAAACTTTCATCAAAAGTTAGAGGGGATATTGTCTTCCTCTACACCTTCTGGTGCTCCTAAATGCTAGATTAGGATTCTATTTGGTATTCTTAAATTCATTTGAATACTCCATAAAAAAAAATTGTGGCTCAAAATTGTGTCTTGAGATGTTAAAATAAGAGTATTACACATATATTTTTGCAATTTGCCTCATAGATCCTTGCTTTTTGTTATTGTGCCCAACTTTTTTTGATCTCCTCATTTGCAAATATATGGTGCATACATACACTCTCACATTGTCACCTTCACACACTCTGTTCATATTCATACCAAAATATAGTGGTTTCTTATGACTTCAATCTCTTTCTCTTTCCAATAGCCCCCCTATGGATCTAGTCTTGTCATACCTATGTATTAGATTTGAAGCTACTTGATACCAAATTTTTTGTCCTCTCATACATTATAAACTCTAAATGAACCATGAATCGTGTACAATCAATGTTCTCATAGAGAAAAGATCTCACTTTCCTTCAAGCCTACAACAAAAAAATTCATTGCCAAAACATTATCCACCCCTCTAATAAGCCCCACCCCACCTTCTCCCTCAATTGAAATGTGACATATTCTACAACCTCAACTTGTCCATCTTCACTACCCGATAATCAGTCGAGAAATCCTTCCCAAAATGCACCCTCTAGTTGTTGGAATCAACTCCTTCGACATTGACATAGCTTGTCTGAAACCTAACTCAGTCTCATCATCAATATTCCAATTATCTCCTATCTAATTTTCTTTTTTGTCAATAAGTACCAATCTCAGCTTCGTAAATATTACGAGTACACTTTATTCATTTTAACTTATGTATAGTACTTCAAATTTTGTTATATATTGTTATTTCTCACATATGACATACTCTTCTCCCCTCACCTATTTGTTGGAATCAACACCTTTGACATTGATATAGCTTTTCCGAAACCCAACTCGGTCTCGTCATTGATATTCCTATTATCTCCTTTCTACTTTTCTTCTTTGACAATAAGTACTAATCTAGCTTCCTAAATATTAAGAGTACACTTTATTCATTTTAACTTTTGTATAGTACTTCTAATTTTGTTATATATTTTTATTTCTCACATATGACATAATCTCCTCACCTTCTTTCATTATGACCAGAGTAGTCATAAATGAGGGGTATTCCTAAGCTCTATATTATTGTAAAACCTGCTTGTAGTTACATAATGACGACATCCACACCCTCTCTGTTTTATGCTACGTAGAGGAAGCCAAAATATTTATTCCCACGGTAAAACATTGGGGTATGGAGCAAATGTTTTTTTACGTATAATTATCTCAGGAATTTGTTTGTAAATTTAGTCTTTTGGCCAATGCTAGGGCAAAAGTAAAACACAGGATGGGTTCTTGTTCTCTCTAGACATGTTATGTTCCAGAATCCCTCCAATTGAATTCGCTTGTACTACATACTCCCATAAAGCAATGGAAAGTATAAGCGTGAGGGCCTGTGCCTTTATGATTAGTGTCGAGCACCCTTGTGCAGCTCTTTCACTTTTGCATGCTTATCTATTCAAGAACAAGAACGGCTGCTGTTTAATTAAAATCCCGATACATGGCACTTGAATGGGTAAAAATTAGCCTAAACCAATAATCACATAATGACATTCTATACGCTACTGGTGAGCGGGAAAGTGGTTGAGCGAATCACCGCCCCAATTAACGTTAAAACTGTGCCGCTGCCGCGGGTTCAATTGCGGATTTGTATCACGGTCCTGAGAATTGAGGGAAAAACCGTCACCCTCTCTCGCTCTATCTCTCTCTCTCTCTCTAACCTCTTCTCCTATCATCTTCTTGCTTCTCCCTGCTCAACCCTCGGCGGAGTTATTGGTGCTCCTTCGCAGGTCGGAGCCATGGCCTCGTCGGTGGCTAAGTGCTGCCTTTGCATGGAGGATATCTTCGACTGTTCCGCAGTGTTCAAGCCGCTGGAGTGCTCCCATGTGTATCACCGTCGCTGCGTACTAACGAACGTGGAATTCGGCAGACATAGGTGCCCTCAATGCAACGCCAAGTGGGACCAACTTCCCGTCGCCGTTGCGAGCAGATTGGAGCGACTCGGTGTTCCAGTTGGACGACATCGACTTGTCGGAGCCGCAACCGGACGCACTGCAGCCGGACGCAAGGATGACGGTTCGCACCTACATCGATCGACTCGATCCAAAACTATCCTGCGCAGCGAGCCATATCAGATGAATATACTCGTTCATCTGGAAGCCTCCGTCGTCGGAAACCGCGCAGGACGCCCCTGGATCTCGTCCTTGTCTTGGACGTAAGCAACTACATGTTGTTCGACAAAATCAGGCTGCTCAAAAAAGCCGCAACGTTCATGGCTTGGGAACTCGGATCTCAAGACAGGCTAGCTGTCATCAGTTTATCTGACGATGCCCAAACAGTGTTGGAGCTGGAGTATATGACCGACGAAAGGAAGAGGGCGGCATGGGTTGTTCTGAGTACCTTGTGTACTCGAACTGGCACTTCCACGGACTTTGTAGGCGGGATCACCCTTGGGGCGAGTCTGTTGGAGGCTCGTGATTCTTGCAACCGCGCAGGCAACATTCTCTTACTTTCCAGCGGCAATTCCAACAAGAAATTAAAACGACGGCCGAGTCATCTTCTTCGAGAGTTTTCCGCCATCTTCCACTAAAGAAGGCATCTACAGGGTCCCAGTCCACACTTTCGGTTTCGCGCCAGATCACGAAGCCACTCTCATGAGCACAATTGCGAAGGCGACTTGTGGGACCTATTCTTTCGTCCAGACCATGGACGATATCCATGAAGCTTTCGCGCTGTGCATCGGTGGGCTGCTCAGTATATATGGTCTTCCAAGATATTACGCTTCGAATCAAATGCAGTGACCCCGGCGTCCACATCATCGGAGAAATCAAGGCAGGGCCATACGCTAGCCGCGTTGATGACGGTGGCCGCACGGCGTTCATCAAGATTCGTGACATGTACGCTTTTGAAACTCGAGACTTTATCCTGCGCGTCTAGGTTCCGACTGCATCTAACGCCGCCACCACGACGGAATTGCTTCAATTGAGGACCATCCACACCGACGTTCTATCGCAGGATATGGTGCAGTCCAACACGACAGTGGTGAAGGTTAGGCGGACAGAGAATATGTGTGGAAACTGAGCTACCTCGTCGCTAGGGTTTACAACAGGCTGATGGGTAGAAGACGATCGATGGTGGAAGAGTTGTCGCTGTTATTATAATCAAACGATTACAGGACTCTATTTATAACAGAAATAAACGGCCTGATAACAAAGGAGACGTGTGATCCTATCTACACGCTCCCACCTACGGGATGAACTCACGTTCCCCGGAACAGACTCCACTTCTCCGCAACACCTCTTCCACTCTTTTTTCTTTTTCTGTTAATGCCTACATTATCTAGTTGGCACGGGCCAACTTAACCAGCTGGCAAGACCAGCTTAACCCCAACATTCTCCTCCTTAAGTTGGGCTTGCAGGCTCCAAGTCCTCCATCCCCAGCAGCTCGCGCATCTCCAAGAACTTCGTCCTCCCAAGCGGCTTTGTAAATATATCAGCCTTCTGCTCGTCAGTGCTTACATATTCCACGCTTATCTGTTCACCTTCTACACAGTCACGTATGAAGTGAAATTTCGCGTCAATATGCTTGCTTCTTCCGTGGAACACCGGATTCTTTATAAGTGCGATGGCCGACTTGTTGTCCACAAGGAGTCTGACTGGTTTCAACTTCAAATCGAGGATTTCATTCAGCAGATTTCGCAGCCAAATAGCTTGGCATGCCGTGGCTGTGGCTGCCATAAATTCTGCCTCACAAGATGACAATGCCACACTTTTCTGCTTCTGAGATCCCCAGGTGATCAGGTTGCGATTCAAGTAGAATGCCATCCCGCTTGTGCTTCTTCGGTCATCAGTATCTCCGGCTAAGTCACTGTCAGAGTAGCCAGTGATCCTTTCTTCTTCCTTGTTTCCACGATACACTATCCCATAGTGTAGAGTTCCCCTGATGTATCGCAAGACTTGCTTCGCAGCTTGCTGGTGAACTGTCGTGGGCCTCTCGACGTGTCTACTCAGAATTCCTACTGAGTAAGACAAGTCCGGCCTTGTGTGAAGCAGGTAGCGTAAGCTCCCGACCAGGCTTCTGAATTGTGTGTCGTCCACAGCAATTTCGTCTTGATCTTTGCCGAGCTTTGTTCTGGGCTCCATGGGTATCTTGGTTGGATTACAGTCGCCTAGTCCAGCTGCATCCAATATCCTCTGAGCATACCCGGATTGCTTCAAGGTGATTTGTCCGTCTACCTGAGATACCTCTATCCCCAGGTAGTGTGAAAGCAGACCCAAATCGCTCATGTCAAATTCTTGCTTCATTTTCTCCTTGAACTCCTCGACCTCTCGCGAGCTTGATCCTGTCACGATCAGATCATCTACATAGATTCCAATAAGAAGCAGGTTCTCCTCCTTTCGCCGGATGTACACCGCTTGCTCGTGTGCACATTTGTCGAACTGTAGACTTCTTAAACTGGAATCCAGCTTCGTGTTCCATGCCCGAGGTGCCTGGCGAATACCATAAAGAGCTTTGTTTAGCTTGAGCACCTTGGTCTCACGTCCTGTAATGAGAAAACCTTCAGGCTGAGTGACGTAGACTTCTTCCTTCAGCTCGCCGTTCAGGAATGCAGATTTAACGTCAAGATGATGCACCATCCAACTATGATGAGCGGCGAGTGCAAGGACGAGTCTCACAGTTTCCATACGAGCAACTGGTGCAAAGACTTCATCGTAATCAATTCCGAATTGTTGGACATATCCCTTTGCTACCAGACGAGCTTTGTGCTTGAGGACGTGTCCCGTTGAGTCCCTCTTTGTCTTGAACACCCATTTTAACCCAATTGCCTTGTGACTTGCAGGCAGATCTGAAAGAACCCAGGTTTTATTTCGGTTGATTGCTTCAATTTCTGCCTCCATTGCCTGTTGCCAGTTTGCGTCTTTTGCTGCTTGTGCATAGGTTGTCGGGTCTTGGGCGTCTGCGATCAGAAGCTCTCCTCCTTCAACTGTGTCCAGGTTTTGGTAGATCTCAGCGAGTGATCGATACCTCGTTGGGCCTGACGAACTCGAGCTAGCACTCGCGCTTGCTGAAGATGATCGTGACATCGAGTGCTGACCTGCTTGAGACGGGCTTGAAGTTGAGTGATTTGATTGCGGTGTTTGAGGATTTATGTCGTTCGACATTTCATTTTCCAGGGGTGGATTCTGGGCGTTAACCTGATGCTCATCTTCAATGGTGAGGGGCACCCCTACACTAGGCGTACCTGATACTGAGAAATCCCCTAGATGATTGCTCCAGAGCCAGGGCTTGTCCTCCTCAAATACTACATCACGGCTGACGCAAATTCGTCTCTTGACTGGGTCGAAGAGACGATGAGCCTTGCTTCCTGGTTCGACGCCCAAGTATACCATCTTCGAACTTCGGTCGTCGAGCTTCTTCAGATGAAAACCAGGGGCCTTCACATGCGCCGTGCAGCCAAACACCCTCAGGTGTTCCAGATGCGGTTTCCTCCCCGTCCAAGCTTCATAAGGAGTTACCCCTTCCAGGGCCTTTGTAGCGGATCGATTCAGCAGGTAAGCTGTGTGTCGAACAGCTTCTCCCCAGAATTCTGCTGGAACGCTCATGCTTTTCAAGAGACTTCGAGCCATCTCCATTACTGTGCGGTTGCGTCTCTCCACTACTCCGTTTTGCTGCGGCGTGTAGGGAGCTGTTGTCTGGCGTCGAATGCCTTCATCTTCACAGAACTTGGAGAAACGGTGCGAGAGAAATTCCCCGCCACGATCTGTTCTCAACATCTTCACCCTGAGGGTCGTCTCCTTCTCTACCTCCAGCTTGAAAGATTTGAATCCTTCAAGCGCGTCATCCTTCGACTTGATTATTCGCACCCATATAAACCTGGTACAATCATCAACGAGCAGTAAGAAATACCTGTTGTTTCCTGGGGTCATGGGAGATATGGGACCGCATAAGTCCGCGTGGATGAGTTCCAGGGCGGAAGGTGCTCGATGCTTGGCCTCAACAGGGAATGGTGCTCGAGCTTGCTTCGCTGCTAGGCACGCTTCGCACACCTGGTTTGGGTGATCGATCTTCGGCAGCCCGATCACCATCTCCTTGACCGCCATTGTCTTTAGAGACTGGAAGTTGATGTGGCCCATGCGAGCATGCCACAGCCAGGCTGGGGTACAGAGGCTTAGTGACAAGCAGATGGCCTCGCAGCACTGGATGATCACCTTGTACAGACGGTTCTCGGAACGTTGCACCATCATCAGCAATTTCCCGGACCTGTCGTGAAGCCATAGATAGGCCCCTTGCAGGACCACTTTACTCCCTTGCTCCGTCAACTGACCCAAGCTTATGATGTTGCTCTCTAGACTCGGGATATAATACACATCCGTCAAGAGTTTCTGTTCTCCGTCTTTGAACTGGAGCATGATCGTGCCCCTTCCTCGGATCTCGACTGTGGATCCATCCCCAAATCTTACTCTTCCAAGGATTTGTTGATCAAGGTTCTTAAATTTCTCCCGTCTTCCTGTCATATGGTTGCTAGCTCCATTGTCTAGGTACCATAGGTCAGGATTTGTGTTGGCCGCCGGACTCGAGTAGAGATGAGGCATTAACTTCTCCTCGTTCAAATGAATTTCATCGTGAACACCTGCCTCCATAAGAAGCGTAGCCTCATCGTCATGGGTTTGAGCGAGATTTACCTCATCTTCTTGCTTCTTTCCTCGGCATTCTGAAGCATAGTGACCAAGGCGATCACAATGGAAGCAGCGTACTCGGCTTTTGTCCCGTGTTTCGTCTCGCGGTACGTCTCCTGACTTAGTTGGGCGAGCGTCGCCGCGTCCGCCTCGACCCCTTCCTCTTCCTCTTCCACGCCCTCGCGGGTTGCCTCGTCCTCGTCCACGAGAGCCGCCCTGCTGCTGATCTTCTCCGCGAACAGTTTTGGGCTCCGATCTTTGATCTTTCTTAGCAAGCAGGACCTGCTCAAGCCGACCGTCGTAGTCACGATACCGCTCTTCGTGCGCTTTTAGAGCTCCGATCACCTCGTCGGTCTGCATCTTCTTTAGATCACCGAACTGCTCCATGGTGGCAGCAATCTGGAGATACTTAGGAGGTACACTACACAACATCTTTTTGACGACGTAGCTTTCCTCCATGGTTTCTCCAAGTGATCTAATTTGATTGACGACGCCCGACAGTTTGCCGGCGTACTCATCGACGGGCTGTGCGTCCCCCATCCGGAGGTTCTCGAACTCCCAACGCAGGGCTTGGAGCTTGACCTCCTTGACCCGTTCTACCCCGACATGAACGGTCTTTAGAGCTTCCCAAGCTGAGCGCGCCGTCTCCTTCCCCGACAATTGGAGCATTGTCTCTTCAGGTATCGCCTGATAGATCACAGCGAGGGCCATCTGATCAATCTTCTCTTCAACAGGACCCGCTCCTGTTGGAGGCTCAATCGCCGCCCAGACCCCTTGGGCGCGCATATTGGCCTTCATCTTCATTACCCACACTGGGTAATTGGTCTTTGTAAGCATCGGGCACTTCAAGGACACCGAGCTTTCTCGACCGCCATCCGAGCTTGTATCTCCGCCGGGCGCCATTGCGACTGAGGATGTCCAGGTATTGCTCTGATACCACCTGTGGAAACTGAGCTACCTCGTCGCTAGGGTTTACAACAGGCTGATGGGTAGAAGACGATCGATGGTGGAAGAGTTGTCGCTGTTATTATAATCAAACGATTACAGGACTCTATTTATAACAGAAATAAACGACCTGATAACAAAGGAGACGTGTGATCCTATCTACACGCTCCCACCTACGGGATGAACTCACGTTCCCCGGAACAGACTCCACTTCTCCGCAACACCTCTTCCACTCTTTTTTCTTTTTCTGTTAATGCCTACATTATCTAGTTGGCACGGGCCAACTTAACCAGCTGGCAAGACCAGCTTAACCCCAACAATATGGTACCCGGGAGTCTACAGGTGGAGTTGCAGCAGCAGATGAACAGGTATCAGGCATGCGAGGCCATGCCATCCGCCCTAGTATCCGCAACTTACTGATCTCGGAGGTGCTTTATATGATGAATCTTCTAGCGGACAGCAAGGTTTACAAGAATTACGGGAGAGCATTCATGCTGTCCAGGATGCACTGCCACAGACAGCAGCGGGCCACGATGCAGCCGAGGAGTCCGTCTCAGGCGCCTTCTAATTTTCTCGAGATACTGAGCAATGACAGAGTTCGGATTGGGCCATTCCTGTACCGGACGAAAGTGATGAACATGATCATGCGGCCGCTATTTTAGGCCAGGGGACTCCGCCACCACTACTATGGAACAGATCAAAGCTGTGTTTTTTAAGGTGTTTCAGGAATAGATAGAAGTGTTTCTTGTATGTTCTTAGAAGTTTTTGTCTCCATGGGTTGATGACAGTACAGCTGTGAAGTACTGGTCCGATGTTTTTGAATCTGGAATACTTACGTGTTTCGAGAATAGATAGGATGTTTCTCGTTGCCTTCTTAGGCCTCATCTCATCTAGGTAGCAAATGGCTCATCATGCCTATATATCATCAACGGAACAAATCAAAGCTGTGTTTCTTAAGGTGTCTATTCTGTTGGTTTCATGAACTGCATCTATACCTGCAGAACTCAAGGCACAGCAAGGATGTTGCTTAGTGTCTGTTTGAATATGGTTAAAAACATAACATGTTCAAATTCAGTTCTAATATGTCGACACAGGAGAGGGATAAATATGCCCAGTTCCAAAGAACTTGTAAGTAGTTCAAATGCTCATTATTACAACAATCAATCTCATATGCTTTGGAACTCTGCTTTAGAAATGAACTTAATTTTATGGACTCTGTCCAATTCCAAATAACATTCTAGTTCATATGCCCATATTTACACCAGTAAATCTAGTGGTTGTCATTATAACAGCACGCTAATACTATGCACCTCTAAGTTAGAAATGAACTTGATTTTCTAGAAAAAAAATTCGTAAACAACAAAATTTGTTGAGAGCTGACGGACCCGAATCTCTGCCAGACGTTTCTTTTCTCTCCATGGTTCACTAGGCCTCGCCGTATATCCTTCCGTTTCCATCCAAACTTCGATTTTTTCTCACTTGTTCAAATATTCGTACTAGTAGAACCTAAAATTATGTGTTGATGCCAATATATTATTGTTAAATATTTATCTTTGCCGTAATGCTTTTCACAAGTCTCTGATTCCTACATTATTTTGACCATGCAGGATAAACCATATTACTGTAACGTTTGTTGTATTATGATATTATCCAAAGTGTTTCTTTCAAAAATTATAGCTCCAGCAGTTGGTCTTCTATACATGATAATATGTCTTTACAATAGGTTCATTGTTCACTACTAATGTTGGTAAACACATATTGTTCAATATAAATGCACGAGTTCTTATGAAACTTGGATTTGATTGATTCCCCGATGGATGAAAGTAGATTATAGTAGAAAGCATCAACAAGAATTCCTTTTCTAAATGGAATTTTGAGATAAGACCTGATAAAATGAACAAGGGCTCACTAGAGTACGTAGTTTTTATCTTATTAAGAAAATGATGTGCATGCTTGGTTTGATTATCCACTTTGCTATTTTGGAAGATAGCCTGCTGAAACAAGGTGGTGAGCTCTATGTTTTTTTTGTAGTATGTTCCCCATGGACAGTGAAGTATGGTTTAAAGATAGTGTGCACCCACCTAATTTACAATCATGTGTATATCATGTTGTCTGAAGAGTATCATATATCTATTTCCAGCCTATGTTTTTTTGTATTGGTTTATGATTATTAAAAAACTTGATGCTCCTACCCCATAGTTCACCGTTTCTCTATCCATGTTGTTGACACCTCATTTTTTTCTCACTCAATAGAAATTCACAAGTAATGTTCATTATATGGCTGAAAATGAAGTCCAATCCAAATTCCACACATTTTATAATTTCCCACGGTTATCCATAATTTTTCATATTTGGTTTTCCTATTTAATCCATTCATGTTACCCACTTTCATCCAATTCAGGGCTTTCTTTCAAAAGGTCTTCTTTTATATTCAAAGAGCAATTTTCTCATCAATTCTATCTTTGTATAAGATTTGCTTATAAATTACCCAATTGTATTAACTTGTATAAAA
This sequence comes from Alisma plantago-aquatica, assembly GCA_963693085.1. Classification (NCBI taxonomy): domain Eukaryota; kingdom Viridiplantae; phylum Streptophyta; class Magnoliopsida; order Alismatales; family Alismataceae; genus Alisma; species Alisma plantago-aquatica. The sequence continues at coordinate 1,438,739,490 of OY856410.1, read as the reverse complement.
TATTTCCTTTTTTTCCACAAACGTCAGGGACAATCCTAAATTATCTCTCTTTCCTCAGATTTCCAGGATTCCTCAATAACATTACTAAAATTATAGGGAAAACAAAAAATAGGTCGCATTGTGCCCCGTCCTCCAGACAGATTAGGAAAATCTACTGAGGGTCGCCTCAATTCGTGCACCACACAAACCTGGCACACAGGGGTGATGTGCCAGCTTAGTGAAAAGGTTCTCTCCAAAACCCTAAACTCTAATTCCATGCTATAGATACCCACAATATCCATAATATTTTGGTCTCCTATGTAGCATCCTCAAACTAGAGGATCGAACTACCTCTCTCTTTACTTTCTGCATTATTCGTGATCAGAGGATCCTACCTATGAAGCAGCCAACTCTATTAACTCCTTTAGGCTGCAAAATAATATGGTATCTGACTGTGCTTTTAGTTGATTTTTCTGCTCCTAAATGCATATCTATTAAGACTTCATATGTGATCTATGTCAATGAACATATTTATCAAATCTCGGGTAAAAGGACAGATCTTATTTGTAATCCATATTTTCCTATCATCTTTTAAAAAATCATATGCATTAATCCTAATCACCCGAGTGGGATCTCCATCGTCAAGGTCCTGAGGTGATTAGGACCGTAGTCACCTACAAATGAAATCTTTTAGAATGATGATGGTTATGACATGGTCATATCCATATCTAAAAGCTTGGACATATTTAAAGTGCTTTTTTATTATCATCTCCTTGTTTTCATTTTGTTTTTTTTACAAATTCACCTGAAAATGCTCTTTCTCTAAATTGCTCTAAAATAGGCACAATAATAGTTTAGTGTGTGAAATTGTGGTGCTCATCCTTCTTCACTCCTAATAAGATCACCAGACTTTAACTTCTAGTTTGTTTGTATTTTTTATCTATCATATTCCCCAATCATCTAAATATCCAACAAATCAATATTGTTGAAATTGTTAGTGGTGCGTCCCGCCATAGGTGTATAGATGAATCGATTGGACATTGACTAGATGCGCCCCCCGAGATCAGAACACACTTGGTACAACTTTCAATATTTATAATGCCCTAAACCTACAAACCTACTTCTACTAAAAATACTACACCAACAAGAGCTTGGGGTCGTGTCATAGTATAGGAGGGTGGAAAGTATAGGGTCAATCCATAGGGAGAAAAGGGGGATCTAGATCTAGGTTAGTTTTGGGCTAGGTTCCTACTACGATGTCTAGGGTTGAAGGGTTTAGTGATTGATTGCTGATTACACTAATGATGAATAAGAAATTAAATCAAATAAAATAAATAAGATCAAAACCTATGTTAACATTAGATAGTTAATTCTACTAAGTAAGAAAAGACAGGGCAAGCAAGAAAGGCAAGAAAAGAACAATCTACACTAATGCAAGCAAGACAAGGTCTACACTACACTAAGATAGAAAACAAGAGAAAAGAGAAATTTAAGACCTAAGCTAGCAAGAACAAAGCAAGAACATGGCAAGAAGCTAACTAAGTAAATAGCTAACTAAGATAACACTAGGTAAGAAAGAAGGAAATTATGGTTTTAAAGCAATAAATGGAAATGTGGGTTGTTTGGGGGATGCACTTATCAATTAGGCTGTGAGTGACATGTGACCACCATACTTTCATTTAGATTACTAAACCAAACAATAAGATATAGTATAATGAATTTCCCTTGACTAGTGACTGGGCGGGATATGATGGGTTGTGTATAAGGGAACTAGTCCATAACACCTCCTACTACCGATATGAGGTTCAATTGGGTTAGGGTTTAGGTGCAATTCAATTAAAGTCTAAACAAGCCTAGGTTTCTAGTTTAGATTATCTTAGGGTGATTAGGGGTTGAGGGTAGTAATGGGCTGTTTGGGGGATGCACTTATCAATTACTTTAGGGATGACATGTCAACATTATGCTTTCATTTAGATTACCAAACCAAACAAAAAGCTAGAGTATAATGAATTGTTCTAGACTACTAACTGGCCATGGGTAGGATGGGTTGTGTATAGGGGAACTAGTCCCTAACACCAACTACTACCCTTACCAGGCTCAATTGGGTTAGGGTTTAGGTGCAATTCAATTAGAGTCTAAACAATCCTAGCTTTCTTCTTTAGATGAACTTAGGGTGATTAGGGGATGAAGGCAGTAATGGGAGTCGCCTCACATCAACCACATTCTAGCCTTGAGAAAGCTCAAAGATAATCACACTAAATTCATCTAAACTAGATACTTAGATCACTCAACTAGGGTTAGGAGAATTCATTAGCATGTATGAAGATGGTTGGCTAGCTAAGGATCCATGAACTGGACCTATGAGCGAATCCCAAAATTCACACATATAAGGATTTTCCCTAAATTCCTAGGTGATTTCAAGAACAAACCAACAAGCAATACATGAAGAGTGAGATAGTGATAGAACATAATCATTAGCAAAGAAATTACAATGTTTATATATCATTTTCCCCCAATTGGTATCAAAGTAACATTTTTGGCCCCAAACAACCCATCCAAGTGGCCTAGCTATTCATGGAAATGGAAAATACAAAAATAAAGGAGAAAGATGTAGAAGAATCCATTGAGCTCAGTGTAGATGTAGTCCTACTCTTTAGCTATTGGAAGACGTTCTCCTCCTTCTTCCAAGGTGCATGGGCATAGGATGATGGTGCATTAGGAAACTAGGGTTCTGGTGGTGGAAATGGTGAAATGGTGTGAAATGGAGGTGGAAATGGAGTGGAATGGGTGGAAAGAAAAAATGGGGTGGGAGAAGGTAGCTAGGGGTGGCCAACCTCGTGCCTTGGCCGCTAGATAGGTATATACAGGTGTGGGGGGAACAATAGGTCAAGTAGGGGTAAAGTGGGGAGTACAGTGGAAAACTAGCTATGTTTTTATCAGTAGCATGGCCAAGGTGTGTACCATGACTGTTGTGGTCAGGGGTGAGAATGGTCTGGTGGAATGGATTGACCATTGTGAAAAATGGGGAAAAAACATAGTAACTTGGGTGGTTTTGAACTGAAAGTGGCACGACCGTAGGGGGATAAGCGTTGCACGGCCATGGTGGTCACCACAGCTTTGGTGGCTTGGATTGTCTACCCATTCATTGATCCACAACCTTTCTAGCTCAACTACAACATGACTGTACAAGGTGGCACGACCATTTTGGGTCTATCTCCCGCGGCCATTCATTGTGGCATGACTGTGGGGATTCTTGCATTGCTTGAAATTGACTATGTTGGTTTTCAGTGAGCTAGCATGGTCGTTCAATGGGACCATGGCCATGCTCATCTCTACATCAACACTTTGAGTTGAAACTTGGTGATTTCTTAGACATCTTTCAATCAATGGTTTTTTGGGCACTAGGGTAGGTTGAGGGAGCCTTAGTCTTTACTTTAGGCCTTTTTAAGGATAGAGAACCCTAGGACCACTCCTTCTCTCTCTCTTCCATACAAGTGTGGCCCAAATGTCTAAAATATATACAAATAATGATCGTAAGTACATTTTATACAAACATGCATATTAGGAAACTTACATGAAATCTAACAGGTATAAATGTGATAGAAATGTAATTTGATACAAGATGAAGCCCTACAATAGGGATGCATCAGTCTACAAAATGTCATGATTCTGATATCAACATATCATGTTCAGAACAATCATGACATGCTTATATTTCAACACGTCATGTTTTTGTGCAGAACATGGATCCAAAATTCCCTAACATCAAGCATCACAACATGTTGAGATATCAACTTGCCGTGTTTCCTCATTTTAGAATCTTCTAGAACTCCCTAACTTGTAGAAACATATCTTGTTGGCCAACACCTATGTTTTATAATTATTGATTAGGGGAGTTTGACTTCAGTTATCACAACTTACACATTCTGTTGGCCATTCAACACGTCATGTAACATGTAGATTTTACTTAAACACGAATGCAACCTCCCCATGCTTATATATATGACCCCAAGATATCTTGGGATATTTATCATAGAGTATTTTTGACCTTTTATGGGACTCAAACAAGGGAAACATAAGACAAGTTGGAGGCATCTAAAGGAGAAAAAGTGGTTTCTTAGGAAGGAAACTTCTTTTTCTCCCTTCTTCTCCAACAATTGCAACATGGATCTCCATTGTTCCCCTCTTTTCACTCTAGAATGAAGCTGTCAAGAAAGTTTCTAGTAGCAAGGATGGAGTTTTGAATCCTTGATCGGAGTTCCAACTCTTTCCTACTTTTTCCACATGCACCGGAATTTACTTTCTTCTTTTATGATATCTAGCACTATTTCTACTACTTGTATCTACTTTCTACAACCATGGATGAGTATCGTGGGCATGGGGGACTAACTCCCTTGTCATAACTTTGTTGAAAAAAAATTTCATATAAAATACTAGTTGTTTTACTATTCTAAGGTTAATAGGTGTTGATTTCTTATTGCATGCTCTGATGTCCACTTTGTGTGTTTGATTTATGCTCATTGTATAATTTGAGAAGATATGCACATGATTAAGGAGATGTCGCTTATATGCACTACCTTGACCATAAGAGTGGCTGGGATGTGTTGGGAAACAAAGGGTTGTAATCTAAATCTGGGTATATCTATGAGAGTGGTACAAAATTAGGATTGTTCTACACTACCAAGAGGTGGGTGTAGGATACAAGTCTCCCTTGTGATGTTTCTAGTTTTATTGATATTTGTTATTCTTCATATTATGAAATGTATGTGAAACCTTGTACTCCAGAATCCCCAATCTAATTTGATCCTCAATACAAGTGATTTCTATCTTAATTTATTTTCTTCTTAGTTTCTTAGTTAACACAGAAAACCTCTCTTGTAAAAAAGATCTAGGTTGTTGAAGTTAATAACTTTTTCTCCTAATAATACCTTGCTCCTTGGACGACCTAAACAATACTACACACACCTATTTACTTGTGAGGCAGTGTTCGAGTTTATAAATTTAGACTTGTGCACAATTAGCTAACTAGTGTTGATGACCAATTGAAATGTTCAAGCTCTCAAGTGTGTTCTTTTGGATCTGGATTCACGACCTACTCATGGTATGATATATCTCCAAACAAGTCAAGCTATATATATGTATGTAGATATATGTATATATATGTGCATATATGTATGTAGATATATGTATATATATGTGCATATATGTATATATATGTATATATATGTGTATATATGTGTATATATGTATATATATACTTATTTCTCTCTCTCTTTGAAGAAGTGAGGGTTTGGGATCTTCCTTCTTGAGAATTCTAAGGTTTGAGGCCTCCTTGTCGGATTGGTAGCCCATTGCACCTGCTTTAGCAGTGGTAGTCATTTATGGTTTTGTATGGCTAGGTTTAGCATCTCACCAAAAAGATATTCTATCTCAAGTTTTCAACAAAATAAATAATCTAAGTTTCAAATATTTCTAATAACAATGGGAAGAATATTTTCTAGACTTTCTTGTTGGATCAATGGGCTCTGAAAGGGAGTATATAGAGCTACTAAGACTTAAAACAAATTCACTAGGACTTCAAATTATATCAAAAGATAAGGTTTCTAATAGGGAATTTGAGTGCAACTAATCATACATAACACAGATGATAGAGATTGAACTAACATAAGATCACAAGATTTGTATAGTGGTTCCATATTCAAACCTAGGAGAGTGTATATTCACTACCTAGAGGGGTCAATATCTAGGTTGCGACTATGTTCTTGTATTCCATTATAAGGGATTCAATATGAACTTCCTTTTGTAGGGGAAGGATACCTAGCCTTCCATTTAAGGCAAAGGATCCATAACCTTACATAAAGGGCTTACCCATCCATGAGTAAGAGTCTTCTACCTATAAGGATTTACTCACTTTTACACCAAGCTAGAGTCCTTCACCAAGGGGATCTACTCCTGCAACAAGTCATTATCCTTGAGGATTTACCCTCTCTTGTCTTGGATCTTTTGCCTTCTTCTTCACCTTCAACAAGGAGAAGCTTTCACCAACTTTTCTTTTAGAAAGGAGGTTGGGAAAGGAAGCGGAGAGCTTCATAAGGTATACAATAGAGAAGCTCTCTTACAAGGATTCTGTCTCACTCATAATGATGTAGATTAGTAATCATGAGAGAGAAAGAGGTTTAATGTGGACCAAATCACTCAACTATAACTACGAGTAAGGTAGGAAAACTTGGAATGTAGTACAAGGGCCCCTATTTATAGTTGGGGTTGTCAATCGCCAATAGATACGCTTAGGAATAGATTATAGCCATTTGGGGTGTTGCAACAGATTTACTTTCATGTTTTGCAACACTCCAATAGTTAGAAATACTTTTCCTGCACATTTTGTACAATGATTTCCATCGAGTTTCAATAAGGATAACTCGATCGATGACGCTATTAGACAATGTAATTCTGAGTAGTTGGTCTAGTTTGTCCTAGATAAAACTCGACTGATAGCTTAAAATAAATTTTCATGTACATGGTGTCAGGTGAGTTTGACATGGTGTCAACTCAGCCAACCCTGGCAGTTCCCATGACCCATCATAGGTGTCGGTCAAGTTTTTGAGAAGGGAAACTTGATCAGAAAAAGTGTATGTGATGAATTTTGGAAATTACTAAAAAAATGCTTAGATATTTGTTTTAAGTGTATTTTATATTTTTCTCAGCTTGGTTAGAAGACATACCATCAATACAAATGATTACAAAAAATATTCTAAATGATTTAAGGCATTTTCCACTAAAGTGCATTTGTATTGAATTTGACTTACTTTTGGTCAAGTTAGGGCTTGATTCAATTCATTTTTTCATATACCTAATACCTAAAATCATTCTAGAATAGACATATTAGATACATATGAATGGAATGGTTAAGTTATCATCAAAATATGGACAATGTATAAGAGATTGCTCAACAGTCTCCCCTTTTTAAAGATGAAAACCCATTCCTCAACATATTTAAAGGACTTAGAAATTAAAAATTCTTACCTTCCCAAGGTAGGGGGATATATGAATATACCATAGAACCCCTCCCCCAGTTGATGCTTATATTTACCTGTATGGTTAGTTTCTCCACAAACCATAACCATTGCATATATGTACTATTTGAGTCCACTTTCATAGTCACATGATATATCAATGAATTAACTAGAGAATGATAAAATTCAATATGTATTGAGGTTATATCTTCCTCTTTGTCATAATAAAAGGAGAGGGGGTAGAAGATCTAGAAAATAGGTCATATCCAAAGACAAAAACATCGCATAGAATTTCCATGTGCAAGCACCACAAAACAAAATGAGAGAGAACAAAATATACTAGAGTCATTATCAAAATATGGAAGCACACACCAATAACTCATAAGGAGTAGCAAAGCATATAGATAAAGTTACATAAGATTAGATTACAACACAAGTAAGTTATCTGAAGATGAAAAACTATAAGTGAAAAGACAACGACTAAAATAGTCCTCAAATACAGGACCCAATGTTCAATGCAGAAAAGCCTAAAAAGATATATGCATGAGAACTATTAGAAACCTTGGAACTAAACATTCATGGCATATGTATAGATGTCCACATTAGGATGGTAGTCCTCATCACCATGAGAGGGTGTAGTAGGGCCAATAGGGGTGTTCTCAACTCCATCATTAGAGCTAAAGCCATCATCACCATCCTCATCACCAGCACCCTTGCCATCAATATCCTCATCATCAGACTTCTCAGTCATGTCCTCATCATCGTCAAGGACAAAGGAGCGAGGACTAGTCCTACCATGATTTTCTCCTCCCAGAATATGGAAATCTTGACAATACTTTGGCTTTCTCAAAGTTGGGTATGGAAACCCAATCATAGCTAGCAAGCATGGCATAAGTAGGGACGGATGGAAGAGAAATAAACAAGTAGCACCAGGCTAAGCATGTGCAAAAACTGGGGTAGGTCCCTCACCAGAGGTAGGAGGATTAGTAGAAGTAGTGTACTAGTGAGAGAGTAAGAAATTTTCATATACATAAGATGCATAGATAGTAGTTGGGAAGGGATGGTAGGTGGGATAGGTATGGGAGTTGGACAAGTTCATATTTGACATGGTTGGAATAAGATCTTGATGTATGTTCTCTTATACCTTCATGTTGTAAACTTGTTGGTGCATAATGTACCCATTAGCCTTTCATTTGGCACCAAAAAGGAAGCATGATCCGGTCAAGGAGGAAGTGGAGGAGGATAGGTAGAGGATGAAGCACCAGTGGTAGATGAGGAGGTGTGATTCAAGGACTTCTTGACAGTGCCGTCACTAATGTATACCCCTTTTCTACTAGACTTGTGGCCAAGATGCTTGAAAAGATATTATTCAATTTGATGTTGAAATAGAGAACATATCGAGTTTGTGTAGGGTGGGTGGGATTCTTGGGTGCCCTTCTTTGTGTCAAAGAAAATCATGTGATGAAGAATATATATTTCCCATTTGACACAAAATATTTTGTAGAAGACAATACATGCTCACATCCAAGTTTGATGTAATATTTGTTTGAATTATCTTTGGATGGATGTCACAACTAATAAGGAGAGAAACTAGGGGAGTCTTAATATCCATAGAAGGATATGGTAAGATGGATTTTTTCCTACATGGATTTACATGCTTCTTTAGAGTTTTTTGGATATCAGGAAGGGTTAACTCCAGGTCAAAACTCTTGTAGAAGGCTTCAGGGTCAAGGAGGTCATGGTATCTTAGGTAGGAAGTGATCCAATTGGATGAGAAATAAGATAAGAAGGTATTCAATGAATACTCAGAGATAGTAAATCTTGTTACCACAATCATGGATGCCTAACAACTTAGGTGTTAGGAGGAGGCACCAAGGTGGTGTAGTTCCAAGCAAGATTGGTGTAGAACTCATGCACCACCTTAGTGTTATATAGGAATTTGTTGAAGGTTATGCATTAAACACAAAGAGCACTTATATGTTGGTTGGAAAACATCTTCTTAACCTCTTTCGTTAGCTCATTGTGGGGGATTAAAACTGTCCTAAAAGTTTATGAATTATTGGGTAAAAGGTCCTTGTTGTAATTGAGTAGTTGAGATGAAATAAAGGAGGTACCATCGTAAGAAACAAGCGTAGAAGTAGTCTAGGATGAAGGCACACCTGTACTTCCTACATTTTGATGCCATGAAGAGGAAAAGAGATGGAGATGGTGCCAAGGAAAGAAGAAACCGCAAGTTGCTTTCCACCCAAGCTCTAGGTCAAGGCAAGGAAGGATTAGCTCAGGTGATTTGGGGCAGGAGAGGAGAGGAAAGGGTTTTGGGAGACCTAGGATTCAAGGAAGGACCGAATGGGAGACTAATCGGTCGAGTTTTCTTGAGTTTAGAGGGAGAAAATTGGCTGAATATTTATATATATGTTCACACAATATTGTTGTTGGTTGAGTTTGAGATGTGGGAAACTCAGTCGATGCTATTGTCAGTTCATTCCATGGGCATGTTGTTGGTCAAGTTTCCCCTAGTTCAAACCTGACCGAAAAAAAAGTTTGTCAAAAAGATATGAAATTTAGTTCTAAACTCATACAGTGCTATATAAATTTATTTTTATATCCTATCATGCATTTAGAACATATTCAAGTACATTTGACTCATCATTGGCTACTATTTTATGGTAAAACAATTTTTGTAAGAAATAGCCAAAAAAAAATGTAAAACAAGGCATTAAAACTAGGCATGTGTAGCACAAACAAGTATAAGATGAGAAATTTATGAGCAAGATCATATAGATAAGAGACCATCTTTTCTAGAAGGAAAATCATTATCATCAAGATAAATTATAAGTAATTTTCATCTAATGAAAGAAAATTTCTTTCTAATCTAGAGGTTTAGTGAAAATGTCTATAAGTTGTTTTCCAAGTCCACATGTAATATATATATATATATATGTATCTTCCTTGGCAATGTAGTCACAGAGGAAATGATGGCGGGCATCTACATGTTTGATCTACTATGCAATATAGGATTGTAAGACAAATTTATTGCACTAGTATTATCACAAAATATTGTGGAAGCATCACAATGAATATTAAAGTCTTATAGAATTTTTTTCATCCATAGTACTTGGGTATAAAAACTCCCAGCTACAATGCATTCTGCCTCGATAGTTGAAAGATCGAATGTGTATTATTTCATAGAGAACTATGAAACCATACATGGTCCTAGGAGGAAGCAAGTGCCACTTGTGCACTTTCTATAAACGAAGTACCCATCATAATCTGCATCACTCTAAAATGTAAGAATGAAGTCCCTTGACTTAGGATCCCAAACTCAAAAGTTTGTTGTTTTGTCTAGATATCTCAAAAGCCTATTAACGTCTATAAAATGGGATTTTCTAGGGCTAGATTGAAATCTAGCACACTAGACAATAGTAAACATGATATACGGTCAAGAGGTAGTTAAATAAAGTAATCTACAAATCATACCTCTATTTATGTTCTCATCTACCTTCTCATCTTCTACATCCTTATCATGTCTGGAAGTGTTGGACATTGGAGTATTTATAGGCTTTGTGTTCTCCATCCCAAAGCTCTTTAAGAGTTATTTTGTGTATTTGCCTTGGTTGATAAAGTTTCCATCTTTGATTTGCTTGATTTGAAAGACTATGAAGAATGTGAGCTCCTCCATTGATGTGGCCTAAATCACACATTTGAAAGGAGGCAAACTCAGAAGGAATCAAACTTTATAACCTAAAACCTTCAAGGACCCCCACAACTTTATTACGGTGTTGAAATAGATATATGGGGTCAAACATAGGGATGTGGGGATGTTTAAGATGCTTAATATCTCTCTCTTAAGCAAGATAAGCCAATCTCATAAGCGATAAAAGTATGGAGCTAGAACTAGTCTAGTAGATTTGTCACAAAATAAAAAAACAATGTAAATAAAATCAAACAGTCCGTCAGATTCTACTAATCAGATAGAATGAGTTTCTGGCTATGTAACCACAAGTTGGGCAGTCTATGCACCTATTCTCCGGCATAGACAACCCTCCGACACCCCGAAAAGCAACCTATATCCAAATATAGTACGTACTATGGTATCTGTTCCTGTTGGGTAATCTCACTCACTTTTGCACATCATGACTAAAACCCACCAGTGCTGTGAAACCTCTTTTGAGGATAACAAATAAACAACCTAGAATATTCTAGATACCCTCTCAAGTCTAAAATATTATGAGATGTTAGGAACATGTGTGAACTTGCAGAACCAGTAGTCGGCCCGATCGAGATGGGCTGGGCTCTACTTCTCCCAAGTCTATGGATCTACACAGATCACCTTGAACTGTCTTCCTATTAGATTCTGATCCAAACTACCTTCTCCGATCTATCCTTAAAATGAATCTCTCGATATAGGCATAAATAAAAATTCAAGAAAGAAAAAAGATCAACCAAACTAGCAATCATAACCAGAAAGAGAAGATAGAATAGAAAACGTACTAGATCAGGAATAAAACTACTTGCTTAAGGTAAAAGTACATAAACATTCCCAAAATTGGCTACATAGCCAAGAAGGAGCTCAACTAGCCATGGAAAAGAATAGCTGGCATCGAACAAAGATTTAAGAACATCATTTGTACAAAAACTAAAGAGAATAGTAGAAGAAAAGAGGAGAAGAAGAGATTTATCCCATAGAGGAGAGGTGGATCTCGCTCCTTAGCCTCTGTATATGTTGGATCTCATCTTTGGGTCATCCTCCTTGGTCTTATGGACACCATGGCCTCCTTTCTCTTTGATTGTGTCCCATACAGTAGCTTGGCGGGTGTATGGAGGTGGAAGATAGCCGAGAATGATAGGATATGAGTGAATGGTGTTGGAAAATTATGGCGGATGGAAGAAAACTAGAGGGATGGACGTAGGATGAGCACTTTAGTCTTTTAAGACCTCTGAACTCTCCCATGGGGTATGGAAACCAAAACGGGTCAGAACCAAAATGTGGAACCTCCAAAAATTTGGCACCCCTCTCTACGTAGAAATGGGTGGGTAGTTATAGGTGAATGCAAAGTATATGTAATGAGTAGTCGTGACACCTATCCCAGTTGCTACATTTGTCTCGGCACAGTCATGTCTGGGGTCATAGTCAAATGGATGTCACGGTTGAGATGTTTTTAGCTGTCATGGTAGACGTCGTGATCGAGGAAGACATCGCAGTCGAGGTAGGTTTTGCGGTCGAGATAGGTGTAACTGACCCTTTCCTCAGCACGACCGTGACAAGCGTATTGGTTACGACAGGTGTCGTGGTCGAGGCAGGTGTTGCACGAGAAACATGTGTCGTGGTCATGACAGGTACTGTGGTCACAACAGGTGTCGCTGTCGAGGTAGGTGTCGCAAGCGAGACAGGTGCGACGGTTGTGGTAGGTGCAGCTGACCCTTGTCCTCGGCACAGCCATTTCAAGCATCTCGATCATGTCAGGTGTCACGATCATGACGGATGGAAGCCAAGCTGCTACAAAAACCATGTGTTGGGGAGAAATCTTGGAGAATAGATGTATTTTCAAGTTTGGTGCCTACAAGTCTCAAAATTGTTTAGTCGAGCAACCTTATATATGAAAAGATATAAATTACTAAAAGATAAGAGTCTAGGGTTATTTTGGTCATACTAAGGCTATAATGTCACAAAAACATAATAAATGCTTAACATAAATGCCTGAATTTGGGTGTTATCAGCCATCATACTCATTGTTGGCTAAATTGGACATTTTCTTATCATATTTTTTGATAATGTCAAACATTTCATTTTTGTGGATCTAACTTGCTATTTAAGTGTTTCAGGTTTTAAGTAGATCACACTCAATGGATAGATAAAGTTAACAATCTTAAATGCTTATTTTTACATGTTTGTACGGTTTGTAATATCTTGTATATGTGTATAATGTACAAGTACCTAGAAGTCATGTAAAATCAAGCATAGGATTTTCCCTATCCATCCAGAACCATTAGTTGGTATTCCCCCTAGAGTCTAGAGTCATTATCCTTCTTTGAAAAACTCATTGCATAGGGTTTTGAAATATTTTAGCACTTACTTATAGTAACATTTTGGGTCAAGAAACTAGTCGAACGAGACATACTCAATCAAAAACAAAGCCGATCAAGAACCACTTCAGTCAAGGATTAGAGAACCAAAAAAATATTACACATTTGTACTCTCAATCATTTTTGGTCAAAAATATTGTCGACCGAGACACCTTCAATGCATGAATACATAACTGTTAGACCAAGTAGATGCAACTGGTGACTAGGTGTTGGAAAAGTAGTTGAGAATTTAACACATACTTGGTTGAATAAATTTTCAACCTAGACATGGTCGGTCGACAAATTCTCGATCGAGTTGGGTTCTACACTAATTTCTAGAAATGAACAAATTAGTCATTACACCTACCATTAACTCGTCCAAAATGACTAATTCTCCACTAAGAACCCTCTAGATACTTCCCTACGGTATCGTAGTCACTTGAAACCCTCTCCTATAAAGAGAATTGTCCTTAGGACACAAAGAGCACACAATCTACACTTGAGCAATCATTCTAGAGAGAAAAAGTGCTGACTTACACTTTCCATCTCTATCCTTGAGCTTTAAGTTAGTGTCCTATAGCTACAATCTCCTAGACACCACCTAACAATGTCCATCCTAAGTGGTTAGGATTTGTAACACTTGATATAGGATCAAAGCAAGATATTACATTGGTGTAATCTTCCTTTTTCCAATCTACTTCTCTGAGTTGACGTAATCTAGCTCCTTGACTACTTCAAATGAGTGAGGTTGTCTAAGGGTACTCAGAGCTATTTCAAGGTGTGAAGGCTTTTCCTAGGCGATTAGATATACTTCAAGGTGTGGAGGTTGCTCCTAGGTTATTAGAGCTACTTCGAGGCATGAATGTTTCTCCTAGGTGATTGGAGCAACTTCAAGGTGTGAAGGCTGCTCCAAGGTGGTTGACGCTACTTCAAGAAGGTGAAGGATGTGTCAAGGTGATGGAGGTGGATCATCATACTCTCCTTGGGTTCTCTTACGTGCCCCGGTAAAGAAGAGGTTGAGGTGAAGTGATTGTATTTTATTGTAATTACTTGAGAGGTAATAAAATTAATCACTTCCAAATACCAATATGAAATTATTGGGCAGTGGACTGAATTTCATTGATTTGAAGAGTGGAACCACTCTAAATTGTGATTCTCTTCATTGTTTCCCTCTCCTTCTTACAATTTCATATTTGAATTAATATTAAAATTCTCAAGAGATCTATTCACCCCCCTCTAGATCTTTCATTTGGAATCAGTGCATGTCTTCAAGGAGCTCCCACAAGTCTTGAAGCTTGAGGGAAAATATGCTTAGAAACCTCAACCTCGAAGGGATGTAGATGAGCAGGTCAAAGCCATTCAATGGTTTCAACTACACTTATTGTAAAAGGCAGATGCAATTGTACTTCCAAGGAAAAATATTGGTGCTATGGAGAATGGTGACTCATAACATATGACTATCAACTAGAGAGTATGATAAATAGGATGTAAATAAGGTAAAGAAGGTTCAATTCAATGCGAAGGCTATAAGCATTTTTTATTGTTCAATATCCATTGGTGAATTTAATTCCATATCTTCTTGTGAAATCGCTTATGATATTTGGCATAAATTTTTTGTTACACATGAATGTACTCTTCATGTTAAGAATACTAAAATCAATATGCTTAAGAAAAAGTTTGAATAATTTCATATGAAGCCTAAAGAATATATAAGTTATATGTATGCTAGGTTTTCTTCTATTATCAATAGCTTGAATTATTTGGGCAAATACAATTGTGAAGAGGATCAAGTATACAAGATCCCAAGATCATTGCCTCCAAAATAAAATTCCCAAGTTGACATCCACTGAAGAAGCCAATGACCTCACCAAATTAATCATGGAGCAGCTCATTGGCAACCTTGATACACATGAGGTCACCCTTGAAGAAGAAGAAAGCGTGAAGGTGATGAATCCTCTAGATTCATCCTCTCAGTCGCCAATTAGAGGGATTTTTGTGCCTCATATAGACTGATCTACCCTTTTTTTAGTTTACTTTAACTATCTCTTCAGTTTCATGTAAATAGTGCATTACTAGTTCTAATTACCCTAGTTTCCAATTTATTAGATATCATCCTCCCCTACTCACTTTCCTTCTCCTCCGCAGGTCATCCTCAACCATTGCCAACGGTCATGACCCCAACAACATTGACTCTAATAGTTTTGGCTACATGGTTTTAATCAAACGGTTTTCCCAAACAGTCTCAAGACCATTTGAGCCCATACGGTCTCAAGACTATTTGAGCCCAAACAGTCTCCAGACCGTTTAAGCCCAAGAAGTCTCAAGACTGTTTGAGCCCATACGATCTCAAGACTGTTCAAGCCCAAATGGTCTTAAGATCGTTTGAGCACATATGGTCTCAAGACCTCTTCCAAACAGTCTTCAAGAGTGATCAAAACCGATTAAAGGCAATGTACCAAACTATTTGGATGTTAATAAAGACCGTATGGAGACTGAAATCCAAGACTGTTTGGTCATTGGTCGATCTGAAAACCTTTTGCTCCTCTAAAGAATAAGACCATTCAGAGCTATTAAATCTTAAAACCGTTTGAAGGGAAATATTGCAAGATCGTTTGGTCATCCAAACGGTATCCAAACCGTTAAGATCAAACCGTGAGGAGGACTCACACCAAAAATGTGAGGACTAGTTCTGAGCCTATAAATAGGACCAGCAGGGTCCTCATTTGGCAACATGATCCGGGGAGGCTGAAAGGCTTCTCCACTGTTACCTCATCTCCACCAAGATCTGCCTATCCCTACGCATACATCTCCAGAGGTGCACACCAAGATTGAGGTAGCAAGAGACAAGTTTCATCAACAATGTCGGAGCAGTCCCGAAGACGGGGGCGATCTATACCAGGCTGTTATAGATATACTCTTCTGCTCTGACGATGCTTGTTCTATCTTTCTTCTCGGTCTTTGTTGCTCCCTCTATGAGGAGCGAGTAGTGTAATTCATTGGGGCACGGAGACTAGCCCTGCTTCCATTCTTTTTTAATCTGTACCTAAAGATGTTATCTTTCCAATTAAATACTAAATCGTTTCATTACATGCTCGAATGTTGGCCACCTTCTAGCATGATCTATTGTATTTCTTTGTGGTTTGTCTACGACTACCCTTTAGACTCGAATATTGATTTAGTGTTGGTTCTTGATGTGTGTATCCACAACACATTTGTTCAATATCTAGAAACGTTGTTCAAGGAGTGGAGTAAACTCACCTCCATCGTTGTACTTTCATATTATGAAATGGAATCAGTTGACGTATGAAAGTACAACCTTAATAGGTCGAGGAACACATTTTGCGAAGGGAGTGATGCAAAGTAAGTGATCATTTGTTCGGGGATGGCTGGCATTGCAACACTCCCACATTTCTCATAGTTATGTCCTCGAAAGAGGGATAGTCTATAAGGATACTAATCGTATTGGTAGCATTGCTCTCTTGTTAGTCTTTCGAAGCACGTTTCATGAGGTTTAGTAAGATCTCTCTTTGGAGGGTGCATATCTCCATTGACACGTAGATATGCACCAGATCAGAGCTATTCAACCTGTGAAGGTTGTGTGCAATGCTCTTTGTCTGTAAAGGCCTCAACATTGCACAACATCCATGTATCTTGCTTACATGTCTTGCTAGACTGGTACAGGTACAATGCATGTGTAGTGGTGGTGAATACCCACATCATCCCAGTGATCCATCATCATCTGTTTATCTTAGATTTCATACATTAAATAGATTTCATAATGTCTTTACTTGTGCATGTTCTAGATTAGTTTAGATTAATCCTATCAATCTCTCGGTTGTAAATGATTAACTTAGTTCAAGGAGAGATGAGACAAAGTCATCCATATTCTTCACGCTATCCTTTGGGTTCGATCCTAAATCTATACTATGATAAGGCTTCAACACTCTATGGGGTTGGAGCATTTATATAGCACTATTTGTAGGTAAACCTAGAGAGAACATCAACTCTCTAGGGTTTTCGGTGCATATCTGGATTTCCATTGGAAGAGAAATCTTTTGGTGTGAATCCCAGCTCCATCAAAAAATGGCACCGTTGTGGGGGACAATGGTGTAAGAATCGTCTTTTTTGAATACCTTATCGATTTAGATTTCTCTAGGGTTTATCATTTTCTTTTTAAAAACCTTCAAAAAAAGTGAAGGACTTAATCTTTCATATCTTCTTGGATTTGAAGTGGTTGGTCAAGCTTGATAAACTCATTCTTTGATTTCAGGTACCAACTCTCTTAAAAATGAAGAAGTCGACACCACCATCCGTTAGATGTCAACTATGTGGTGACTATTCCCATGCATAGATTTACTACTTCAACGTCCCTCCTCACTATGTGATGGCTCTGCATCAAGTAATTGCGAATTGTATAGTTGGGAAACTCAAAGCAGCCTCTTCATACAACTATGGATATAACGCAAGTTATAATCCATATCACCCTGCAGGCTACTATGAAAAACCTATCTATGGCATATTTCAAGGCGTTGACTGCAATGTAGGAGGGAACCTAGAAAATAATGCAACTCAATACAATGATGAGGAGAGTTATTATCAACATCAACCCAACAGGTGCAACGAAGATCCTTCTTATGGATATCAATGTACGTTAATGGAAGAACTATGTGCCTTACATACATCGGTGGCTCAACAACTAGTCGATCAGACAACTGCGACCAAGAAGTTGATATCCAATCTTGATCAACTTATGCAATTTGTCAACACCTCTGACCAGCATGTAGAACAACCACCAATTTCAACTACGCACATACCTAGTCCACATGTTGATTATGATGATGATTACGAAATCATGTGGGATATGCCTTCCAATGATCTTCCAGCATAAGTGCAGGGCGAGGAATCATCCTCATAGCTAATAACTGAACTCAAAGATGATATCTTCACAACATCACAAGAGAAAGAATCATTTTTTGAGATAAGGTCTGACTCGGATAATGATTCCTGCACTATGCTCTTAGATGAAAATTTGATTAGTCAATATGGAGATTTTTCAAAGAAGGAAGATCAATTCGGGATAAATTCGGATGTCTAGTTGATGGATCCCAATGAAGAAGGATCTACCTTACAAGAACTCTACACTCCTTCAGAGTCAGGCTCAAATGACTATGTGACGAATTCAGATAAGGAGATGTCTTTAATGCAAGAAACCCAGATATCTCCAACACTGGAACAAGATTCGATTTGTCCTTATGAAGAAATTTCTGATCATTTGGCTAATCTAGGAACAGTCTTCGAGGATGGGACTGATCAAGATCTTGATTCAGGGATGGACCATACCACTCTCACTGACCCTGACGATGATGAACAATAATCATGGGAGCTTGATGGATCACAAGATGACTATCCTATGACCAATGTTTTCGAAGAAATGACTTTATTAAAGCTACCACCTCCACGTGAGGCCCAAATGGAGCCATATCCCAAACAAGAGTTCTTACTTCCAGTTGAATCTTCCTTGAAAGTAAACTACAAGGAGGAATCAAAACAACATCTTGACTCTAGGATGGGATACGTAGCTCCGTCCAACGTCGATGACAATTCCCCAAGGGATGATGGGTCCAAAGATGATGACTTTATGACCGATCCTTCCCTACAAGAAGTTTAGATGGAGCGAATTCTCGAATGAGAGTATGTTCTTTCCATTGAATCTCCTTCTAGCCACTTGAATGAATTGATGGTGCACTACAAAGAGAAGCATGAACCATATCTTGATTTTGGAATGGAATACAATATTTACATAGATCCTTGTAATGGTGAGAAGGACCCTTGGAAAGACATCAAGCCACAAAACAATCTTCTTATGGCCACACTTCCCGAACACTTAATAGATCTGGATGAGTGCTATACAGAAGAGATGGAACAACAACCTGACTCAGGAATGGAGTATATTGGTCTCAATATCGAAGAA
Organism: Alisma plantago-aquatica; assembly: GCA_963693085.1. Lineage (NCBI taxonomy): Eukaryota > Viridiplantae > Streptophyta > Magnoliopsida > Alismatales > Alismataceae > Alisma > Alisma plantago-aquatica. The sequence continues at coordinate 1,438,720,464 of OY856410.1, read as the reverse complement.
ATGGATTCGTGGGAGGAATCTGGTCTACAAAACGATATTCCATGGGCTAACCCTTCCCACGAAGAGATATCACTAGAGCCTCAACCTCAGGATCTAATGGCTTCTCCATCCAAGCAATAGTTTGTTCTACCTGTTGAATCCCCCCTAGTTACTCAGACGATTTAAGATTGCACAACAAAGAAGAATCTGAACAACACCTTAACTTTGGAATGAAATATGTTGTTTCTATTGACCCCGACATTAACAATGATGACCTTCTGGAAGACACTCGACATAAAAATGATGATCCCTAGAAAAATCCTCCTGATGAAATGAAGCCTGAACTAGATCCGCCACCTGATCTGAGACATGAAAAAGTTCAAGTGGCCGACCTTTTATCGGCTGCTCTAGATCATGAAGAGGGCAGCTTGACTCTTGATTTCAAGGGCGAGCCACAACTGGAGAACACATATAGAGATGACTTCAGTCTTTCACCTAGCCCCCCAGTTTCAACTACATATATTCCACCTCCCCCGCTGATGGGGGAAGGTCTCCGGATTCTTCTGGACAGACAAAGAGGTGAAAGAAATGTGCATCCAAATCATCCAAAAAACCCATTTGAGTAACCACGACCACCCAGTAAATAGGTTGCCTGTGCCACTTCCTCATTCTCAATTCTGACTATCATGAAACATCTTTTCCAGACCTTCTTTCAATTGCGAGGGCCACCTGGTTAACACTGTGCAACCCTTTCCCTCCATCTTGAACCTAGTTTTTGCTTAGAGATGAGCAAACTCATAAGTTCAAAATGCAGGGTGGGTGGTATGTTCCCCACTCCACCCTGTATCTTTACTTATTTCTGTTTGTCCTTTCTAGTTCCTTTTTCGTATCTTTTCAGCTTTTTCAAATAAAGCCTTTATCTAGCTGACTTTTGCTTTTCGAATCTGTGGTCATCACCTCTTTTCATTGCAAATCCATGAGAAACCAATGCTTAAAACTAGCCGATAAATGATTTCACCTTGTATAGCCTATGAACCCTAATTTCATATCCTTAATAAGAATGATAAGCCTCAATAAGACTGAGATAGATCAAATGCATCGTTCCTCTCTTTTTTATTAATGGATCAGTTGTATGGAATTCTCATTTGAAGTTCTATCTTGTCACTTTTTGAGTAGAATGTGATGGAGAAAAGGAACTCGTCATTTGGAATCGAAAAGCAAACTACATTCTGATCTGAACTTTCTTATACACTTCTTCTTTCATCCCCATATCCCTCCGCTCACCAACCATGCCAAAGCTTTAAGTTCGGTGTGGTTTGGCACACTCTTTCTAGTGAATGCTAGAACATCGCCGAACTCTAAATGTTCAGTGTGGTAAACCACACCTCTTCCAGCGTAAGCTAGAACATTGTCGAACTCTAAGTTCGGTGTGGTACACCACACCTCTTTTTCTATAAAGTGTTTCTTCAATACTCCTCAATACATAACAAGGGCGTATCACCTTCCCTTTTTGTTCAAAAATGTATACAATGATGTTTGTGCACATACCAAGGTTGAGGAAAAATCTATCCGGATTCCAAAAAGAGGCCTGGCAGTCCAAATATACAAAAATCCAAAAATACCCTCTCTTATAAGCCAAGTTAGAATGAATAAAAGCCAGAGTGTGAATAAAAGCATGAGAGTTGTTCCTTGAATAAGGATAACTGATAAAGGTCTTGCCCAGCCGGTACATTGGCTGCCCTCACAAAGGTAGATGTGTCGCATCCGGTAGTGAGATCCTAAGGCTCCAAAAATGACCCCTTACCTCCCCTAAAAGAGGTAAGTTAGCCAAAAACCTTAAGCCAACCTATACACACTTCCGAGTTACCTTTATAAAAAGAAAAAAAAATTGGGTGTAAGGCTAAGTCAACCAGATTTGTGCACAAAACACTCAAAGTATCTTGATGAATCCACCAATAATAAGAGTCTTGAATCAATTAGAGGAGAGACTCTTATCTCTGGATCACACCCCTATTCCTTCCTTTTTAAACGTACTGGAACCACAATTGCTTCCATTTCAACTACATACCAGCGATGGATCATATACATGTTTTCTTGATTTTGTCAGTCTTTTCAAAATCTCATAAAACTTTTAAACATGACTGAGACAACAGAGAGTGAGAAGGAAGTACTTCAATAAAGTAAACATAGAAATGAGGATATCATAAGATGTATTCTGTGATCTAATTAGGACTTGATGATGTATCAATCTGAGCCATTGACAAAATTATGATATGACATAAGAATGAGGCAATCACAAGATGAACAATTTCATTGGTGACTATTTTAAGTTTTATGTTCCTCGAGACAAGAAACGCTTAAGTTTGGTGTGGTGATGAATCCTATAGATTCATCCTTAGTCACCAATTTAAAGGATTTCTGGTGTTTTTTCCCTAATTTTGTTTGGCCTCTATTTTTTTTTCATTTTTGTGAAAATTCTGATATTTTCACAAAGATGAGGTAACTACGAGACAAACGAGCATTTCGGTGACTTTCTTAGGCTTTTTCGTTCCTCGAGACGAGGAACACTTAAGTTTGGTGTGGTGATGAATCCTCTAGATTCATCCTCTCAGCCTCCAATTCTAGGGATTTTGTTCCTCGTATCGTCTGATCTACCCTTGTGTAGGTTTACTTTAAGTATCTCTTTAGTTTCATGCAAATAGCGCATTACTAAATCTAAATACCCTAGTTTCCAATTTATTTGATCTCGTCTTCCCCTATCACTTTCCTTCTCCTCCGTAGATCATACTCAATCATTGCCAATGGTCATGACCCCAACATCCTTGACTCTAACAGTTTTGGCCAACCGGTTTCACCCATATTGTTTTCCCAAATGGTCTCAAGATTGTTTGAGCCCATACGATCTCAAGACCGTTTGAACCCAAACGGTCTCAAGACCGTTTGAGCCAAAACGGTCTTAAGAATGATCAAAACCAATTAAAGTCAATGTACCAAACCATTTGGATGTTAATAAAGACCGTATGGAGACTGAACTACAAGACTATTTGGTCATTGATCGATCTACAAATCGTTTGCTCCTCTAAAGCAAAAGACCATTCACAGTTGTTAAATCTTAAAACTGTTTGAAGGGAAATATTGCAAGACTATTTGGTCATCCAAATGGTCTCTAAACCATTAAGACCAAACCATGAGGATGACTCACACCAAAAATGTGAGGACCAGTTCTGAGCTTATACGTACGACCGGTAGGGTCCTCATTTGGCAACAAGATCTGGGGAGGCCGAAAGGCTACTCCACTATTACCTCATCTCCACCAAGATCTACCTAGCCCTACATGTATGTATCTGGAGGTGGACACGAAGATTGAGGTAGTAAGAGACAGGCTGCATCGATAAAGTCAGAGCAGTCCTGAAGACTGGGGCGATCTACACTAGGCTGTCACAGATCTACTCTTATGATCTGACGATGCTTGCTCTATCTTTCTCCTCTGTCTTTGTTGCTCCCTCTATGAGGAGCGAGTAGTGTAATTCACTAGGGCACATCGACTAGACCCGCTATCAATGCTTTTGTAATATGTACCTAAAGATGTTATCTTTTCGATTCAATACAAAATCATTTCATTACATGCTTGAATGTTGGTCGCCTTCTTGAGTGATCTATTGTATTTTGTTGTGGTTTGTCTACGACCACTCTTGAGACTCGAATATCGATTTAGTTTGGGTTCTTGATATGTGTATCCACCACACATCTGCTTGGTATCTAGTAACGTTCATCAAGGAGTTGAGTAAACTCACCTCCATCATTGTACTTTCGTACTATGAAATAGAATCAGTTGACGTACGAAAGTACAACCTTGATAGGTCGAGGAACACATTCTATGAAGGGAGTGATGCAAAGTAAGTGACTATTCATTCGGGTATGGCTGTCACTGCAACACTCCCACATTTCTCATAGTTATGCCCTCGAAAGAGGGATAGTCTATAAGGATACTAATCATATTGATAGAATTGCTCGCTTGTTAGTCTTTCGATGCACATTTCACGAGGTTGAGTAAGATCTCTCTTCGGAGGGTGCATATCTCCATTGACACATAGATATGTACCGGATGGGATCTATTCAACCTGTGAAGGTTTTCTGTAATGCTCTTTGTCTACGAAGGCATCTACATTGCACAACATCCATGTATCTTTCTTGCAGGTCTTCCATCGACTGGTATAGTTACAATGCATGTGTAGTGGTGGTGAATACCCGCATAACCCCAGTGATCCATCATCATTAGTTAATCTTAGATTTCATACTTTAACTAGATTTCATACTTGCCTTTACTTTTGAATGTTCTATATTAGTTTAGATTAATCTTATCAATCTCTCAGTTGGAAATGATTAACTTAGTTTGAGACGAGATGAGACAAAGACATCCAGATTCTTCATGTTGTCCTTTGGGTTCAATCCTAAATCTATACAATGATAAGGCTTCCATACACTTGTGGGATTGGAGAATTTATCTAGCACTATTTTTAGGTAAACCTAGAGAGAACATCAACTCTCTAGGGTTTTTGGTGCATATCAGGATTTCCATTGGAAGAGCAATCTATTGGTGTGAATCCCAGCTCCATCAGAAGGCTGAAATCAAAAAGTTAAGGAAGGATATTGCATTAAAGTCTGCAACTAAAGCTCAAGTCACTCAAGAAAGTGATGAGACAAGTGAAGGATATGATGCATGGGATGCATTCATTGTAAATGGTAAGAAATATAGAAGGTATAAATCTAACAAAAATTCTAGTGCTTCTTTCTCTTCTTCCCTTAGGTGCATAGAATGCAGCAAGAAGGGACATGGGAAGAATGAATGTCCTAAAATCAAGAAGGGAAAGAAATCCTCATTCAAGAAGAAGGACAATGGAGACAAAGCCTACAAAGGGGCTTGGGATGAAACAAGTGATGATATAAGAGTGGAGAGGAAGAAGTGAAGTGTCTCATGGCTAAGAAAAATGAAGATGAAGACACAAATGAGGTAGATATTTTCTAATTATCTAAAACATGATCAAGTTAATAGTCATGAAGAAACTCATACTAAATATGTTAATTGCCAAAGAAAATTGAGAAATATTTCTAAAATTAATGATGAGTTTCGTGCTAAACTATATGATCTTACTTCTAAAAATGTGGGTCTTAGTTCTTTAAATGAAACTTTGAAAAATTCTATTGATGACTGTAATGCCTAATTGATTGTCATAGAAAATAATAATGATCTTTTTTCTCTGTAAAAGGTTCAATTGGTTGCTATGATAAATGAATACCAAACTCATCCTATTATATTCACTCATTCAGATTATGATATCATTGTTAAAGAAAGAGATACCTTACTTTCAGATTTAGCTCAAGCAAAATTTAGATATTACAAAGAAACTTGCTAAAATTATTGAATTACAAAAATATGTTGATAGTTTAAAGGATGATGATATTCTTGATAGTTTTTTCAAAGCACTTCTGGACATGTTGGGAGAAGGGGCCTAGGCTATGTACCCACAGAATTGTTTTATCAAAAGCCTAGAGCTAGAAAAACGTAAGCCCCTAGAACCAAGACCATATGTGTACCCAAGAACAATATAGCACATACGGAATATGTTAAGAAGAGAAACCAAATTGACTTTGTTTCTTGTTTCAACTGCCAACGTCTTAGAAAATATTCATTCTCCTATTGTTACAAGAAGAATAAAGAAATTGTTTGGGTTCCAAGACCCCAAACTTAGTGTGTTTGGGATACTTTGTTGAGATTTGACCTAAACTTCATTGTGAAACTCATATGTGTCTTATTTCAACTGAAATAAGCTTTAAAATGTATATCTTTATGTATTTGATTATTGACTTGTGTCATTCATGATTAAAATAATTGAAGATGATAATCTTGTTCACAACATAAATGTTGCATATTTCGAAAATCTGTAGAAATGCCTCTTAATCGACTAAGATCTCGACCGAGGAGCCTCCCTGGTTGAAGTCAAGGTCGACTGAAAACAAGCCTGGCAGAACTATTTTCTTGAAAATAAAATATTTTACTTTTGATTAACATTGATATGTTAAATATGTAAAATTTTCATCATTTTAATTTATTCCAGATACTAAAAATGATATAATCTCTAAGGCATATATATTAGTGTTAACCAAAAAGGACCACCACATGGGTACCAAAACGTTCATATCTTGCAGGATTGGGTGGTTGATAGTGTTTCCTCCAAGCATATGACCAGAGCAAGGATGCCATTAACACACTTGAAGAAAATAAGAGTGGAGGAGTCACATTTGGAGATAACTCCAAAGGTAAAATCATTGGGATAGGTAATGTCGGTATAAATATTTAAATCAAAATATGTTACTTGTTGATAGATTGCATCACAACCGAATTAGTGTTAGTTAGTTGTGTGACAGTGGCTTTGACATTCTTTTTAACAATTCTTGCTGCAAGTTTCACATAGAAAACACTAATGATGTTGTTTACGAAGGGAAAAGAGTAGGAAGTCTTTACATACTTAAACCTAATTCTATCCAAGCAATTATTGGAAAATCTCTTCTTGTAAATGATGAATCTTTACAATTATGTCATAGAAAGCTAGGTCATGCAAGGCCACTTGTTATTAGAAAATTTGTTAAATATAATCTTGTTCGTGGTTAACCTAAACTCTCTTTTGATAAACCTAAAAATTGTGAACCATGTACTCTAGACAAGCAAATAAACTTCTCTCAAATCTAAATCTTTTCTCAATACTGATGGATCATTTGAACTTATTCACATGTATTTATCTTCTCCCATGAGTTCTCAATATATTGGTGGTAAAATGTATTGATTTGTCAATGTTGATGATTATAGTAGATATAATTGGGAGCATTTTCTTTCAACAAAAGATGATACTATTAGAATATTGATTCAATTTTGCTTCAACATTGAAAATCAACTACAAAATAAAATATGCATGATTTGGAGTGGTCATGGGGGAGATTTTGAAAACCACATCTTTGAAGAATGTTGTACATCTCAAGAGTATACAAATAATTTTTCAGCTCCACACGCCCCACAACAAAATGGGATAGTTAAGAGGAAAAACTAGTCCTTACTAGAAATGGCCAGAAGAATGCTACTTGAACATAACACACCTAAAACCTTTTCAGTTGAAGCAGCAAATACAAAATTCAATCTTTAACTGTGTTTCAATTCACTCTCATCTTGAGAAAACTCTTTAAGAACTCATCCTTTACAAGAAACCTGGAGTTGACTACTTTCAAACTTTTGGTACACCCTTCTATATCTTGAACACAAAAGATGATAGAGATAAACTTGACCCTAAGTCACAAATTGGATTTTTCTTGGAATATTCAACATCTAGTAAGGCATTTAGGATTTACAACTATATTTCTAAGAAAGTTGAGGAATAAATTCAGATAGCATTTCATGAAACCACACCACAACGAGCTAAAAATGAAATTTACAATGAAAACTTGAATGCAATTACACACCAAATTGAGGACTTAACCATATCAACAAAAGATGTTAAAAATTCTAAAATTGAACAAAATAAGCATCAAAATAATGAGTCACATCAGTTCACTCATAGAATAATGAAAGATCATCCTTATAACTTAATCATAAAAAATCATTTTGATAAAGTAAGAACTCATTTATCAATTAGAGATGTTCAAACATGGCTTTTGTATCAATGGTTCAGACTAAAAAGATAAATGAAGTTCTAAAAGATGATTGTTGGATAATTTCTATGCAAAAAGAGCTAAATAAATTCATTAAGAGCAATGTATGGGATTTTGTTTTGAGACTGCAAGGAAAAACCCTTATTGGAACTAATTGGGTTTTTCAAAATAAACTTAATGAAACTCGGAATTGGTTAGAAACAAAGCTAGTTTTCTTTCTTAAGGGTACAATCAACAAGAAGGGATGTACTTTGATGAGACATATGCTCTCATAGCTAGACCTGAGGCCATTTGTATATTATTAACTCTAGTTTCCCATAAAGACATCAAACTTTTCAAAATTGCTGTAAAACGTCTTTTCTTAAATGGATTCATAGAAGAGGAGGTTTATGTTGCCGAAACACATGGTTTTGAGATTCCAAACAATCTTGATCATGTTTGTAAACTTAACAAAGCTCTTTATGGTTTGAAACAACACCCCAAAATTGGTATGGAAGACTTAAGAACTATCTCTTTGATAATGATTTTTATATCAAAAAATGGATTCCACACTATTTTTACAAATCATATGAATCAAATTTTTTAGTTGATGAAATATATGTTGATGACATTATCTTTGGTGCTTCAAATGATTCCTTATGTACTCAATTTAGTGATATCATGCAAAAGGAATATGAAATGAGTTTTATGGGTGAAGTGACATTTTTCCTTTGTTTTCAAATAAAAACAAATGCCCCCCTGTAATTTTTCTAAGCCAAGAGAAATATACTATGGAACTCTTAAAATGGTTTACCATGAAAAATTTCAAACATGCTACTAATATGGCTATTTCCACTAAAATTTACAAGGATGAAGATGGTGAACCTATTGATGATTCCTTATATAGAGCATGATTGGTAGCTTGTATACTTAAAAACATCTTGAACATATATTATGTTCGCCATTGGACTCTATGCTAGATTTCAATTGATCCATATGTATTCTGATTTTCAATCCATCAAAAGAATCTTGAGATATATTATTAGCACTATAAATTTTGGGTTATGGTATCCTAAGGCCAATCATTGGATTTGAAACCTTATATAGATGTCGACTTTGATGGTGCCTCCTAGATCAAAAGAGCACAAGCGGTGATTGTTTCGTTCTAGGAAGAGCCTTGGTTTTTTTTGTAGAGTGTCAGTCGAGACTGATTACATCAAGGAACCCCCATAGGTTGGAAAAAATGAAGGAAAATGAGATTGGTATTGTAATTAACAAGATAAGGTGACTGCATGGCAGGAGATCCACTCCATATAGGAGTCTAGTAGCATTAGATAGAAGTTTTCTAGGAGATGAGTGAGTTTATTTTGATCCCTCTTTCAATGCACCACCTCTTCAACACCAGTATCATGTAAGGTTTCTTAGATCTGCTAATTCAAGAGTAAATATTTTGTTTAATGGTTGGGCACAATCATTAATCCACTAAACTTCATTTCATGAGTCTGAGATGAGGATCACCTTGGGAAAAGCTTGTTGTTATTCCAGTTTAATGCCATGAAGAATTGCCTACAACTCACCTCCCATGGGATTGTTACCCAGGGTTAAGTAAGATGAGCCAAAGATCCAATCACATGTTATCCTTCTGGAAAATAGACCATATGGGTTTTTGGTTAGCATTGTGAGAGATTGCAACATCAACATGGAGGATCATGGATTGGTTGTGAACTTTCATTGGTGTCATCTTGTCTTCTCCTTTGGATAGGAGAGAAGTGTTAGGGCTTGTTAATGTGCATAAGATAGAAGAAGCTTCATCTTTTCATAGAACTTCTAATGCCCTTGGAGGTATTGATTTATGGTAGAAAATAAAGGATTTCCTATTCTTCCATATGTACCAGTAAGATACCGCAAAGGTGGTCAGTGAACCTTCAATATGGTTTAGGTTGTTGAGATTGTAATTTAACCATTCTCTAAGGTCATAAATGATGAAGAGTTGTGTAGAATTAGGTGGAAGGATATTGTAACATGTCATTTTGGCCGCCACGCAATCCCGTATTGCATTAAGGATGTTTAATATGTGTCTTGGGAAGAGGGGATCATTCATCTTCCTATTTTTAAGATGAAGGACATTCGTGAGAATAGGGTGTTGTTGAAGAAGCCATAGGTGAGTCTTGGTCTGATAAGGGGCCATGAGTGGCCATATTGAATGTAAGAAGTCCTGACTTCCATCAACAGCTAAGTGAGTCAACAATTTGTATGCGAGATAGTTGAGAAGATGCCATGGGAATTATGTTTCCAGATATAGGTATCCTTCTCATAGTGGGTGTTGGGGGTAGGCATGCAGTTGATAGAGGTTATTGAGTTTAGACTGAACCTATACCCGATGAAATATGTTTCCCAGGTGTTGTCATCTATCACTAGACTTGAGACTTTGAGGTCTATAAACTCCTTGGGTATGGAATGATTTGGTTTGAGTGTAGGTGTGTCACCATCACCCACCCACTCATCCGTCCAGACCGTAGTTTCCTTCCTAAAAATAGCGATATGTCTTGAGTTATTCAACAAGAAAGGGAAGACGATTTTTATGCTTTTCCATTGGTGGGATTCAGTGGCTTTTGGTTGACCCTTATAGAAGTACTTCCCAACCATAATGTTGACCCATAGTACACACTACCTTGTGAGGAATGCCCAAGAAAGCTTCATAATGAGAGCTGAGTTGAACACCCTTGTTTTCTTGATACCAATCCTTCCCAAGTGTTTTTGTTTAGTTACTTTCTTCCATGACACTAAATGGAGACGTCTAGAGGTAGAGCCTCCAATCCATATGAAGTTCCTTGTCATCTGATTGATCTTATTGTATATTGAAGCATGAACCTGAGTAGATTGCATTATGTAACAAGCTTATGTGTGTACAACAGATTTTTCTAGGGTGATCCTCCCAGCTAAATAGAGTAGGTTGTTCTGCCATTAATTAATTTGTTGATGAAATTTTTCTAGAAGCAAGTGAAAGAGTTTTTTTCTATTATTTTGATGCACTATCAAGATTCCAAGGTGTGTTTTCAAATTGTAGGTTCCATTAATGCCTAGTTCCTATAGATTTGGTTTCTCACCACATGAGACGTGTTGTAAGAGAAGAATAGTGATGCTTTTTTCATGGGAAAGGAATAGACCTTTTGCATTGCTAAACAAGCGAAGACATCGACGTAATGTTTCAGCCTAGTGTATTGAGGCTTCACCAAAATAAATTACATCATATGTGAAACATGCAATGGTGTAGGGGATATAGAGATGAAAATAGGTTTCCAGTTACAATCTTCCACATCTAAAGCTATCATCTAGCTGAGCCGCTCAAGACATAGGATGAAAATATATGGTGATAAGAGGTCTCCCTACTTAACATCACAAGAGGGACTGAATGAGCCAATTGGTTCCCCATTTCAAAGAATGGAGGTCTTACCAGATTGAATGATCTTCATGGTGATTTTGATGACCTCCTGGGGAATTGAGGTATGGAGAAGAGTGTCTTCAATAAAGTGCCAACTATGTTTGTCAAACATTTTAACCAAATCTAGTTTCGATGCTAGGTAATTCTTCTGGCATTTCTTGGATTCCATTGAATGGATATTTTCTTAAACAAGGGTAGTGTTGTTTCATATCCTTTAACCTGGTATGAAATTAGATTGGAAAGGCGAGATCCATTCATTCAGGAATGGTTTTATATGTGAGGCTATTACCTTGTATAGTAGCTTTGTATAGACATTGTTGAGGGTGATGGGTCTGAATGGAGAATAATATTTTGATGAGTTGACTTTGGGAATAAATATGAGAAGAGAGTCTACAACTTCTGGAGCTAGAGGGGTTCCTTTGAAGGGTTCTTGGACAAAGTTGCACATCTAAAATTTAAGAAGATCCTAATTATTCTGATAGAAGGAAGCCTCTACTCCATCTGGTCCAGGAGACTTCACCGGGGGCATTGAGTTGAGGGAACACTAGATTTATATCATGTTGGGTTTCATCGCCATGGTCTACGTCTAGGCTGAGGACAAGGGTTTGAAGACACCAGTGAAATTTGTGCTCCAATCTCTCCTGAGTAATGCGTCCATCTCCTGGTAAAAATTTGAGAATAAGGTTAGAATAATTTTCTTGATCGTCTGATACTCCTCTTGCCAAATGCCTTCTGAGTCTTTTAAGCAAGTGATTTTGTTCTTCCATCTCCAGGATTTGACTTGGGAGTGGAAGTAGTGTGTCTGTTTGTCACCTAGTTTGTTCCATTTGCATTGTGCTTTCTGTTGACCTTCTACCTCCTCCCTTCATATAATCCCATCTAGTTTTGATTGCAAATCAATTGTGTTTTGAGTAGTTTCCTGATCAAATTTTAGTGTGAGATCCATTTGGTTCCACTTAATCTTATTGGAGAGTGGATCTTTATTACGTCTGTCGGTCTACCATGACGAGGTGTCCTAAGGAGCAACTTTAGTTAGAAAGTGAGCAATAGCTTGAATCTGCGGGGCTTCAATGGGTCAGGTCTGTCTGATGAAGTCTTTGTAGCATGGGATAGAACCCCATCTTGTTGAAGTAAAATGATTGTGCCTCCTTGTAGGGAGAGAAGGGTCAAAATTCATGACCATAATGGGGCATGATCTGAGTGGTTTTTCTTTAGAACTTGAATTGCATTTGAGTACAAGAGATCAATCCATTGTCAGTTTCCAAGTGCCCTTTCTAAACGTACATTATGTAGGCCTCTTTCAAACATGGTTTGGGATCCTCTTGCTACCAGGTTATAAAGGAAACATGCCTCAATAGCTTTGACAAATTCTCTACTATTATTGTTGCCAAATTTATTGCTACCAAACTTCTCTGAGGGGTACATGACCATGTTGAAGTCCCCGACCACCACCCATGGAGATTTAATGGAAAGGCCAAGTGTGATTAGCTAATTCCAACATAATCTCCTTCCACCCCTGGTCGGCTAGAATACACGAAGGTGTAGATGGAACCCCCAATCTTTTAGATCCAGGGCTCTATATGGGGGGTGAATTGAGCTTCAAAATTCTCACAAGATAAGTTCAACCTTTAAATTATATCAATCAAAACAAATATATTAAGACAAATTTGAAGTCCTAACTAATAAAGCTTAACAAGGAAGAGAGAAATTGAAACAAGCATTTGGATAAGGTGGTTGAGAGTGGTGTCTGTCTCCAAACTAGGAGATAGTCAATTCACTACCTAGAGAGGTCAACCTCTATGATTTTGCAATATGTGTATACTTATATTAATTTATAAGAGATAAAAGGAGATCACCATACATCCAAGGACTTACCTACTCATGACAAGAGTCTTCCTCCTACACAAGGACTTACCCTTTGATCAAGGTGTCTTCATCCTTCAAAAAGGACTTAACAACACTTGCATTAATTCTTTGTCCTTAAAGGAATTTTCACACTCTTATTGAATCTTGGCCTTGCCCTTCTCCTTCTCCTGGAGAAGATCTTCACCTCTTCTTCAACCTTGAAGAAGAACAAAAATAGGTTGACATTAACTCAAAGTAGCTTGCTTCAACCTATGCTTTAGGGTTGGATCAGTTGATTTTTCTCTAGTTGATAGGGAGAAAAGTCTGAACCTAACTTCTATTTACTCCATCCTGATCATCACTTGGAAACTTGACTGATTGGCTATTTAAAAAGCTCTTGCCACTGATCGGTTGAGTTGGCAACTCTGTCGATGGTCCCCCTAAACCAACTTTAGAAATTCTAATTTCTAGCCATTAGAGTGGTAAATAAATTTACTTTTCAAGTCTATTTTAGCTTTTAAACATATTTAGGCACATATCACTCATCATTGGGTTCTATTTTGTGATAAAACAAGTATTTGCATAAAATACCCAAAAATAAGAGAAAAAAAGGCAAAGAGAACATGAAAAACTGATTTTAGCATATTAGCAAGCAATGGTGATCAAAGCATAAGGAAAGCATATAGGATAGATGACAACTAGATAGAAGGCATATAAAATTCATTCAGAGCATTTATGAGTAGCTTAGATCTAATAAAATAAAATTCCTCTCTGACAAGAGATTTGTCAAAATGTCTGCCAACTAATTCCCTATGTTCACATGTGTGATATAGATACCCTTTTAGGCAATGTGATCACAAAGAAAATGATGGCAAACCTCTAAATGCTTAGCTCTACTATGCAAGATAGGGTTGTAAGATAGATTAACTACACTGGTATTATCACAATACATAGGAGAAGCATCAAAATGAATGTTAAATGCTTGGAGCATTTCTTCATGCATAGAACTTGGGTACAACAACTCTCAACTGTAATGTATTCAGAATCAGTAGTTGATAATGCCACTGTGATCTATTTCTTATAGAACCAAGACACCAACCATAGTACTAGGATAATGAAAGTGGCACTTGTGCACTTTCTATCAATCAAGCGTCCCACATAATCCATATTAATATAACTCATAAGAGTAAAGTCCCTTGATTTTGGATACACAGACCAAAATTTGGAGTTTTGTCAAAGTACCATAAAATCCTATTAACAGGTATAAGATGTGATTTCTTAGTATTTTATTGAAAGCAAGCACACAAGACAACACTAACATTATATCAGGTCTAGAGGCAGTTAAGTAAAGTAAACTTCCAATCATACCTCTATAGAGCTTCTCATCTACCTTCTCTCCTTCTTTATCTTTATCAAGTTTTTCAGTGTTATACATGCGTGTGTCCATCAACTTGGTGTTCTCCATCCCAAAGCTCTTAAGTAGTTCACTCATGTAGTTTCCTTAGTTGATGAAGTTCCCATCTTTAGTTTGCTTGATTTGAAATCTGAGGAAGAATGTAAGCTCACCCATCATGATCATCTCGAACTCACTCTGCATAAGATCACTATATTCTTTACAAAGATCAAGATTAGTTCCTCAAAAAATGAAATCATCAACATATAAATGATAAGAAAATTGTTAAAAGTGTTCTTTGGAAATAAGGTAGAATCTACTTTATGCATGATATACCCAAGATCTAGCAAAAAGTTCTTTAATTTCTCATACCAAGCTTGAGGTACTTGTTTAATTCCATAGAGAGCTTTTTGCAGCAAATAAACATGGTTTGGTAAGATATCATGTTCAAAGCTCGGGGTTGTACAACATACACTTCCTCCTCAGTTTTTATGATTAAAAAAATACATTTTTAACATCCATTTGATAAAGAAGAAAGTTTTTATAACTATAAAAAGCAATCAACATACAAATGCACTCAAGTCTAGCTACATGTGCACATGTTTCTTCAAAATCTATACTTTCCTATTGATCGTAGCCTTGAGCCACTAACCTTGCTTTGTTTCTTACCAGTTTGTATCTTACATCTAGCTTGTTGCGGCATACAAACTTGGTGCCAATAATCTTTCTATCACTTGGTCTTGACACTAGGGTTGATACTTTGTTCTTTTCAAATTGCTCCAACTCTTCTAGCATGGCTAGGATCCATTCATTATCCCAAATAGCTTCTTGGATGATCTTTGACTCGAGTTGTGAAATGAAGGCATTGTTGGATTGTTCTTTCTTGAATGCAGCCTGTGTCTTCAATCTATCAAATGGTCACCAAAGATCATCTCTTTTGGATTACTCTTTGCAAATTGGTGAGTTGGATCCTTCTTCTCGTCATCTTTATCTTTTTCTTGAATTACCACCTCTTTTCCCATTTTGGTGATGTTGAGTTCTTTTAGAATAGGAGATACCTCACCTGCAACATCATCATTTGGAACAATATCTTTGGGAATAGAAGGGTTAGTCTCAATAAACATAACATTTATAAATTCTTCTACTTTCGCAAGATCAACATTAAACACTCTATAAGCCTTTCTAGTAGTGGTATAGATAAGAAAGAAAGCCTTGTAAGATTTCATATCAAACTTGTCAAGAGAATCTTTAATATTCAAAACAAAACAAGGACTTCCGAAAACATGGAAATACTCAATACAAGGCTGCTTACCACGACATATCTCGTAGGGGGTTTTCTTCAAAGAAGGATGTGTAAAATCCTAGTTTTGCACAAAACATGAGGTACTGACGGCTTCAGTGCAAAACGTCTTTGGAGTGTCATACTCTAAAAGCATGGTCCTAGACATCTCCTATAGTCACCAGTTCTTCCTCTCTACAATACTCATTTTTTTAGGTGTTCGAGGTGAAGAGAAGTTATGTTGATAACCAGATTCTTCACAAAAACGTTCAACAAGATCATTTTCAAATTCTCCCCCATGATCAATATAGATGGAAACAATCTGTCAAGAAGCTTCATTCTCAACTCATTTACAAAAACTAGAGACAACATCAAGTATTTCACTCTTAGAAGAGAGAAAGAAACTCCAAGTATATCTTCATAAATCCTCGATAATAACAAGACAATACTTGGAACCATGAAGCGATTGAGTTCTCATTTGTCCAAATAGATCAAAGTGAAGAAGTTCAAGAGCTCTCTTGGTACTAAGGTCTCCTTTGGATTTGAAGGAGGACTTGCTTTGCTTTCCTTGGGTACAAGGTTGGCATTTCTCATCCTTTTTAGAATTCAATTTAGGACGTCCCTTTACCAAGTCCTTTTTTCTCAACTTCTTCAACTAATGCATATTTACATGACCAAGCCAATGATGCCAAAGATAAATATCATTCGATTTGACTACTAGGCATCTACCAAAAACATGCTTAATAGGGTCAAGCATAATTACATTAGGATTACCACTTCTAGATCCCTTATATATGACTTGATAGGTGAGGGAATCTAGAATCAAACATTCAAAAGAAGTAAATAGTACAAGGCAACCATTATCACATAATCGACTTACACTTATAGAATTGTGATGTAGGCCATCCACAAAAAGAACATTCTTGATACACAATGATTCACCTACATCACCCTCACCTTTAACCTTACCTTTCTTGTTGTCCCCAAAGGTAACCAGAACACCTTTCTTCTTAGTGAAGTTGTTGAAATGGCTTATATCACATGTCATATTCTTAGTGAAACAACTATAAACAATCCATCTACCTTTCTCGTGCAAGAAAGGAGAGTGTCAGTTCTCAACTCAATCTTTGGGATCTGGTGTTAGCATGGGGACCCATTTTATCTTTGGGTTGGTCCCCTTAGGCTTGTAAGGATAATAAGTAGAATAATGATCATCACACTGGCAATGAGAACAAATCATAGGGTTCCTCATTATAGAAGTTGCTTCAATGAAAAAGGAGGTTTCCTTACTCTTTATCTAACATTTGGTTTTGTTCTTTCCCTTAGGTGCTCCCCCTACAAATCCCAAACCACTAGTACCACTTTGTTTGGTAGAATGGTAAAGGATTTCATTTAGGGGTTTTCCCTTTGAGAAATTTATGCATAGAGGCTCTATGTCTATGGTTTTCATCATTAATAGATATGATAGTAGAAGACAAACTAGAAAGATCATCTCAAGAATGAACAAGATCAGACACTAAATAGAGGACTTTAGTCAAATAATAATCTTTCTCAAGAAAAATAGAAGCAACATCATTACTAGGCAAGGTAGGTCTAGAAGATAAATCACTAACTCAACCACGCAACATATCATTTTTAGATTTAAGAACCTAAATTTCCTTAAGATAAGCATCCCTCTTATCTATACGAGCATCAATAATGAGCTTAAATTTAGTATTTTCAGCTTTAAGATTTCAATCTCATTTACGAACTTTTGGTTATCTTAAGAGTTTCAATTTTCTTAAGATACACACCATTCTCTACCTCAATTACATTGTATTGGAGCTCAATATCATGAAATTTCCTTCCAAGTCATCAATGCTCTCAAGATGAGTTTTCTCATTTTGCTCATTAATTTCAAGTTTAGCATACAAATCATCAATAATTTTGCCTAACCTTTTCCTTTTAGATTTACATTTAGCAAAAGAAGAACAGGTAGAAAAAAGCATAAAAATAAGAGTTTCCTTTGATAACTCATGCAAACTTAACTCACTTACCTCACCAATTTCTTCAATTGTTGAGGCCATGAGGGCAAGGTGGCACTCTCCATCTTCTTTGAAGCTAGAGACACTTGAGGATGATTCTTTTCAAGCTACATGAGCTGCAGTCTTGTTTTTTTCTCCTTCTTTTCATTACTCTTGTACTTTCTCTCCTTCATGTACTTTTCCTCCTTTTTGGAGTTGCCCTTATGGTGCGACTTTATTGATTTAGGACATTCACTCTTGTAGTGTCCCTTTTGGCCACACCTGTAGCATCTAGGAGTAGAGGAGGAGGATTTCTTTCCCTTGAGGTGCTTGCCCTTGGTGTAGCTGGCTTCATGCACACTAGGGCCATCATCTTCACTAGAGGAGGAGGGAGATGTATGACAAGAAAGTTGTTGTCAAGTATGACTGCCTCCACTTGAGCTTTTAAGGCACTATCTTTGATCTTCTTGGCTTCTCTTCTTGCTTGGATTCTTGTTCTTTCTTGTCAAGCCTTGGATCACGAGTTTGTAGCTTGCAAATGACCTATTCAGCCAAAATGTCACCAAGGTTTCTCACTTATTTAATGGAGGTCACCTCTGACTCCCATATCTTAGGAAGAGTCCTCAAGATCTTGGAGTTGATTACACCTCTATCAAAAGTGTTGCCCAAAGCAGATAGGTCACTAATGAGGAAGTTGATCCTAGAGTACATCTCAGCAATCCCTTCATTGTTGTCCATCTTGAAGTTCTCTAGAAGGTTGTTAAACAGGTATATATTATCCTCCTTGACTTTATTTGTGCTCTCATAGGTTATGCACAACTTCTCCCAAATCTCATAGGCAGTATGCCATGAGGAGATGCGGATGAACTCCGTTGGGGTAAGGGCTACATAGAGGATTCTTATGGCTTTGGCATTGAGCTAGTATTCTTTTAATGCAATTTGATTCCATGTTGAAACAAATCTAGTTGGCTCCTTGAATGGTATGACCATCACCTTCCACACATCAAAGTTTATGCCTTGAATGTTGAATTTCATACACCTCTTCTAATATAGGAAGTTGGTGTCGTACAAGACCGAAGGACGCATGGAGAAGCCTACCTCTAGGTTAATTGAACCAAGTAGGTTGTCACCCATCTTCTCGTATCGTGGGAGATTGTTGGAGAAGATCCTAAGATCTGATTCCACTTGTTGGATCTAGGGCTCTATGTGTGGGGTAAATAAAGCTTCAAAATTTTCACATGATAAGTTAGACCTTCAAATTATATCAATCAAAACTAATAGCTTAAGAGCAATTTGAAGTACTAACTAAGGAAGCATAGCTAGGATGAGAGAAATTTAAACATGCACTTGGACAAGGTGGTTTAGAGTGGTTTCACTCTCCAAACTAGGAGAGAGTCAATCCCCTACCTAAAGAGGTCAACCTCTACAACTTTGCAATTTGTGTATACTTATATTCATTCATAAGAGATACAAGGAGACCACCATATATCCAAAGACTTACCTACTTAAGACAAGAATCTTCCACCTACACAAGGACTTACCCATTTGATCAAGATGTCTTCAGCCTTCAACAAGGACTTACCCACACTTGCATCAAGTCTTTGGCCTTAAAGGAATAAACCCACACTTCTTGAATCTTGGCCTTTCCCTTCTCCTTCTCCTAGAGAAGATCTTCACCTCTTCTTTAACCTTGAAGAATAACAACAAAAATTTCACCTTCACTTGGAGTAGCTTGATCACCCTTTTCTCTTAAAGAAAGGGGGTAGGGAAGATGGAACGAAATGACAGCTTTACAAGCACAGGGTGATAGCTCTCTTACAACTGGTCTAACTCCCTCATATTCCCGAAATCCTTGTAAATGAGAGAGAGAAAGGGGTTCTAGGAGATGAAACACACTCAACTATAGCAAGGACTTAGAATAGAATTAATGAGCAAACTTGGAATAAAGTCCAAGGGGTCCTATTTAAAGTTGGGGGTGTTCCCTTAGTGTGGGATCACTTAAGGGAGAAATATAGCCATTTTCCAAGTTACATCAGATCTATTCTCGGTCAAAGAAACTCTCCAATGGTTATAATTACTTTTTTTTGAGTTTTTCGTACAATACATTCGGTCGAGTTTCAATAAAGGTAACTCAACCGATCCACTAAATGACAAATCCAATTTTCAAACTACCAGTCAAGTTTGTTCTGGGAAACTTGACAGATGGGTCAAAATTAGTTTTTCTTAGTTGGTCGATTGGTTGAGTTCTGTGAGTGTGTAAATTGATCGATTGGTCATCATAAAAAAAATCCATCACTAGATTGGTCGAGTTTCCTCAAATAGGGGCAATGTATAACTGTCAAGTCAATAGACGAATTGTTTATGCGATAAGATTACTTTGCCTGAGACATTCCTTTTCCATAGGACCCAAATTCCCCCAAGAATCCCACCACCTCCACTCTGTGGAATTTTGTGAAGACAAGCTTCTTGATTTATGCCATGTGCATGTGTGCCACTACATCTTGCTTCTAGTAGATAAATTAACGAGATATCATACTTCCATACCATATCTTTCACTACATTTTAGGAGTCCTTGCCAAGGACTCCCCGGGTGTTCCATGTAATGACCTTCATTGATCAAGTTCAACAAAGATTGATTTCCTAATAGCCTTAGCCTCCTTCTCCAAGTTCGTGAGAAGTGAGGTTTTGCCTCTCTGCATGTTAGCTGTCTTGCCGGAATCTTTTGTATTGATCTCTTTTTAGTTTCTCAGATGAATTCCAATTGAGTTGCGGTAGGAACATCAATAGGGTGAGGTAGACGGTCGCAAAATGCCATGCTGCCAAGAGAGAAGGAAATGGTGATGAAGGGGTGGGAGCTATTGGATCTTCCTCTAACTGTTAGGTCTTCGGTGGGATTTACTGTTGAGTGGACTATGAAGTTCTAGGAAGTCAAGCATTTGGGTTGTTGTGATAATGGAGGGTTCTGAGAGTATCTCTCATTATTTTTCTTATTGGTCTAGTAATTCTTCTTCTTTGTGCTCCAGTTTATGTCGCTGATGACTTGTTATGTCCACATCTATCACCTCTTGAGTGTCATCTTCTTCTTCTTGATTATCTAAAGACTAGAATCGATTGGTCTTTCTCATGGGATTCTTTTAGGGGACTGCAGGGGGTTTCCTTTTCTTTATTTGGATCATTTGGGCATAGATATTGTCCAAGAAACCCAACATGCAAGTGGAGGGGAAGGGATGATAAATGCTTCCGCAACAGTGGCTTCCCTATCAGCATTCTCATCCACAATCCTCTTAGAGCATTTCTTTTCTAGGTGGTCATCCCGACCACAATTCATAAAAATGAAAGGGATGTTTTTGTACTTGATTCGAAACATGTTGCATTCAATCATTACTAGTGTCTTTAGAGGTTTTGACATATCAATCTCTTCTACAATGCCTGCGAAGTGGCCCCTATGTTGTGTTATGGTATTCAGATTAACCTTGATAGTCTTCCCAATATGGTCACCTATTTCTACAAGCAGAACCTCCATGTAGAGGTGCATCAATAGGTTCAAGATTCTTATCCTAGCTACCAATTTTGGAGGGGCATATGATTCTACTGAGAATTCTAGCTGCCAATGTTGGACGGACAAGTATGATCCAAATAGTGACCACAGGCCTCCTACCAGTGCATGGATATATTTGTCTTCCCTCTGTAGTTGGACTACATAGTATTTGTTTGTGAGATCGTTGAGGTTGAAGCCTCCAGTGGGCCTCCATGGCGACTTGATCCTTTCTCGTAGGGTTAGAAACCCTATCTCCCTTTATAAGAGCTTGACTACAATCATAAATTTTCAAATTATGAGAAGACTCCCCCTAGCTTCCTTTTGATGGTTGAAGGTTGGTGCCCCTTGATACATTGAAACTAGACATCTTCATGCTTTAGGAATATGTCACAGTCCTCCGTGTCAATGTTCATATAGCCATGATCCCCTGTAGTACCTTTCCCAAATGTGTCATTGTAGGATATTTTTTGGGATAGGGTATTTGGAGGAACTCTAATGTCAACATATTGACCTCAGTTCTAAAGGTTAGGGAATTGGGATTTAGTAATTGCATTGGCGTTGACTTCCATAGCATGTTCATGAATATCCACTATGCCTTCTATATTAGATCTACTACTTGCATAGTTCAGATTGATACATGTGGTGCCCAACAGTATGGATAGGAACTGGCATGTTGGTCCTCCATTACCAACATCTTCTGGGAACCCTTTCCCGTTCACGTCGTCACCACCGTAATAGATTCTAGGGTTATGGTATCCAAAGGATTAATCATTGTATTTGGGAGCTTATACAGATGCAAACTATGTTAGTGGTCATCTTGATCAAAAATGCACAAGTGGTGGTTGTTTCTTGCTAGGAAGAGCCATGGTTTCTTGATTTAGTAAGAAACAAAATACGGTTGTTCTAGCTACCATCAAAACTGAATACATGGTTGTAGGATCATGTTGTGCTCAATTGCTTTATACACAACAAGTCCTGAATGATTATGGTTTGTATTTTCTTCTATGATGATTGTTTGCAATAATACTAGTGCAATAAATTTGGCTCATAAACCCATTCTACACAGGCGTACCAAGCACATTGAGATTATACATCACTTTTTGATAGATCATATTGCCAATAATAACATATCTCTTCATCATGTTGATACAGATCAACAATTGGCTAACATTTTTACCAAAGTGTTTCATTCGATCAATTTCAATATATTACATGGAAGTTACTCATTACACCTCTAGAAGATATTTACTTTGACATATTTGCTAAAGACATTTTATTATACTTGGTTTCTAGTGTGCATCGTGAGATTGTGGCTTTCATTGGACATTTTGTATTTACTTTTGTTTCTACAATTTAAAACATGGGTATTCTATTAAGGGAAGGTATCCCATTCAGAGGGAGTCATCTTAATTCACATATTTGACTATCTTTTTCTGATGATAAAAAAGGAGAAATAAAATATAAAGCAAAATATTTTTCCTTGAGCTTCACAATGGTTTCACGAATTTACTCTCTTAGAAAAAATAAATTTGATGCTAGATTGCTTTAGGAGATGGATATCATGTTACATATATCTCTACGAATACTATCACACATTTGAATGCCACTCAAGGATTCATTCTTCTCTAGTATGAAACTCATCTTTATAATAATTTTCTTATAATTTCGAAATGATTGCCATCTTCAAAATGGTGGAGATTGACGAATAAATTGGACAATAGCTTATCCTCTATTTTGATAATGACAAACATTTCATTCTTGTGGATGTAACGTGCTACTTAAGTGTTTTAGGGTTTAAGGAATCACACTCAATTGACAAATGAAGTTAACATGATTAAATTCTTGTATTTACATGTTCACACAACTTGTAATAGCTTGTACAAGTGTATAATGTACAAGTACCTAGAAGTCATGTAAAATCAAGCGTTAAATTTTTCCTATCAATCCAGAACCCTTACTTAGGATCTCCCATAGAGTCTTTGGTCATTATCCTTCATTAGAAAAATCATTTGATCGGATTTTCAAATATTTATACACTTGTTTCCAGTAATATTTTGGTCGAGAAACTAGTCGATCGTTACATACTCGATTGAAGACATTGTTGACCGAGAATAACTTCGATCGAGGATTAGAGCATCGTAGGAAATATTATGCATTTGTTCTCTAAATCATTTTAAGTCAAAAATATTGTTGACCGAGGCACCTTCGGTCCACAAATACATGACTGTTAGATCGAGTAGTTCAAACTAGTGACTAGCCATTCGAAAAGTAGTTGAGCATTTCACTCATATTTGGTCGGACAAATTTTTTATAGAGACATGGACGATCAACAAAATTCTCAGCTGAGTTGGGTTTTGGACAGATTTCTAATAACAACTACATTAGTCGTTGCACCTGAAATTAACTCATCTAAAATAACTAATTCTCTACTACAAACCAGTTAGACACTTCCCTAAGGTACCCCAATCACTTACAACCCACTCCAATAAATAGAATTGACCTTAGGACAACAAGAACATAGAAGCTACACTTAAGCAGTCAGTCTAGAGAGAAAAAGAGTTTATATACACTTGTTATCTTCCTCTTTGAGCTCTAAGTTAGTGTCCTATAGCTACAATATCCTAGCCACCACGTAGAAACATCCATCCTAAGTGGTTAGGAGGTCTAACGCTTGATATAGTATCAAATCACTATACTACATTGGTGTAGATCTTCCATCTTCCAATCCACTTCTCTAGGTTGATGTAATCTAGCTCCTTGACTATTATAAGTGTGGGAGGCTATCCGAGGGAGCTTGCTCAGAGCTACTTCAAGGTGTGAAGGCTTCTCCTAGGTGATTGGAGCTACTTCCAAGGCATGAAGACTGCTCCTAGGTGATTAGAGATACTTCAAGGAGTGAAGGCTGCTCCTAGGCGATTGGAGCAACTTCAAGGTGTGAAGGATGCTCCAAGGTGGTTGACTCTACTTCAAGAAGGTGAAGGTTGCGTCAAGGTTGTGGAGGTGGATCATCATCCTCACCTAAGATTCTCTTCCATGTCCCGATAAAGAATGAGGTGAGGTGAAGTGATTTTATTTTATTGTAATTCTTTGAGAGGTAATAAAATTGATCACTTGCAAATCCCAATTGGAAACAATTGGTTAGTGGACCGACATCCTTCTATTCGAAGGGTGGAAGCCATCTAAATTGTGAGTCTCTTATTTGTTTCCCTCTCCTTCTTATGGTTTAAGTTTTAAATTAATTTTAAAATTATCCAAATCTTTATTCACCCCCTCCTCTAGATATTTCACTCATTTCGAATTCACTCTACATGAGAAATCTAAACTCCTTAAAGATCAAGATCAATTCTGCCAAAAATGATATCATAAACATATATTTGAATGATCAAGAAATTGGTATAAGTGTTCTTTACAATAAGATTAGAATCAACTTTTCCCATGACATAGTCATTATAATATAAAAAGTTTCTAAATTTCTCATACCAAGCTCTAGGGGCCTATTTGAGACCATAACAAACCTTTATAATAGATTAATATGATTACCATGCTTGTTATGTTCAAATCCCAGACGATAAGCCACATATACTTCCTCCTCTATCTCTACATTAAAGGATGCACTTTAAACATCCATTTGACAAATCAAGAAATTTTTATGACTATCAAAGGCAATGATCATTCTAATAGATTCAAATCTAGAAACATGAGCATATGTTTCATCAAAGTCAATATTGTAACGACCCTGACCTGGGTTATGAGGTAAACCTATTTGTTTTGGCTAATAAATTTGCTTAGAAATTTAATAAAATCCTCTAAGGTGTTTTATCATCATGTTACACACTAATGATCCAAGTTTGGTCCTGGTTGAATGCTATTTGAGCAATTTTCCATTGTTTTGGACAAAAGTGCAATTTACCCAAATTGAGGGGATATAATGAAAAATGTCACATGTTGAATGTACCCCATGTGTTAAAGCATCATAAGAGAGAGAATTATGCTATGTGGTGGCTTGTGGAAATCCTAAATGCCAAGTTTGAACTTGTTTGAACAATGTTGGAGCATTGCGCACCAATTTTGGTACGAGTTGTAATTTACCAAAAATGTGGGGTTGATACGCAAATTACCACCTCTAGAGTTTCCCTTCTCCCTATGGTATCATTTAGAGGAGAGATAAAGAAGGATACACCATGTTTGAATCAACTATGAATGATGGTAATCTTGGTGATGAAATGACCAAGAAAGGGGATTGAATATGAAAGCTTAACTTGAGTTGTATCAAGTTGAAAAGCTTATATATGAGTGTCTATCGACTAAGAAGCCATAGGACAAGCCTCATATCATTGTTTGAACTCTTGGAAAAGTCCATATCATGCAAAGTACATCAAGGAGGTGAGTTGTGTCGAGTTACAACTTCCTTAACAAAGTTTTATAGGTTTCTGCAAAAAGTGTTGATTAATTGATATATTTTATTCAAAAGGATAAGTAATGGACAAATTTGCATCTCTATATGATCCTCAACCATTTTTCAAGACAATATAAATGTTGATTCATGCATTTACACGTGTCATACATGCATGGACACGTGGCACCTACTAGGTCAAAATGATGACACCACATTTTTACCTTCCTTCATGAGCAAAAAGTATATATACCCCTAGTTTCACCCCTTAATGCAATTTTGTGACCCGTACCACCCTTCTACCCTAAGGTATCTGCATATAGCTCCCATATCACGAAGGGATGTTGTGGTATCATGCATGGGCCCTTGGGTATTTCCCATGGCAAGAGTATATCGGCCAAGTAGGTGATATCAGTCATATAGGGTGATATCGGCCATAGAGTGATGTGTTGAGTGGCATATCATGCAAGTGAGTGTCATATCGTGCAAGAGGGGTGGCATATCATGAAAGGGCACAAGGGTATCGTGCAAGAGTATTAAGGAGCAAGAAGGAGCTCATACTTAACCCTAAGGTGAGGCCATGATCATCTTCAACCTTGGATTGAAGTATGATTTTAGGGTTTTGATCTTTCTTTCTTTTCTTCTTCACCAATTGCTTATCCATGATGATTCCTTGTAAATGAAGGAGATGTGAAAGAACCTTGGACCTTTGATAAGTCATCACCAACCTTAGGAATGTGGAGCTTTCGAGCTTGGAGCTTTGAAGTTGTTCTTAAGGTAGGTTATATAACTTGAACTCAACCATGTTATTATTTATCACCTAAATTGCTACACTTAGTGAAATACTTTTAATTCCAAAGTTTCCTGAAATAGTTTATGAAATTATGATTTCTAGTAATTTCTTAGACGTGTTTCCATGAACTATAATAGTTACAACAAAGGTCTAGAACTTGAAGAAGATCGTATCACGTTGTAAAAGTGATATCGGGTTCAAGTATATAAACAAGTAGCTCTAACCCGATATGGGTAAGAGTTGCACGATATGTCTTGCACAAGATGATGCATGATATGCTTGCATAAGGTGATTGCACGATAGGGAGTACAGAATAGACTCCATGCACGAAACAAAGTTAATTGTATACTTGTAAGTGGATAAGAAACCCTAATTTCGGTAACCCAAGATAAGTAAATAGTAACAAGTGCTATTGAACTACATGGTTGCACGATAGGGTTTTATGATACACAACCCTAAACGATATGATAAACTGACATAGGGATGAGTTGATACCTCTTAAGTATCATGGGAGACACATATATGTGCCATATTCCCATCACAACCAACTCTATCCCGACATGGGTGTTGCAACCTAAAGTTTGATGGTGTAGCCCGATATGGCTGGTACCCTACACTCCTATTGACTTGTATTTTTGGTCTAGCCTGATATGGCAAACCCTAATCTGTAATGGCCAACCCTAGATGGTGAGCTGCCTGATATGGATGGTGTTCATACACCTCTAGCCCGATATGGATGGTGTTCATACACCTCCAGCCCGATATGGTGAAGTGTTCATACACCTCCAACCCGATACAGTGGTGTGTATACACCTAAAACCCAATATGGTGAACATATGCACATGATTCAACCCTATACACCTTGTAAAGGTGAGGGAAAGACACTCTTAGGAGTGATGTGTGTAACACCAAGTAATGGTGTGGTTAACACCTTGATAGGTGAAATACCTAGAGTGGTTGATAATGGACAACCATATATCAACAATAACCTGAGATGAGCCCATATCATTAAAGATAGTTGGTAAATTCAAGTGTATGACTTATGGACAATAAATTACATGATAAAATTGACGAGTCAGTGCATTTAGTATTAGGATGGGAAACACCATAATACATGATAAGTTGATGAACTTGAGAAAGTTAATAGTGATGAGGGAAGTGATACATCAAGACATGATAAATATCACATCCAATACCTCAAGGTTGATATACCTTGATGCACCTTAAATCTAATATACTTGGATGAGTAACACATGAAGTATCTTATATCAATTCTTACATTGAGATGTAATGATTTTAATGCACTTTGACAAGTGTAGGTTAACATACCTTGAGAAAGGGCTAAGCCAAGTTAATAATGTATTATGTAATCATACTCTGGTAAGGACGAGAGAGGAACTCATACCTTGTGTTTATAATAATTTAATGATAAATGATGAGAATAAATAAGTATGATTGAATACTTATGATAACAATGTTGGCTCCTAGATGTGTATAGCAATGAATTAGGGTTTGATCATTGATAATATAATCTTGAAAACCTAAATGGTTAATAATGGAAAACCCTAACCCTAATGAAGGGAAATGATATGAAAGAGCAACCCTAATCAATAAGAAAGGGAAACCTTAACCCTAATGATGTGAAGGTTGTATTTCTATTATTGCATAAGCCTTGTAAGGCATGTTAAATACATGTATAACAAGATGAGTAACAGCCTTGTGAGCCATGTGAATAAGTTGTTGCCTAGTGAGAGGTGACAAGATGTGCATTGGCCTTGTGAGCCATGTGATAATTTGTTTCCTAGTGAGAGGTGACAAGATACTTAATGGGCCTTGTGAGCCATGTGAGATGCTTGTGTAACAAGTATCATGTATACCTTGGTCTGAGGACGTAGAGGTAGTAACAATGTTCTGTGATGAACTAAGGGTTTGAATACCCAGATCTAGTAACCATGATAATGATGTTGTGAAGGGATGAGAACTCCCAGTAATGTGATAAGGGACTGAATTCCCAAGTATAGTGTGTTTTAAAGATTTGAAAAGTACTTGATAGATACACCTTTCTTTGTAGCATTTGTTACAATAATTCTTGTTTGAATCTTGACTGATGCTAAAAGAATATGGGAATGTACTTAATTAATCAAGTGGAATCTCATCATGTAGTGTCATGGCCATAGATCCATCAGTGTCCGGATTTGCTGATGGTGAAATGGGTTGCTCTGTGGCATAACCCGGAGACCGCATATTTTTGAATAAGCGGGGGTGATGGGCGAAAATATCCGTACACCCTAATGGAGGAATTGATGTGAGTTAAACATTAAATCTCTCAATCCTTCATTATATGTGTCGATATGGATGTATCATGAATCTCCCGATGTTGGGATGGATGTACCACGAATCTCCCAATGTTGTTTAATGCCAAATCGATGTGAGATAAACACGAGATCTCTCGATTGCTAAGAGAGAGTTTCCGCCACTGTAGCTCTATAGAGAAGTTGCCAGTATACCCTAGAAAGATATTTAGTAGTGACACAAGATGTCCTGCATGTGATCTCGTACTAACCGAGAAGAGGGAGGTCATGGTAGCCGGCTCTTCCATTGACCATGTATGGTATCGATTTTGACTTCGCAGTGGTTGGTTGGAGTATGAGCAGTATACCTCAGCTCCTCAGGGAATAAGTATGATTGTAAAATGTAATCAGTCGTATAGCATGTTTGCTTAAGGATTGAATACAGAAATCATTGGTTGATCTTACATTTCATTTATGCATCCTTAGTGGATAGATGTTATTTATGTTTTTGTACATTCCTTGCAAAGACGATAGATGATTTGTAATCTGCCATGGGTAGATGTGATGTTCTCCTTAAGAAAGGATATTACTTCATTTTGTTCATACAGTGATTTATCCTGCCTATTAATATAAAAAGAATCTATGCTCAGTTTATAAATGATTAATCTGTGATAATAATATGGTCGGCGCAGAGTTATATCTCTCGCTGGGATAATTGTTTCACCCCGTGGGATACACATTTTTTTTAGGTGGACATGCACGAGGGGGAGAAGAATCTTTCTGTAGAGGAGGAACAATAGTTGAGGCAGCAGTGATTGCTCATGTTGAGTGTACTGTCTGTTGTGTCTTGCAGATAGAAGTCATATGTGTCATCTCTATACTCTCAGGTCCTTGGAGTTGATTTGTATTGGTTTAATGAATAATATGAGATTTTGGCTTGAATGTCTCGAGGTTTTATGTTGCTGTAGTATATGTTTTGACAAAGCAACTATTATATGCTATCCTTGAGAAGAGATGGTACAATGTATGTACAATGTGAACAATGATGAATATAAGGTTTTGTTTCTTCCTTAAAGAGGTTTCCTAGAAATGGATCTCTTTGTAAAATGGTTTTAATTTTTAGTGATTTTTGTTAATCTGCTGTTTATGTTTATTCCGCTTAATTAATGACAATTTGTTTATCGATTTGATGACGGTTGTCACAAGTTTGGTATCAGAGCTTAAGGTTCGCTGAGTCTACATAGACATATGACTAAGGTATTGGGTCTGTGTTAGTGTCCTCCAGTAAACATTATAGTGACTTATGCTTGTAAACAAGAAAGAGTGATGTTTATAAATGACTGGGGAACACGAGGAATACATTGTTGAGAGCAATTTTGTTGCACCAAGGGTGCAAGGGATTAGGCAAGAGAAGAATGAACACCTGAGAATTTCCATCATGACCCGATCAGGATAGAGAATCCTATGTTTATGCTCTTGTTGGGAAGGTTAGGAGAACATTGATGCATATATTAGACTAGATACTAGCATTACAACCCAGGTTACCTATCTTTAATACAGAAACTTTGGGTTCTAAAAGGGTTCCTGAATGCTATAGTCATGTTGGAATAGTGGAAAATGTGGGAAGCATTAGCAGATGGCAAGAAAATAGACTCTGCCATAAGTATAGATAGATTGTCAATCTGTGATAATGCCCAAGAAGGGGCAATAAGCTGAGAATTAAGGAAAAGTCTCTACAATTCTGGAGTCATGTGCCTAGTTGTTTTAAAAAGCCAAAGTTTTTGGTGCCACCTATGCCATAAATTCCTAGTGTACTAGGGAAGTAGCCACTAAGTAAAGGAAAAAGTTCTAACTTTCCACCAGTTTGAACCCATGGCTTAGTTTTTACATCGGTAATAAGACAAATAAGCCCATGGTACGAGGACAAGACATGTTATAGATGGACATGTTGAGCAAACTAAACTCTTTTCTTTGAAAAGAAGGGAGGAAATGACCCAAAAACTGAGGTAGACTCGGCAGGGCTTATGAAAGTTACATCCCAATAATATAAAAAGGCAAAATCAACAACATTAAACAGCTAGATTCTATGTGTTGAATCATCCTAAAGTGGTAGATGACCGTGAGGGGTAATAGTGACATAGAGCTTTTCATTTTTATATGACTTATCTTGATGTTATATGATAATCATAAAAAGGATTGTTGTTATGGATTTTCCTATTGATTGTCCTATGGGGTCATAGGGAAGAAATATGAGACCTAGAATTTATATTATGTTCAGTGTTGTTCTAAATGCTTTATAATTGCTCTTATCCTTGTTAAAGAGGATGAGGGGTAGATGTGATACCTGGAGAAAATCTAGGGATGCTAAATCATATGCTTGTAATGATACAAAAACTAAGGAATATGATAGTACATAAAGTGCATACTACCTAATCTCAGTACTTGTATACCCTGGCCAGGTATATAATTATTGGAGATAAGGTGAGTATGGAACTCTTAGATTGTTATCTTTCTGATTACTCTGATCATGTTGACATTCTGAGACAATCTAGTGAGTATAATGAAACTAGAAATATGGTATAGAAATACGTATCACATCCTAAGTGCAATAAAGTGGAATCTGAAATGATCTCATATCAATCTAAGTGTATGAGGTAATGAAAAGTATAATCCTCATTATAAGAGAATGAGAACATAGGAGATTATCCATGTCTGGTAAATCTTGTGTCAATAGTAAAGATCTTTTCCCATGACGTGGAAATGGGAAATGTGATAAAATCAAAAAATGTTCATGAACATGTTAAACAATAACAAAGAAAGGAATGATGACATGTAATCATCCTTATAATTCCTATGCTGAAGGCAAGGAAACTAAGATGAAACGAGTGTAAATGACTCATGAACAGTTGAAAGTTCACACAATAATCATAGGAGATGATAATCCCTTCTCTTTGATAAACAACTCTGGGTGATGATGGGGTGATAAGAGGAATATGTTCCTTTGTGTTATTTCCCTTCAGGGACATGGAAATCAAGTGGGTCTTTTGACACTTGATGTGCATGAGTAAAAAAATGTTCAATTGATGGATACTTAGAAAAATATCAGTTCGTCTTGGACTTTGGTTCCAAGATAAAGATACGTGTAACAAGTAATGTCCCAAGATGAAAGAAAGATGAGGATGTGATGTGTTTTCAACACATGTGACGGATACCAAGGTAAGAAATTCTGGTATCTAAGAAATATCAGGTGGTATGGGAAAGTAAAAGCAGAACTCCTAATAAGATGATTTATGTTGGTTACCTGGAATGGCCAACTGAAAAATTAGTCTAGTTACATAAAATAGTACAGACATCATATGTTAGGGGTTTATGCTCTGCATAAACATAACATCGGTAAGTATGCATTTATTAAAGGACCAACTGTAAAATCATTGTGGGAAATGTTTATCAAGCTAAAAATAATTCCTTAGAATACCCCTATCTAGATGGACATCTAAAAATACCTCTGAAATAAGTTTTTAATTGATTAGTAACCTCCCCTTATGATAATAAAATTTACAACTAATGTGATAGTTGGTACAAGTAGTAAGAAATATTAGTGTTGTGTCAGTAGATTAGATAGCACAATGATGTGTATTTTACTACGTGCTTAAACGCAAGTATACGTGTCGAGTAATATAGGCCTTGTGAGGCCCGAGTCGAACTCAGGGATACGTGAATTATTGGAGACTTTTACTAACTAATTGCAATCAGCTAGACCAATTAACAGAGTAGGGTTTTGTTGTTCAAATTAAGAAAAAGAAAATAAAAATCAAACAAAGAAAACAATCGATTAAAGGTTAATTTAATCAATTTAAAGAGATATCTTTAGGATGGCGGTTTCACCGCGGGTCAACATTGTATTAGATTTCTTATAATTCCTCACACTTCTTTCTCTATCCGGGTAGTGGCCTAAAATGAGAATTACCCAATGTCGTGGTGTAATCCACTACTTAGATTTAGGTTGATTCCACCGTCGTAGTAATCATTCCCCTAAACTAAGCGCATTAAGAACGGTCCCTCAGTGCCCACCATTAATTGTACAACTCCTTTGTCAAGGGTTTTATTAATTAATGTAGAATTCATTTCTTTTCAACTGTAAATCATTCTGTCGAAGTGATTAAGGGCATTAATTTATTATTATGGTGATCAAGCACAACAATAGCAATAGAGAAAATGAATTTATACCGTGGATGTGAGAGAAAAATATGAATTATCACTATAAAATCATCATACAATGTATCCCCGGGCTATTCCCGGTCCTAAAGATTGAGGGTTTTAGCCTCTCATGTTCATCTCACACGAATACATGGTAGAAATTGGGGAAATCATAAGAAAAACGGGAAATAAATGGGAAAACCCCTGAACGGAGAAGAACCGGTGGATCCTCGGTGTAGAACATGAGCTTCCCCGCCTCGCGGTGGTGGAAATCGTCTCCGGATGCGTCCGAATCACCCGGGATGAGCTTCTCGGCCTCCGTTCTCCTTTTTCTCCTCCTCGGCACTCGTGCAATCCAAAAACGAGATAATCTGCTCCTGGGCGGCCGTCATTAGGTATAAGTCCCTAATTAGGTCGTCAAATAATGACAGCCGTCCGATCGATATCAAAACAGATCCAACGCATATCTGCCGGCGTCGATACCATCGACGCGGGTCGATGGTATCGACCCAGCAGATTAGCGGCAGCTTTCCTTTCCTTTATTCTGAGCGCCTGTGGTGATCTCGATACCATCGACTGGGGTGTCGATGGTATCGACTCCTGTAGCGTCGGTTTTGTCTTTTAGCGACACTGTAGCTCTCCTCGTGTCGATGGCATCGACTTTCGTCGATGGTATCGACTCTGTATTGCTCTTCTCGGCTGACAACCTGTGGCTTGGTCGATGGTATAGACTTCCGTCGATGGTATCGACGGAAGCAGATACTTGTTTTTCTTGAAATTTCACAACAAGACCAAGTAAATCCACACGATTTGTAATAAGATGATCAATAATGCTTAAAATAGTGAAACAAAGGGGATTTGATATAAAATGATAGCAAAGACCAAATTAAGTGAATTATGCGATCTTATCCATGAAAACGAGTAATTAAGGCACAAAATACATATGAAATAGGTCTATAAATGCGACTCAAAATCATCGTATCAAACTCCCCTAAGCTTAAACATTGCTCTCCCTCGAGCAACTAATCCTTAGAATAGAATTGCAAATGTCAACTAACAATCAACATACAAACCCCCATCACCCATGACCCCCACTGGACGTTCTCAAACCGGCCTTTCCTAATCACAGAACAGTAATTACCCTATAGGTGACAATAATCATAAATAAAAGAAACTATCCTTCAAACCGAGGAACACTATCACATAAGGCAGTTAACATAACAAAGTTCGCCGATTCAGCCATGATGCATCTTGTGATTGCCTACACTACGTTGCTCGCCCTAACTACCATCTACATGGAAGCAGTCCTCCTTATAATCATGAGTGAGGAGAAAATCACGGTGGCCTACCAATCCGAGCAACGGGTGGATGTAATGGGTGGTTCATGGGAGAATATGGAAGTATTACACAGTTTCAGTATGCATATAACAAAATGCCCTAAATGATGCAAATGCACATTAAGAATGCCCTAATGCCTAAAATTGGGTGGAATGATGCATGTACTAACCTTCTACCTCAAAATGAGATAGAAATCTACTCAAGCCACAGCATGTACTCAATTCCCTTGTTATGCAAGTGATATCATTCCTTTCTCCCTCTTATTCCTTTACTTTCCAACATCTCTTTTTTTTTCTTTTCTAATTTTTTTTTTATTTTCCAGAATTTTTTTTTCTTCTTTTTTTTCTTGCCCACATATCCATAATTGCTTAGAGATACATGTATAAGGCCATTCTCTTTCCAATTGGAGATCGTTGCTTTATTTCGAGGGTATGGAACAATTTAGATCACCTATTTAGGAAAACTGAGATACATGGTGTACTTATGCATGAAAATCATGAAATTATGAGTGCAGCTACATGACATGCACCTAAGGGTAATGTGCATGTATCATCGTATATTTTTTTCCGTTTTATGCAAAAATTATGAAAATAACAATGCAAACCCTATCTACATGCTATGCACGCAAAAGAAATTGAAACTGTACTTTACTTCCAATTCTTGGGTGGATTATGGAAAATGAGGTGGAAAAAAAATCACAAGATTAAGTGACTGAACCTTAGAAGAGTATTATGTGTCCCTCCTTACTGACATGTGTAGTAGTTCAAAGGGTTCTTTCTCTTACATCTGATTAAGGTCTCATTACCATTTGATTAGGTTAGGCTCAAACAACCGTTACTATCCACTTTCCATGAGTCAAAGGGGTGTGGGTGTGACATATTGCTTTAAAGTTAACATGATCAATCATTTTCATAGGACAAGTTCCCCAAGGACAACCAAGTTAAGCTATCCAAAAGACACAGAAATTTTTAAATTCCCTTAATTTCCCATGAAAACAGCAAGATGACAATTTTTAAGACATCCATGATTACATTAGATAGATGTGGATCCTAAATAAAAACTTAAAATTGCAAAAAAAAAAAATAACAAAGCAAAAACTAGAAAAACAAAAGAAAGATAAAAGATAGAGATGTTCCAGCCACCCCCCTAAGCTTGAATTCGACTATGGCCTCATAGTCAAAAACTAACTTAAGGGTGGAACAGTGATACCCTGATCAGTCCTGTGGAGGCGGTGGTGGGTAGTGTGGTGCCGTAGGATCCCAAGACGGGTACTCCCCCTGGAAGCTTGGATCATATTGGGTCCTCGGCAGAGGCTGTGGATAACCTCCAAAGTAATCTCGACTCCAGTAGTGGTCGAAGAAGGGCTCCTGCTGCGTCTCTATCCGCTGCAACTGGTTGTGCATTTGTTCTTGGTTGGCGAGGATGAGCCGCTCGTTCTCGAACATAGCCCGTTGATTATCAAGCAACCGGCCCGTTGTCTCATGGATGCCGGTATACAAAGCCATGTGCTGCTGCTGAGTCTGCTGGATGTCCTGCAGCATGGTATACATCCCTTGCATGGAGTAGGGATCCGCAGCTGGCTGCTCTTGCTGTGGTGATGGCGGCGGGGGCTGAGATGATGAAGATGCACCCGGATGCATCCTAGGACACTTCCTTGGTGCCACCCGTGCTCGAAGAGGTGTGAAAGCCTCCTCGTCTTCCTCGGCCTCGCCTTCTTGGTCTTCACCTCCGCCTTCTTCTTCGGAGGACTCGATGGCTATGATTGGCCATCGGAAATGCTGCTTGCCCTCGATGTTGAAGACGTCGTCCGGTAGGGATGCCTCCTGGTAAGCTTGGTTGACGTGGCAATGAGCGTACGCCAACCCGTCCCGGATAAGAATGAGGTTTGAACGGTGCAAGTGTTGCACGTTCACCTTACTCCGCGTAGAAATCGGAGTCATGGACTGAAAGTTCAGCCCCAAGTAAAGCGCCAACCTGGTGACCAGACCACCAAAGTGTATTGGAGCCTTCCTTGTGCTCCGCTTCACCGCCAGGACACTCTGTAGCCAGAACGCCCCCCAATTGCACTCTTGACGTTTCAGGAGTGCGTAAAGAAAGAACAAGTCACTCTCCTGAAACTTACTCAAAGCAAGATCGCTCCGAGCGAAGAAGGTCAAGCTCAGCATCCTATGCAAGACCCGGACGAACGGGTGCTCAAAATCCGCTACCGCGGCATTGTGGTAGCTCACGGTCTTCCCTGCCGGCACTGTAACTAGCTCGGCGAAGATTTTGTCGTAGTCGGTGCGGGCGTCGGGGCGTCGGTGATCGTGGCGGCCGTGGTTCCAGTTGAAGATGTCATTGAACTGCTCCAACGTGATGTTGTAATTGTTGTTGAAAAGTCAGAAGGACACCCTTCCCTTGATCCACTCCCGGTCCGTTGCTACCACATCGTTTGGTACGACGCAGACGTCGAGAGACGCCATGAACTCCGCCACCAGTTCCTTGTAGGTGGGCCATTCGCCGAAAAACGGCTGCCCATCCGCATGATACTCCATCTGATCGTGACGTCATCCGGTGTGCCGTGCTTGCCCGGCCAACACGTAGGCCAAGTTGGCCTCGAATCCCAGCTCTAGGATCATTCCCCGGTCCACATACCGGGTGGGCTCGAACTTCCGCTTCATTATCTCCTCGTATACCTTCCTTGCCTCCATGTTGGTGTGAATAAGGCATGGACGAGGGATGGAAGCGGTCGGAGGTGGCACAAACCTCTCGATCTCCATAGGGTTCGCGCGTGAGGACGAAGCTCCGGCGACATGCACCATGGTTGCGAGAAGATGGGATTGGTAGAAAAGAGCTCGGTGAAGATGGAGAGAAATTCTCCGCTCGGTGAAGATCTTTGCTCGATGTCGCTTCTCGGCAGTCTTGGAGGGCTCGGGGGAGTGCTCGGCGCAATGGGAGACACTTGCTCTGAGGGTGTGACGTCAAATGACGTTGCAAGTCTCCTTAAATAGACTTGGCCGGCGCCACTGTTGACCCGTCGATACCATCGACGCGGGTCGATGGTATCGACACGTCTCGCGGGTAGCCGCCTCCCTCGCGAGTATCGACGGCTGACATTTGCTGCATCGAGAAACCCGGATTGCTGACGTGTCGATACCATCGACGGAAGTCGATGGTATCGACACAGCACCCGGATCGCTGACGTGGCTGTCGCGATCGTCGTAGATGTCTGTGTGCGGATTGGTGACATGTCCGTCGATACCATCAACGGGTGTCGACGGTATCGACTTGCTTTTATTGCGACATCGCCGTTTTATTGCATTCAACCTGTGATGATGTCGATACCATCGGCGAGGCCGTCGATGGTATCGAGTTGACTGAGCAAAATTCGTCTGAATATCTCCAGAGATCTCGATGGTATCGACTGGGGTGTCGATACCATCGACACTTTTATTGTGACCTGACTGTGACCATGTCGATACCATCGACTCGGACGTCGATGGTATCGACGCAGTGCGATTTCTGCTGGTGTCAACCTGAACCCATGTCGATACCATCGACGGGTGTGTCGATGGTATCGACCCTGCCTATTCCTGCACATTCAACAAACGGATCAAGGTATCATTTTTAAACTAAAATGTAAACGAAATAAAAGCAAAGTACACCTAACATTAAACTATCCTAATGTACCAATGGTTGGGTTGCCTCCCAACAAGCGCCCTACTTTAGCATCTTAGGCTAGACGTCGTTCCTTCTTCTCATTCATGTACAAGTGAAATGAGTTTAACCTCATTCACTTTCCTCTTGTAGTTCTCACCAAAGTACAACTTTAAGCATTGCCCGTTCACCAAGAACGTGGCCTCTCCATCACGCACGAGAATCGCTCCATGCGGTCTCACTTCTTCCACCTCGAAGGGTCCACTCCACCGGGATTTCAGTTTCCCGGGATGCAATTTGAGACGAGAATTGAATAATAGGACACTGTCTCCTTTCTTGAACGTGCACATCTCAATGTGGCGATCGTGGATCAGCTTTGTGCGCTCCTTGTAGATACGGGCATTCTCATATGTCGTCATGCGTAGCTCATCCAATTCATTCAATTCAAACATTCTTTTCCTCCCGGCCTCGTCATAGCGCAAGTTCAGCCTTCTTAGCGCCCAATGGGCCTTGTGCTCCAATTCTACCGGCAGATGGCATGCCCGGCCATACGCCAACCTAAAAGGCGTAGTGCCTATAGGTGTTTTGTACGCCGTCCGATAAGCCCAAAGCGCATCCGATAGCAATGCACTCCAATTCATCCGTGTAGATGCTACGGTCCTTTCTAAAATCTTCTTGATTTCCCTATTTGATACCTCCACTTGTCCTTGCGTCTGTGGATGATATGTGGTGCCAATGTTGTGCTTCACCCCATATTTCTTCAAAAGTGAAGCAAATTTCTGATTTCGGAAATGTGTGCCTCCGTCACTAATGATCATTCGAGGAATCCCGAACCTACAGAAAATGTACTCTTTGACGAACCTGCACACTACATTCAAATCATTAGTCCTTGTGGGGATTGCCTCCACCCACTTCGACACATAATCTACAGCAAGTAAAATATAAAGATTTGAATTTGAGGACACAAAGGGTCCCATGAAGTCAATGCCCCATAAATCAAATAACTCAACTTCCTGAAACACATTCAGGGGCATTTCTTGTCTCCTTGAGATATTACCTGCACGCTGGCACGGGTCACACTGCCTAACAAAATCATAGGCATCCCGGAACAAAGTGGGCCAATAAAGGCCGCTCTCCAACACCTTGGCTGCTGTCCGTGAGCTAGCATGATGTCCTCCCGTAGGCGACGCATGACAATGATGTAGAACACTTTCGTACTCTACCTCCGGCACGCATCTGCGAAGAATGCCATCCCTGCATTGCTTCAACAAAATTGGGTCATCCCAAAAATAATATCTCAATGAATGGAAGAATTTCTTCTTCTCTTGATAAGACCAATCTTCCGGGATGATCCTGCAAGCCAAATAATTCACAATTTCCGCAAACCATGGTTCTCTAGAATCAATTTTTAAAAGTTGTTCATCGGGAAAGGTCTCGGTAATGGGTATGTGAAAACCTTGTTCATCAACCCTCTCTAACCTAGACAAGTGGTCATCCACCACATTTTCAATTCCCGACTTGTCCTTGATTTCAATATCGAATTCTTGTAGGAGCAAAATCCACCTAATTAGTCTAGGCTTCGCATCCTTCTTCTCCATCAAATATTTTATTGCGGCGTGATCCGTCCACACAACCACCTTAGAACCCACTAAGTATTGCCGAAATTTCTCAATAGCAAATACAACGGCAAGTAACTCCTTTTCCGTGGTTGTGTAATTTAATTGAGCATCATTAAGTGTTTTTGAGGCGTAGAAAATCACAGCTGGCTTGTTATCTACCCTTTTCCCCAAAACAGCTCCCACAACATAATCGGACGCATCACACATCAACTCGAAAGGCTTTGTCCAATCCGGCGTTTGAACAACC
This sequence comes from Alisma plantago-aquatica, assembly GCA_963693085.1. NCBI lineage: Eukaryota > Viridiplantae > Streptophyta > Magnoliopsida > Alismatales > Alismataceae > Alisma > Alisma plantago-aquatica. The sequence goes on along the minus strand of OY856410.1, from coordinate 1,438,680,794 downwards.
GGAGCCGAAATCAGCTTTTCCTACAAAACCTCGAATGCGTGAGGACATTTCTCATTAAAATCAAAAACTACGTCTTTTTCCAACAATTCCGACAATGGCTTTGCAATTTTTGAAAAATCCTTAATAAAGCGCCGATAAAACCCAGCGTGTCCTAAAAAGCTTCTCACCCCTTTTACAGAATTCGGTGGGGGTAGCTTAGAAATCACCTCAATTTTTACGGGGTCTACCTCTAGACCCTTGCTAGACACCTTGTGTCCTAGCACAATTCCTTCCGTCACCATCATGTGACATTTCTCCCAATTAAGGACCAAGTGTGTGGCCTCGCACCGCTGCAATACCTTATCTAAATTATAAAGGAATTCATCAAAAAACGCTCCATACACCGAGAAGTCGTCCATGAAGACTTCAAGACACCGCTCCACCATGTCTGAGAATATGGCGAGCATGCAGCGTTGAAAAGTCGCCGGCACATTGCATAAACCAAACGGCATACGGAGGTAGGCGAAAGTCCCATAGGGACATGTAAACGTAGACTTCTCTTGATCCAAAGGATCAATAGAAATCTGGTTGTACCCCGAATAACCATCTAGAAAACAGAAATGCGACCGACCGACTAAGCGTTCCAAAATCTGATCAATGAATGGCAATGGAAAATGATCTTTGAGAGTTGCGGCGTTCAATCGGCGGTAATCAATGCATACACGCCACCCGGTTACCAATCGGGTGGTGACAGGTTCATTTAAAAGATTAGTAGTGACAGTGATTCCCCCCTTTTTAGGGACTACCTGTGTGGGGCTCACCCACGTCGAATCGGATATGGCATAAATAATCCCTGCAGCAAGCAACTTAATGACTTCCTTTTTGACAACCTCCATCATGCTTGGATTTAGACGTCTTTGAGGTTGTATGACTGACTTGTCTCCTTCCTCAAGCCGAATCCTATGTTGACAAAGCGTTGGGGAGATCCCCTTTATGTCTGCCACAGACCACCCAAAGGCTCCACGGTGGTTCTTGAGCACTATCAGTAGCTGCTCCTCCTCATCCACACTCAGATATGCAGAAACAATCACTGGCAACTTGTCCTCCTCAGCTAGAAAGACATACTTCAGATGCGGGGGCAATGGCTTTAACTCCAAATCAGGTGGGCATATAAGAGATGATTGTAGCGGTGGGGGCAGTGTACCCAAATCTTCATAGTGCCTCGTGTAGAAACATGGAAGCATTTGAAGCATCTTGGCGCACTCCTTGAGTGAAGTACTCCGCATCCAATCACAAGTGACATTAAGCAAGCACGCCTCCAGAGGAAACTCCGGATATGCATCACAAACAGAAGTAATGATCACATCATCCTCCCACGAAGGTGGAATGTCCTCATTCTCATCATTTGGAAACCCGACAGCCTTGCATAAAGAAACAACTTTCGTTTGCTCCATAAGGTCCACCGCCAAGGTCCCATTCTCTATCCTGCTCATCACATGGGCCATATCTAAAAATGGCTTTCCGAGACAAAGTGAGATATTATTTTCCACATGCTTCACCATGTTGCACTGTGCCTTTGCTTTGGTAGATGTATTGTTGTTGGGCATGACCATCTCAAAGCGATCATCCGCAATGCCTAAGGTCAAGCGACCTCTCCCCATGTCCAGGATCATATCAGCTGTAGCTTGGAATGGGCGACCAAGAAGTAACTCATTGCCGTGTTCGTCCTGCATTTCCATCACAACGAAATCAGCAGGAAAAACAAAGCGGTCTACCTTTACCAAAACATCCTCACAGATCCCATATGGTTTCACCACAGAATTATCGGCCAATTGTATAGTCATGTTGCTTGGCCTTGACTCCTTCAATCCAAGTTTCTTGAATGTAGAAAGGGGCATCAGATTGATGCTTGCCCCGGAATCACAAAGTGCCTCACCAAATTTGAACTTCCCGATAAAGCACGAAATATTGAAACAACCGGGATCCTGTCTCTTTGGCGGCAAAGTGCCCATAATAAAAGCACTCACTTGCTCCTTCAATACCACGACCTCAGTGTCGGGTATCTTCCTCTTCTTGGTGATTACATCTTTAAGAAACTTCCCATAAGACGGAATTTGTTCAATTGCCTCTAGCAAGGGAATATTCACAGATAACTTCCTAAAGCTGTCCAGAAATTTCTTAAACTGTGCGTCCACCTTTCTTGCCTTTGCACTATTAGGATATGGAACCGGAACAGTATGTGCCCTTTGATGAGGTGGCACATAGGGAGTTAATTTCTGCGGTTCTTCCTCAGTTGCTTGTCCTTCCTTACCATCTTTGGTTGTATCTTCAATTTGCTCTATGACTGGTGTGGGCTGCTCTTTGGCGGTTGCTTCTTCGACTGTGCCCTGCGGTGTGCTTGTGTCATCCGCCCTTGGATTTAGCACCTTCTTACCGCTCCTCAACAAGATAGCCTTGGCTTGTTGGTTTCCCCCGGGAACATTGGTTTTCCACGGAAAACCCGGATGTGCCGGCTTCTTCAAGCTTGCTATCTCCGCTGCCATCTGTGCCATGGAAGTCTCTATAGTCCTCATTTGAGCCCCGTGGCTCTGCAACGTCTGCCCAAACTGGTTCATGTATTCACCCTGCTGCTTTATTTGCTGCCCAAAAGTGTTCATCAACTCTTGATTTTTCTTTATGACTTGATTGAGCAACTCCGTGCTCTTATCCTCAATGGCCGGTGCAGGCTTGGCGTCTGGATCTTGGAGGAAGTTGTTTGGATCCTTCCATGAAAATTTCTTGTCCTTCCGCCATGAATAATCATTGTTCCTGTACCCCTGCTGTTGCCTTATGTACTTGACCTGAGCCTCATCCTCGGACTCATTGTCTTCTTTCTGTAGCAGCTTCTTAGCGAGAAGATCCATCTTCTCATTCAGCTCTCTCATTGCCTTTGACTCACTGGAAACTCTCGCTTGTTCAACTGGGCCTCACTCTCTCTCTCCCCAAGATTGCTTTCGTGCCATATTCTTCAATATTTCCCAACATCTTGTATCAGTGTTATTTAGAAAGAATCCAGAACCGGCCGAGTCCAAGTTGCTTTTGTCATGCTCGGAGAGAGCAAAGTAGAAGATCTTCACTTGTGTTTCCTTGTCCAATCCATGATGTGGACATCTCCTCAACATGACTTGGAATCGCTCCCAAGTCTCAGAATAAGTCTCACCCGCCTGTTGGGTGAAATTGTGGATCTTCCGGATCATATCGTTGGTCTTCTCAGGAGGGAAGAACCTCTCGAAGAAAACCTCCACCATGTGATTCCATGACTCAACAAACTCGTCGTCGAGGTTGTGGAGCCAATCTCTTGCTCCACCCACCAAGGAACTGGGGAATAGCTTAAGGTACAGCACGTCCTGCGGAAATCGATCAATCTTCACCATGTCGCAATTTTCCACAAACTGACTAATGTGTGCCACTGGATCTTCATTTTTCAGCCCGTGAAATGCGTTTGATTTAACCAGGTTAATCAATGTTGGATCAATCTTGTAAGTTGGAATGTCTAGCCCCTTTTTCTTTATAGGCCCCTTTGATGCTGAGGAAGAAAACGCTTTGATCTTTTCCCATATCGTTTGCGGTTCAGCCATTTCTTCTTCTTGTTCTTGCTCAGATTCAGAATTTATATAACTTAGGTGTTCCTCTTCTTGCTCCTGCTCGAAGTACTCTCTGTCTCCTTATCCCCCAAATGGAACCTGAGGTGAGCGATCCTCGTAGTATCTACTACGTGTGTACACCATGCAAGTACCTGCAATTTTTGAAAATCGGGTTCAGTACAGTGCTTTGACAGATTAAACACAATTATAGAGAAATAAAGGAATTTTTAAATTGTTTTAAAATAAAATAAAAGTGGTGGCCTAGAGTGGCCGCTCTTAGCACTCAAAGTGCCAATAGTTTGCCGTATCCAAGGCAACGACGCCAAAAACTTGACGTGTATTTTACTACGCACTTAAACGCAAGTATACGTGTCGAGTAATATAGGCCTTGTGAGGCCCGAGTCGAACTCAGGGATACGTGAATTATTGGAGACTTTTACTAACTAATTACAATCAGCTAGACCGATTAACAGAGTAGGGTTTTGTTGTTCAAATTAAGAAAAAGAAAATAAAAATCAAACAAAGAAAACAATCGATTAAAGGTTAATTTAATCAATTTAAAGAGATATCTTTAGGATGGCGGTTTCACCGCGGGTCAACATTGTATTATATTTCTTATAATTCCTCACACTTCTCTCTCTATCCGGGTAGTGGCCTGAAATGAGAATTACCCACTGTCGTGGTGTAATCCACTACTTAGATTTAGGTTGATTCCACCGTCGTAGTAATCATTCCCCTAAACTAAGCGCATTAAGAACGGTCCCTCATTGCCCACCATTAATTGTACAACTCCTTTGTCAAGGGTTTTATTAATTAATGTAGAATTCGTTTCTTTTCAACCGTAAATCATTCTGTCGAAGTGATTAAGGGCATTAATTTATTATTATGGTGATCAAGTATAACAATAGCAATAGAGAAAACGAATTTATACCGCGGATGTGAGAGAAAAATATGAATTATCACTATAAAATCATCATACAATGTATCCCCGGGCTATTCCCGGTCCTAAAGATTGAGGGTTTTAGCCTCTCATGTTCATCTCACACGAATACATGGTAGAAATTGGGGAAATCATAAGAAAAACGGGAAATAAATGGGAAAACCCCTGAACGGAGAAGAACCAGTGGATCCTCAGCGTAGAACACGAGCTTCCCCGCCTCGCGGTGGTGGAAATCATCTCCGGCAGCGTCCGAATCACCCGGGATGAGCTTCTCGGCCTCCGTTCTCCTTTTTCTCCTCCTCGGCACTCGTGCAATCCAAAAATGAGATAATCTACTCCTGGGCGGCCGTCATTAGGTATAAGTCCCTAATTAGGTCGTCAAATAATGACAACCGTCCGATCGATATCAAAACAGATCCAACGCATATCTGCCGGCGTCGATACCATCGACGCGGGTCGATGGTATCGACCCAGCAGATTAGCGGCAGCTTTCCTTTCCTTTATTCTGAGCGCCTGTGGTGATCTTGATACCATCGACTGGGGTGTCGATGGTATCGACTCCTGTAGCGTCGGTTTTGTCTTTTAGCGACACTGTAGCTCTCCTCGTGTCGATGGCATCGACTTTCGTCGATGGTATCGACTCTGTATTGCTCTTCTCGGCTGACAACCTGTGGCTTGGTCGATGGTATCGACTTCCGTCGATGGTATCGACGGAAGCAGATACTTGTTTTTCCTGAAATTTCACAACAAGACCAAGTAAATCCACACGATTTGTAATAAGATGATCAATAATGCTTAAAATAGTGAAACAAAGGGGATTCGATATAAAATGATAGCAAAGACCAAATTAAGTGAATTATGCGATCTTATCCATGAAAACGAGTAATTAAGGCACAAAATACATATGAAATAGGTCTATAAATGCGACTCAAAATCATCGCATCACACAACAAATATATGATAAGACTTGTAGTCACAAGTGGGTGACAAAATGTAACTCTCTGGTCTTTCCTTGAATGTGAAATGTTAAAATAGATTAGGATTATGGGATACTCCCAAAATTAGGGATCTTGTCACATAAAGTTATACGTTTATAAAGGTGACAAATTACTATGGTTTGACACCTGAGTTAAATGAGGTATGTATCTTTGAATAAGAAAAGTATTACCTGGCAAAAAGTTGAATCGACAGTCAATAATGAAAAAGATAATGGAATATGTGTCCTGTCTTCTATGATAACCCTGTGTGGAAGAACTTTGTGTTGATCAAAGTTCTATGGCATCTCCATGACATTAATATGTTATGTGGAGACTTGATGGTATGATGAATGAATAATTTCTGTCTCCCTTTACCTGGGATTTCGGGGACGAAATCCATGTTACGTGTTTATAACTTGTAACGACCCTGGCCTGGGTTATGAGGTAACAATATTTTTTTGTCTAATAAAGTAGCTTAGAACTTTAATATAATCCTCTAAGGTGTTTTTCATCATGTGACGCATTTATGTTCCAAGTTTGTTCCTGATTGAATGTTGTTTGAGCAATTTTCCTATGTTTTGGACCAAAGTGCAATTTACCCAAATTGACGAGAAATAATGCAAAATGTCACATGTTGAATGTACCCCATGTGTTTAAGAATCAAAAGAGAGAGAATGATTCTAATTGGTGGCTTGTGGAAAGCCTAAATGCCAAGTTTGAACTTGTTTGAACAATTGTGGAGCATTGTGCACCAATTTTAGTACAAGTTGTAATTTACCCAAAATGCGGGGTTGATATGCAAATTAACACCTCTAGAGTGTCCCTAATCCATCCAAGTATCATGTAGAGTAGATATAAAGAAGTACTCACCATGTTTGAATCAACTATTAATGATGGTAATCTTGGTGATGAAATGACAAAGAAAGGGGGTTGAATAAGAAAGCTTAACTTGAGTTGTATCAAGTTGAAAAGCTTATATATGAGTGTGTATCAGCCAAGAAGCCATAGGACAAGCCTCATATAATTTTTTGAACTCTTGGAAAAGTCCATATTGTGCAAATATCCTCAAGGAGGTGAACTGTGTCGAGTTACAACTTCCTTAACAAAGTTGTATCGGGTTGTGCAAAAAGTGATGAATTAATTTATATATTTTATTCAAAAGGATAAGTAATGGTCGAATTTTCATATCTAGATGATCCTCAACCATTTTGAAAGACAAGATAAATGTATATGCATGCATGTACACGTGTCATCCATGCATAGACTTGTGGCACCTACTAGCTTAAAATGATGACACCTCATTTTTACCCTCCTTCATGAGCAACAAGTATATATACCCCTAGTTTCACCCCTTCGTGCAATTTTGCGACCCTTACCACCCTAATACCCTAAGGTATCGTGCATAGAGATCCCATACTATGAAGGGATGCTGTGGTATCATTCATGGGCCCTAGGGTATCGCCTATGGCAAGAGCATATCGGCCAAGTAGGTGATATCGGCCATATAGGGTGATATCGGCCATAGAGTGATGTGTTGAGTGGCATATCATGCAAGTGAGTGTCATATCATGCAAGAGGGGTGGCATATCATGAAAGGGCACAAGGTTATCGTGCAAGAGTGTTAACGATCAAGAAGGAGCTCATACTTAACCCTAAGGTGAGGCCATGATCATCTTCAACCTTGGATTGAAGTATGCTTTTAGGGTTTTGATCTTTCTTCATTTTCTTCTTCACCAATTGCTTATCCATAGTGATTCCTTGTATATGAAGGAGTTGTGAACGAGCCTTGGACCTTTGATAAGTCATCTTCAACCTTAGGAACGTGGAGCTTGGAGCTTTGAGGTTGTTCTTAAGGTGTGTTATATAACTTGAACTCAACCATGTTATTATTTATCACCTAAATTGCTACACTTGGTGAATACTTTTAATTCTAAAATTTCCTGAAATAGTTGATGAAATTATGAGTTCTAGTAATCTCTTAGACCTTTTTCCATGAATTATATCAGTTAGAACAAAGGTCTAGAGCTTGAAGCAGATGGTATCACTTAGTAAAAGTGATATCAGTTTCAAGTATATAAACAAGTAGCTCTAACCCGATATGGGTAAGAGTTGCACGATATGTCTTGCAGAAGATGATGCATGATATGCTTGCATGATAGGGAGTCCAGAATAGACTCCATGCACGATACAAACTTATTTGTATACTTGTATGTTGATAAAAAACCCTAGTTTGGGTAACCCGAGATAAGTAAAGAGTAACAAGTGCTATTGCACGACATGGTTGCACAACATGGTTGCACGACATGGTTGCATGACATTCTTGCATTACATGGTGGCACGACATGGTTGCACGACATGGTGGCATGACATGGTTGCATGACATAGTTGCACGATAGGGTTGCATGATACACAACCCTAGATGATATGATAACCCGACATAGGGATGAGTTGATACCTCTTAAGTATCATAGGCGACACATATATGTGCCATCTTCCCGTCACAACCAACCCTATCCCGACATGGGTGTTGCAACCTAAAGTTTGATGGTGTAGCCCAATATGGCTAGTGCCCTACACTCCTATTGACTTGTATTTTGGGTCTAGCTTGATACGGAAAGCCCTAATCCGTCACGGCAACCCTAGATGGTGACCTACCCAATATGGATGGTGTTCATACACCTCTAGCCTGATATGGATGGTGTTCATACACCTCCAGCCCAATATGGTGAAGTGTTCATACACCTCCAACCCAATACAGTGGTGTCTATACAACTACAACCCGATATGGTGAACATATGCACATGATTCAACCCCATACACCTTGTAAAGGAGAGGGCAAGACACTCTTGGGAGTAATGAGTGTAACACCAAGTAATGGTGTGGTTAACACCTTGATAGGTGAAATCCCTAGACTGGTTGATAATGGACAACCTTATATCAACAATAACCTGAGATGAGCCCATACCGTTAAAGATAGTTGGGCAATTCAAGTGTGTGACTTATGGCCAATACATTACATGATAAAGGTAATGAGTTAGTGCATAAAGTATTAGGATGGGAAATACCCTAATATAGGATAAGTTGATGAACTTAATAAAGGTAAAAGTGGTGAGGGAAGTCATACATCAAGACATGATAAATATCACATCCAGTACCTCAAGGTTGATATACCTTCATGAACCTTAAATCCAACATACTTGTATGAGTAAGACATGAAGTGTGTTATGTCAATTGTTACATTGAGATGTAATGAGTTAAATGCACATTGTCAAGTGTAGGCTAACATACCTTGGGAAAGGGTTAATCCAAGTTAATAATGTATGATGTAATCATACTCTGGTAAGGATGAGAGAGGAACTCATACCTTGTGTTGATAATCATTTAATGATAAATAATGAGAATAAATGAGTATGATTGAATACTTATGATATCAATGTTGTCTCCTAGATGTGTGGAGCAATGCATTAGGGTTTTATCATTGATAATATGATTTTGAAAATCGAAATGGTTAATATTGAAAAACCCTAACCCTAATGAAGTGGAATGGTATGTAAGAGCAACCCTAATTGATAAGAAAGGGAAACCCTAACTGTAATGATGGGAAGGTTGTATTTCTCTTATTGCATAAGCCTTGTAAGGCATGTTAAATACTTGTATAACAAGATGAGTAATGGCCTTGTGTGCCATGTGAATAAGTTGTTGCATAGTGAGAGGTGACAAGAGGTGCAATGGCCTTGTGAGACATGTGATAATTTGTTGCCTAGTGAGAGGTGACAAGATACTTAATGGGCCTTATGAGCCATGTGAGATGCTTGTGTAGCAAGTATCATGTATACCTTGGTCTGAGGACCTAGAGGTATTAATAGTGTTCTGTGATGAACTAAGGGTTTGAATACCCAGATCCAGTAATCATGATAATGATTTTTGTGAAGGGATAAGAACTTCCATTAATGTGATAAGGGATTGAGATCCCAAGTATCATGTGTTTTAAAGATTTGAAAAGTACTTTATAGATACACCTTTCTTTGTAGCATCTTTTATAATAATTCTTGTTTGAAACTTGACTAATGCTAAAATAATATGAGAATGTACTTAATTAATCAAGTGGAATCTCATCATGTAGTGCCCTGTCCATAGATCCATCAGTGTCACGATTTTCTGATGGTGAAACGGGTTGCTCCATGGAATAACCCGGAGACCGCATATTTTTGAATATGCGGGGGTGATGGGCGAAAATATCCGTACACCCTAATTGTGGAATTGATGTGAGATAAACATTAAATCTCTCAATCCTTCATTATATGTGTCGAGATGGATGTATCATGAATCTCCTGATATCGGGATGGATGTACCACAAATCTCCCGATGATGTTTAATGCCAGATCGATGTGAGATAAACACGAGATCTCTCGATTGAGAAGAGAGTGCAACCGCCGTTGTAGCTCTATTGCAAAGTTGCCAGTATACCCTAGAAAGCTATTTAGCAGGTACACAAGATGTCCTGCTTGTGATCTCGTACTGACCGAGAAGAGGGAGGTCATGGCACCCATCTCTTCCATTGACCTTGTATGGTACCGATTTCGACTTTGCAATGGTGGGTTAGAGTATGAGCGGTATAACTGATCTCCTCATGGCATAAATGTGATTGTAAATTGTAATCAGCCGTATAGCATGTTTACTTAAGGATTGAATACGGAAATCATTGGATGATGATACATTTCGTTTATACATCCTTAGTGGATAGATGTTATTTATGTTTCTTTACATTCTTTACAAAGCAGATCGATGATTAATAATCTACCATGGGTAGACGTGATGTTCTCCTTAAGAAAAGAGATTACTTCATTCTGTTCATACAGTGACTTATCCTTCCTGTTAATATAAAAAGAACCTCTACTCAGTTTATAAATGATAAATCTGTGATAATATTATCTCTCACTATGACAATTGTCTCACCCCATGGGATCCACATTTTTTTTAGGTGGACATGTATGAGGTGGAGAAGAATTTTTCTACAGAGGAGGAACAACAACTGAGGCAGCAGTGATAGCTCAGGTTGAGTGTATTGTGTGTCATGTCTTGTAAATAGAAGTCCTATGTGTCATCTCTGTACTCTGAGGTCCTTGGAGTTGGTTTGTACTGGTTTAATGAATAATCTGATATTTTGGCTTGAATGCCTCGAGGTTTTATGTTATTGTAGTATATCTTTTGACAAAGCAACTGTTATATGTTATCCTCGAGAAGATATGGTACAATGTATGTACAATGTGAACAATGATGAATATAAGGTTTTGTTTCTTCCTTAAAGAGTTTTCCTAGAAATGGATCTCTTTGTAAAATAGTTTTAATTTTTAGTGATTTTTATTAATCTGTTTTTTATGTTTATTCCGCTTAATTAATGACAATTTGTTTTTCAGTTTGACGACGATTGTCACAAGTTTGGTATCAGAGCTTAAGGTTCACTAAGTCTATAGAGACATATGACTAAGGTGTTGGGTCTGTGTTAGTGTCCTCCAGTATACCCTATAGTGACTTCTGCTTGTCCAGAAGGAAGGGTGAAGTTTATAAATGAATGGGGAACATGAGGAATACATCGTTGAGAGAAATGATGTTGCACCAAGGGTGCAATGGATCAGGAAAGAGAAGAATGAATGTCTGAGACTTCCCATCATGACCCGATCAGGATAGAGAATCCTATGTTTATGCTCTTGTTGGGCAGGTTAGGACAACAATGATGCATATAGTAAACTGGATACTAGCATTACAACCTAGGTTAACAGTCTTTAATTTGGAAACTTTGGGTTCTAAAAGGGTTCCTCAATGACATATGCTTGTTGGAACAGTGGCAAATGTGGGAAGGATTAGCAAATGGAAAGAAAATAGACTCTGCCATAAGTATAGACATATTGTGTATCTTTGATGGTAATGACCAAGAAGGGGCAATAAGATGAGAATTAAGGAAAAGTCTCTACAATTCTAGAGACATGTGCCAAGTTTTTCTAAAAACTCAAAGTTTTTTGTGCCACCAGTGCAATAAATTCCTAGTGTACCATGGAGGTAGCCACTAAGTAAAGACAAAAGTCTTTACTTTCCACCTATAAGAACCCATGGATTAGTTTTTACATCAGTAATAAGACCAATAAGACCATGGTGCGAGGACAAGACATGTTATAGATGGACATGTTGGACATACTAAAATCTTTTCTTTGAAAAGAAGGGATGAAATGACCCAACAACCGAGGTAGACTCAGCAGGGCTTATGAAAGTTACATCCCAATAACATAAAAAGGCAAAATCAACAACATTAAACAACTAGATTCTGTGTGTTGAGTCATCCTAAAGTTGTAGATGACCGCGAGGGGTAATAGTCACATAGAGCTTTTCATTTTTATATGCCTTATCTTGATGTTATCTGATAATCATAAAAAGGATTGTTGTTATGGATTTTCCTATTGATTGTCCTATGGGGACATAGGGAAGAAATATGAGAACTAGAATTTATATTCTGTTCAGTGTTCTTTTAAATGATTTATAATTTCTCTTATCCTTGTTAAAGAGGATGAGGTGTAGAGGTGATACCTGGAGAAAATCTAGGGATGCTAAATCATATGCTTGTGTTGATACAAAAAGTAAGGAATATGATAGTACATAAAGTGCATACTACCTAATCTCAGTACGTGTATACCCTGGCCAGGTATATAATTATTGGAGATAAGGTGAGTATGGAACTCTTAGATTGTTATCTTTCTGATTACTCTGATCAAGTAGACATTCTGAGACACTCTAGTGAGTATAATGAAACTGGAAATATGGTATAGACATTTGTATCACATCCTAAGTGCAATAAAGTGGAATATGAAATGATCTAATATCAATCTAAGTGTATGAGGAAATGAAAATATAATCCTCATGATAAGAGAATGAGAACATAGGAGATCATCCATGTCTGATAAATCTTGTGTCAATAGTAAAGATCTTTTCCCATGATGTGGAAATGGGAAATGTGATAAAATCAAAAAATGTTCATGAACATGTTAAACAATAACAAAGAAAGGAATGATGACATATAATCATCCTTATAATTCCTATGCTGAAGGCAAGGAACCTAAATTGAAACGAGTGTAAATGGCTGATGAGCAATTGAAAGTTAATGCAATAATCAGAGGAGATGATAATCCCTTCTCTTTGATAAACAACCATGGGTTATGATGGGGTGATAAGAGGAATATGTTCCTTTGTGTTCTTTCCCTTCAGGGACATGGCAATCAAGTCGGTCTTATGACACTTGATGTGCATGAGTTAAAAAATTTCAATTGATGGATACTTAGAAAAGTATCAGTTTGTCTTGGACTTTGGTTCCAAGATAAAGATACGTGTAACAAGTAATGTCCCAAAATGAAAGAAAGATGAGGATGTGATGTATTTTCAACACATGTGATGGATAACAAGGTAAGATATTCAGGTATCTAAGAAATATCAAGTGGTATGGGAAAGTAAAAGCATAACTCCTAATAAGATGATTTATGTTGGTTACCTGGAATGGCCAACTGAAAAATTAGTCTAGTTACATAAAATAGTACAGACATCATATGTTAGGGGTTTATGCTCTGCATAAACATAACATCGGTAAGGATGTATTTATTAAAGGACCAACTATAAAATCATTGTGTGAAATGCTTATCAAGCTAAAAATAATTCCTTAGAATACCCCTATCTAGATCTGTAAAGGAAACTTATATATAACATCTAAAAATACCTCTAAAATAAGTTTTTAATTGATCAATAACCTCCCCTTATGATTAGAAAATGTAAAACTAATGAGATAGTTGGTACAAGTAGTAAGAAATATTAGTGTTGTGTCAGTAGATTAGATGGCACAACAGATATATGATAAGACTTGTAGTCACAAGTGGGTGACAAAATGTAACTCTCTGGTCTTTCCTTGAAAGTGAAATGTTAAACTAAATTAGGAGTATGGGAGACTCCCAAAATTAGGGATCTTGTCACATAAAGTTATATGTTTATAATGGTGACAAATCAATAAGGTTTGACACCTGAGTTAAATGAGATATGTATCTCTAAATAAGAAAAGTATTACCTGGCACAGAGTTGACTCGATAGTCAATAGTGAAAAAGATAGTGGAATATGTGTCCTGTCTTCTATGATAACCTTGTGTGGAAGAAATTTGTGTTGATCAAAGATCTATGGAATCTCCATGAAATTAATATGTTATGTGGAGACATGACGGTATGATGAATGAATAATACCTATCTCCCTTTACCTATGATTTTGGGGACAAAATCCATGTTAGGGGTTTATAACTTGTAACGACCCTGGCCTGGGTTATGAGGTAACAATATTTTTTTGTCTAATAAAGTTTCTTAGAACTTTAATATAATCCTCTAAGGTGATTTGTCATCATGTGTCACACTTATGTTCCAATTTTGGTCCCGATTGAATGTTGTTTGAGCATTTTTTCTTTGTTTTGGACCAAAGTGCAATTTACCCAAATTTAGGTGCAATAATGCAAAATGTCACATGTTGAATGTACCCCATGTGTTTAAGCATCATAAGAGGGAGAATGATTGTAATTGTTGGCTTGTGGAAAGCCTAAATGCCATGTTTGAACTTGTTTGAACAATGTTGGAGCATTGTGCACCAATTTTGGTACAAGTTGTAATTTACCCAAAATGTGGGGTTGATATGCAAATTAACATTTCTAGAGTGTCCCTACTCCATCCAAGTATCATATAGAGGATATATAAAGAAGAAGACACCATGTTTGAATCAACTATTAATGATGGTAATCTTGGTGATGAAATGACCAAGAAAGGGGGTTGAATAAGAAAGCTTAACTTGAGTTGTATCAAGTTGAAGAGCTTATATATGAGTGTGTATCGGCCAAGAAGACATAGGAAAATCCTCATATCATTTTTTGAACTCTTGGAAAAGGCCATATCGTGCAAATCTCCTCAAGGAGGTGAGTTGTGTCAAGTTACAACTTCCATAACAAAGTTGTATCGGGTTGTGCAAAAAGTGATGAATTAAATTATATATTTTATTCAAAAGGATAAGTAATGGTCGAATTTGCATATTGAGGTGGCTAGAATTGCACTAACAAACTCACTCAGGGTTGAAAACCCCATGTTTTTACCAAAACTAATGTGGAATATCACCACCCGCAAGCGGACGGGTCAATTGCAGTATAGCTTAGGATCGAACCCAAAGGACTTCCTTTTTAAGAATCAAATCAATCTAATCTTAGCTCGAGTTGAGACTAATATTTAAAACGAAAGGTTGTTTGACGTTAATTAAACTAATGGCAAGAAAGTAAAGACTGAATTAAAGTTGAGTTTAGATCAATGATATGGAATCACTGGGATGGTTTCGGGTTTCACCGCCGCTACGCATACAAACACACGCAATCACACACAATCCAGGCAAGCTATAACAAATCAAAAAGAGCTGCTGCAAAACCCCCCGTGAGGGTGTTAGGTTCGCGTAAGCATCACCTTAGGCATCAGATGTCTCGTCACCAACCAGATCACTTTACTTACGGCTCTGAAGAAATCCCACTCTATTTCTTGTTAGGAATCAACCACATCAAACAATAAGCAAGCAGAAGATTAATATACGAGCAAACATCGACGATTAACAAGAAGATACAAAATCCAACTAAGGCTGTGAACCCCCCGTGAGGGCGTTAGGCGCACAGAAGCATCACCGAAGGCTAGATGGCTCATCCCCTCGTGGATCATACACTTACGACCTCAAGGAATCCTTTTAGAAGTTCTCGTCAAGGAGTCAACTTGTTAAACGACATTCTATCCTACATATAGATGTTCTCGCAATATAGGAAGAACAGAGATGAAAGAAAGCAATTAATCAAACCACAAGAAGAACATTTAACCATGAGATGAAGAGTTATATACATTGCCATGGAAAGTTTAACAAAATAATATGTTTGCATGGGCAGCGGGGCTAGTCCCCACACCCCAGCGAAAAGGTACTACTCGCTCATGATGCCAGACACAAGAAGAATGAGAAAGAGAGAGGAATCCGCCATGAACTCTGTGCAGAAGGTAGTCGCAGCTCGGTGAAGAAGATACGGCCTCCTACGTCGTGTCGGAGCAGATCTGGTCGCGAACGGGAGTGGACATGACAGACCAGACAGTCTCTATCGCTCCGTCTTCCTTCTCTCCTCAGCCTCCTTGGTTGCAGTATGAGCAGTAGGTGGAATGGAACTGGCGTAAGATGGACTGGAGTTGGATCAGAACTATGTTCGGGTAGCCTGGCGGCGTCCGGATCCGATCCCCCAAATGAGGACCCTAGGGGTCCTATTTATAGGCACTGGACTGGCCCTCACGGTTTGTTGTTCAAGTGCTCAAACGGTTTGGTAAGAACTGACCAAACGATCTTGCTCTCTCGGTTTGGGTATTGAGCTGCTCTTCATTGAAAATATCTAGCTCATTTGGTCCTTCATTCGGTCTTGGTTGCGCGAGTGACCGTGCGGTCTTTGATTCGACAGCAACAAACAGTCTTTGGCATGAGGCTATTCGGTCTTGAGGCAGCAGCAAATCCAAACGGTCTTGTTGCATACATGGGCTTATGCGGTCTGGAGACCGAATGCGCTCAATCGGTCTTGAGACCGTATGGGCTCCAACGGTCTTGAGACCGTATGGTCTCAAACGGTCTTGAGACCGTATGGGCTCATACGGTCTTGAGACCGTATGGGCTCAAACGGCCTTGAGACTGAATGCGCTCAAACTGTCTTGTTTAGCTTTGTCAAAACCTAAATTAAACGAACAATATTTAGTTAAAACCTTGATAATCGAATCAACTAAGAAGTTTTGCACATTATGTTTCATATTGAGTGAAAAAGTACGTATAGAGTTGAATTTGTTTCAAAGTGATAATTGAATTTCATGACGAATATACATTCATCAAAATACCCCAAACTTAAACGTTGCTCATCCTCGAGTAACACAAAATTTGAAACAGTCGCCAAAAGAATACATTCAATTTGTGTGATTGCTACATCTTCACATTCACAAATGTTTTCTTACTGCTCAATATGACTCAGTATCTCAACCTCCTGAGACCACTAAACACATCTTACCATATCTTCGTTCCGGAGTTCGATTTCCAATATCACTTCCTCCTAACTTTTTCCACCAACAAGCATGTCAAAGAGTTTTGTAAGTGTCCAGAGATACCCGCAGAACAACAAGTGTGCATCCGATCTGACATTGGTGTTTTTCAGGATAGTGGGGGACATGCATTGTGCCATTAGGTAGAAAATGGAGTGAATGGTGGTATGGAAGAAGAAGTAAATCTCTCATCTATTCGACTCGAGATTTTTATTTGCTTTGCAATTTCATCTATTGCATTTTTTGTGCGAATCTCTCCTCTATTCGACTCGAGATTGCATTTCTTTTTGTGTGCACTTTGGCATCTTTTGTTTGCAAATATCTCCTCTATTCGACTCGAGATTTTTATTTACTTTGCAATTTCATCTATTGCATTTTTTGTGCGAATCTCTCCTCTATTCGACTCGAGATTGCATTTCTTTTTGTGTGCACTTTGGCATCTTTTGTTTGCAAATCTCTCCTCTATTCGACTCGAGATTGCATTATGGTGGTATGCCCATATTTATTTGTGAGGGGTATGGAAGAAGCGGATAAAGAGGGAAGTGGCGTGCCACCCCGATCTTAGGGTTTGGTACGAAATTGGCTATTTTTGTTTCTTTTTGATGAAAGGAGGGGTACAAAGAAGATAGAAGAAGTGTAGAAGAGAGTTTAGATCAGAATGCAACTTGATTTACAATTCAGTGCACCGGGTCGTTCTCTTTGTCGTACTCTGCTCAAATAATGACTTGATGAGGATCCCGTGAGGGTTCCATGTTATTGTTCAACTAGTCAGTTAGGAATCACGACGTGTTTGATCCCTATCAGTTCGACAGAAACTTATCAATTTTGTAAAAGTATCATGATGATAGGACTCATAAGCTTCACAAGATGATTTCAATCGAAAGGCTTGTTTCAAGAAAGTGGTCCTTCTGAGGATTTACTACGAATAAGGAGGATATAAATATTCAAAATGCATAGCAGTTTTAGGAAGTGATTTTTATGGAACCAGGAAGTGTCAAAATTTCATCAAGTATCTGTTCAATTTCTTTGAAAAACATTAAAAATTTTGAAAATTTTGAAAATCTTATCAAGAATGTGACAGAGAAAACTATGAAAAGGGTGGGTGTAGGTGGAAAGTGAGATACGTACCACCCACCCTCCACCCCGAACATAGAGATTTGCTCATCCCGAGCAAACCCTAAATCCAAGATGGAGGGGAAAAATCATCCCAGAATGACCACCAGGTGTGGTTGCGTTCCAAACAGCGAACATCCTTATATCTGAAAATCTCAAAGATAAAGAGCAATTAGATCTTAAAATAGCATCTTGAGATGCTAATTTTATTTAATGAAATATTAACTAGGAGGTAAAAACAAAATTGAAGAAATGAAAGTAAAACAAATTTATTGATCGGGTTGCCTCCCGACAAGCGCCTTTGTTTTATGTCGATGGCTCGACTGTATCCTTTAGCGTCACGGTGGGTCCTTTGGATCGGTGAGTTCTAGTGTTGCTTTGGTTCCTGTGTCAGTTGAGGTGAATTATCTCTTTAATCGGTGACCATTTGTTACAAATTCCCCTGACTTTTCACTCCATAATGAGAAGGCACCATGTGGAGAGATGCTCTTGACGATGTATGGTCCAGACCAGCGCGAGTGGAGTTTTCGTGGGAATATCTTCAATCTTGAGTTGAATAGAAGAACTTGGTCTCCCACTTGTATGTCTTTTCTTTTCAGATGTCCATCGTGCCAAAGTTTTGTACGTTCTTTGTAGATTCATGCATTCTCATATGCTGTCATCCTGAGTTCATCCAGCTCTTGGAGTTGCAGAATTCTGGCTTGGCCTGCTTCTTTCATATCAAAGTTCAGTTGTTTAATTTCCCACCATGCCTTGTCACTACTACAGAAGTGCCTTTTAGTGTCGGTTGTTTAACCCCCTTTGGCGTCGGTTTCTGAACGACGCCTATGTGGGCGCCGCTAAAAGGTTGGACACTTCAGCGTCGGTTAAAAAACCGACGCCTATTTAACATCAAGGCGTCGATGTATTATAAAACACCGACTCCAAAAGGGTTCGCGCCACAGAAAACAGCGTCATCTAGGACGCTTTCTGCGTCGGTTATATACTAAAAAACCGATGCAGAAAAGTGTCCTAGATGACTCCCATTGCCTGTAGCGCGAACACTTTTGGCGTCGGTGTTCAACAAAAAACCGACGCTGTAAGTCTGTGCTGACGGTTATCGGTAAATAACCGACGCCTATATCTATTTTTTTTTATAAATCTGTTTGCAGGCATGCTGTGGCTGGTCAGCATGATGAGAACCTGCAGTTCAGTTTTCTGAACTGCAGGTTTACGACATCCATTGATATCAGCCTACAAACAGGCCACAAACCTGCAAAATTAACATAAAAAGATTCACACAAGTAGATACATTCAGACATCAATTCAATTGTCACGTTCGCACATATAGAATCATTCAAATACATGTTTTAACATTCAGAAACATTCATTTACAAAGTATCATTCATCATCACTATCAACATCCCAATTATATCTTACAGTTTATGACCCCACATGCCTTCCTCCCCAGTTCTTTCCGCTAGACAACCACACAATGGATCCAAGAGGATATGCAGGCGTTCGCCAAAGACTATAGGCTGAGTTAACTATTGAGTTAACTCAGCCTATAGTCTTTGGCGAACGCCTGCAATCCTCTTGGATCCATTGTGTGGTCGTCTAGCGGCAGGAACTGAGGAGGAAGGCATGTGGGGTGATAAACTGTCAGGACTAGCACAGCAAGTTGCGATGGAGGTGGAGACGACGACGACGGTGGTGCTTCAGGCGACGCCTGCTTGGCCAGGTAGGGCTCGGCGAAAGGGTTCAAGTGCGGCATGGCTTCGATGTAGTAGAGGGAAGGGAGGGGTTCAGAATCCTACGAGAAAAGTTTAGAGACGAGGATATTACTGCGGAGGAGGAGGAAACGGTAGATGATATCTCGAGTTGGAATGTCCTCTCCGCGCATCAAGTTGCTCCAGTGCTTCAGTGGGTACATGTGCATCATCAACCTAAAATTTGACAAAAATAAACACACTAAATTAGCATTTGTATTAAAAAAGCAAACATTTAGCTTCAAGTTGTTACCGCAATGCTGCAAAAATTCATCCCTTGTGCCCTGAGGGATGAACGTGCCTTGTTTCCTCTACTCGTGCAGCTCCCGCTAATCACCATAAACAGATATTGGTAAGTTAACACCACAAATAATCAATATTCAAATGATTGCTCTAAGAGTTGTATTTTACCATTTTTGCAGCCGCCTCCGCGCATCAAGTTGCTCAATTGCTTCAGTGGGTACCTGTGCATCATCAACCTAAAATTTGACAAAAATAAACACACTGAATTAGGCCAATATAGAAATATAGGATATATGACATAACTAGAAGATAATGAATTTTATAGAAGTACAGGATATGTTTTTAGAACTTACATTGGTATCCTCGCCATGCTCGTCATGGACAACATGCTCATCATGGACTTCATGCTCATCATGAACATCATTCTCATCATGGTCATTCATCTGAAAATGTCAATAAAAAGGCAAACATTTACCATTTGTATCAACTAGAAAAAGGAAAACATTTAGCATTTGTATAAATTAGAAAAAGGAAAACATTTACCATTTGTATAAACATACATGTCTCTAAAATTGTGATCTTTTATCAATTAACAATCCTTCATTGTGATCTCCGCGCACATATAAGTCATCATTAGCTTCAATATTTTGTGGAGTTGGCAACCCAACTGAGAATGGACTGGAGTCATCATACTTATCATAGTACTCTTCTTCATCTATAGGATCTTCAATGAACTGTCTTTTACCATGAAGAACAACCGACCATTTATCATTTGCAGGATCATCGATATAGAATATTTGTTTTGCCTGTGATGCCAATATGAATGGTTCAGCCTTCTCGCCAATCATTTCAAAGTTCACCAAAGTGAAACCCAATTCATCCACTATAACTTCTTTGGTGTTATCAACCCAATTACATTTAAAGAGCGGAATATTGAAATCTATGTAGTCAAACTCCCAAATGTCTTCAATGACACCGTAATATGACATTTTAGCTTCACGTGGACTCTTATCCTTTGCACTTGCAAAGTACATATTTGACGCTTGAAGAGTGACCCCACTATTTTGGATGACACTCTTATCATCTTGGCGCTTTGTGTAATATGTGAATCCATTAATGTCAAACCCTTCATAAGACATAACATTCGGTTTTGGTTTAAAGGCGAGACATTTGATAGTTTATGTAATATCATTTGGTGTTTGAGATAGTTGATGTAAGACTTTATCTTCAAACCACTTAGTAAAAGTCTTATTATGCTCTCTAGCAAGCCACATTGAACTTGCTCGAGGATGTTGTCTCTTTATGAAATTGGTATGTTCCTTGATATAAACACTCACTTCGTCCATATTATGTAAAATATACAAGTGAGCTTGTTCCAACTGCTCACGGCTGATTACTTTCACCCGTGATCGCAAAATTCCTTTGCCCACCTCAATATTCTTGTCATTATCAGGAGTGTCATTACCACTGAGAAAGTCATTGCAGAAATCCATAACCTCTCTCGCCACATAACCTTCAATAATACTCCCTTCAGGATGATAACGGTTTCGAACATCACCTTTAAAAACGCTCATGTATCGTTCAATGGGAAACATCCAATGCAAGAAAACCGGTCCCAAGATTTTCACTTCCCTAGTCAAGTGGACAACAAGATGTACCATGATATCAAAGAATGAAGGAGGGAAATACATCTCAAGCTGACATAGGGTAACAACCACTTACTCTTTGCAAATTATCGAGAGTATCAGGGTCAATAACTTTGCTGCATAGACTGTTGAAAAAGAAACAAAGTCTGGTAATTGCAAACCTTACATGCTTCGGCAATATAGATCGAATTGCCACGGGCAATATTTGTTGCATTAGAGTGTGACAATCATGATATTTAAGACCTATCAACTTCAGATCTTTCATTGATACCAATCTACGGATGTTAGATGAGTAACCATGTGGCACCTTAACATTTACCAAGCATTCACAAAAAGTTTTCTTCTCCTTTCTAGACAACGTGTAACAAGCGGGAGGTAAGTATGTTCTTTTATTACCCATTTCACGTAATTCTGTTAATTCTGACCTTATTCCCATTTCACGTAGGTCCAGTCTGGATTTTATCCCATCTTTAGTCTTACTTGGTATATTTAATAGAGTACTAATGATTCTATCACAGACATTTTTCTCAACGTGCATTACATCGATACAATGCCTGACTGACAAAGAACTCAAATAAGGAAGATCCCAAAATATTGACTTCTTTTTGAATGAAGAATTGTCACTCCGTGTGGCCATACTACATTGTGATTTCTTACCAAATTCATTGACAATGTCTTTTACTCTTTCATAAACAACATCCCCTGGTATAGGTTTAGGTGCACTCTGTTCATCATTCCATCAATTGAATGCTTTGCGCTTCCTACGATACGGATGGAATTTTGAAAGAAACCTTCGATGACCAAGATATACAGTCTTTCCGCCATATTTTAGTCTTATTGAATCAGTGTTTTCTTCACATATAGGACACGCTTTAGCTCCTTTGACACTATATCCAGACAAATTCCTATATGCGGGAAAGTCATTAATAGTGCAAAACAACATAGCATGCAAACGAAATGTCTCTCTTGCTGAAGCATCATAGGTCATCACACCTTCAGCCCAAAGTTTCTTTAAGTCATCAATCAAAGGTTCAAGATAAACATCGATATCATTTCCGGGTTGTTTAGGGCCCGATATCAACAATGACAACATAACATACTTATTTTTCATACACAGCCAGGGAGGAAGATTGTATATAACAAGCATGACTGGCCAAGTGCTATGTTGGCTGCTCAATGTCCCGTACAGATTCATCCCGTCTGTACAAAGCCCAAGTCTTAGATTCCTGACTTCTTCACCAAATTCAGGGAACAATACATCAATCTTCTTCCACTGTGGGGAATCATACGCATGTCGTAGGATCCCATCATTATTTTTCTTAACATCTGCATGCCACCTCAAATTCTTCGCATCTTTCGGATTTGCAAACAAGCGTTGAAACCGTGATGTTATAGGTAGATACCACAACACCTTGGCAGGAGAACCAGTTTTAGACTCCCCCGAAGTCGTCAATTTATATCGTGACGCACCACATTTTGGACAATCTTTCAAATCTACATAGTCCTTTTGAAATAATACACAATCATTTGGGCATGCGTGTATCTTTTTGGCCTCCATTCCCATTGGGCACAACATTTTCTTTACCTGGTATGTTGAGATTGGCAGCTCGTTTCCTTCAGGAAGAATTTCTTTCAACAAAGTCAACAATTCAGTGAAGCTTTTGTCGCTCCATCTATTGTTAGCTTTCAACTTATACAATTTCAGCA
This sequence comes from Alisma plantago-aquatica, assembly GCA_963693085.1. NCBI lineage: Eukaryota > Viridiplantae > Streptophyta > Magnoliopsida > Alismatales > Alismataceae > Alisma > Alisma plantago-aquatica. Next base: position 1,438,657,667 of record OY856410.1, on the reverse strand, counting down.
CAGCGCTAAGCTTCGTAAACTTAGCACAGCCTGTGTATAACGGTATCTCAGCATCATGCACAATGTTTGTAAAGATAGGAGGTGGATCGGTGTGCTCTACCCTACAACTATCCAGCATCGCATCAACAATGTCTGTTGGAACTGGCTCGTTCACATTTACGTCATCGGAGGCAATTTCTTCTTCCACCCAAGCACTGCTATTGACATCTACTGGTTTCGATTTTGAAATCTCTCCGTGCCAGTGCCATTCTGTATAGCCTTGTACAATCCCGTTGCACATGACATGACTTTTGATTTCCTCACCAGTGTTGACTTTCAAGTTGTTACCGCAATGCCTACATGGACAGTAGAACCTATCTGTAGGTTTTTTCCTATGTTCCTCGGAAAATCTAATAAACTGATCAAGACCAGATATAAACTCTGGGGTGCAACGATTACGAATGGACATCCATGATCTATCCATTCTATGATCAGAGAAAGCAAGTATATATTAGGAAAGCAAGTATATATTAGGAAACAAGTATATAAGCAAGTATGCGTATTACAGTTCATCATTAAGAAAGATATAAGCAAGTATGTCGTATTAAAATAGACTAAATAATAAAAGAATTTTTTTTTGAGGCAAGACAATATGAGAAAATAGTAGTGTAATCATGTAAATGGGAACATTCATGGGAACACACACTTCAGTTATAAGCATTTATGTAGCAACTTACAGTTCCATTCATGGGAACACACACTTTAGTTATAACAATAACTAAACAAAGGGGTTGGTGTACCCCTAAACATGCGCATAATTAAAAAAACTATTAATACAGACAAGTCTAGATAGATAGACAACTAAATACTACACCAACATGGTCCTGCATGCATCAGTAACTTCTTTTTGATGATGAAGCTGTGTCACGAAGCTCTCCAATCCAATCACGCCTCAGATTCAGATTCCTCATAGATGATATCCGACGCCGTGCGCTCATACCGCAGAAGATGATCGGGGGTCTCACAGTTGTTGTTGGTTATCCAAACTTTGATGGAATTATCGCCAACTGGACGGAGAAAAAGCCTATTCCAACGGACCAGATACAGCTCTCCAATCCAATCACGGCAACCGGATTTTGATACAAGATTTCCCGCCATATCATACTCAACCTCGATTACATGTGAATAATTTCCAAAAGTTAGGGTCACTTTACCAGGCATGTAGTGTCTTCCTTTTAGAAAATGCCAATGTTTGGGTATGACCAATTGGTTTAAGGAACGATCATTTAGGATGATGTGTCCAATTGTTCTTCAATAGGGAACGTTAACATTGACATAGAGGCCCAATTCATAGTCATTGTTATGGGAAGACAGAGACTGCACAATATTAGTATTAACAAAGTGTAAGTACATATAACGATGTTATATATTTTTAGAAAAAGTTGTATAACATCAGTTAACCTTTTAAACAAGTATATATTAGGAAACAAGTATATATTAGTCAATCTTGGACGGGTTTCTAGGCCAACAAACACATTTGATGTCAATCTTATATATAATAAATGTGTACCACCTATCCCATCCTTGAACACCTAATCTCACTAGTAAGTGTATAATGTGTATTTGGTTTTCAAGAAAATTTCGGCAGCATTTCCCCGTTGTTCTCTAAGTACATATGTACTTAGAGAACAAACGGGGAAATGCTACCGAAATTTTCTCGAAAACCCAATACACATTATACACTTACATCCTAAGTGAGATTAGGTGTTCAAGAACAGTCCCAAACTGGGGACTATCCAAGATTAACTCCTACTGAGTAAATCTTGGACGGGTTTCTAAGCCAACAAATACATGTGTTGTCATTCTTATATAAACCCTATAATTCATGAAATCATTCTAATTCAATTTAATATGTTGGGATCACATAATTATATAATGACATCAGAATATATAGAAGAATCATAATTAACATGATTAACAACATGCTCATCAAACTAGGGTTTTCTTGAATATCATCTAATAAATCAAGAATTTCATAGTTTCAAACATGCAATAATTCACAATGCAATGTTATAAACTATAGGCAACATGGATAGATGAGACTAGAGTTCATATTAGAATAAAAATTAGCAACTTAGGACAAAGTGTGTTACCTTTCAATCTTTGTAACCTAGGGTTCAGAATATCATGATTTACTTAATGTGATAATCATAAGGACTTTATAATTTTAATGTAATAAATAAACATCCAACATCTATCACTTATTCAATCTTCAAGAAACCTTGACAAACATCCAACATCTATCACTTATATAATTTGCATGTATATACTCAAGTCCTAATCTAGAGTTTAGGTTTCCTTATTATCCTATTATCATTAGGGTTATTCTTGAACCCCCAATTCCTAAGTTCATTGATTTAATGACATAAAAAGATCTAGTTCATATTATGTTTAGCCATGATTATAAAACTATCATGTTATGATATTAGGACCACTTAAAGCAGATTAGGCACATTAAGCAAGCAGAGTAGGGAGCCAATTTCGTGCAAGCAGATTAGGCAAGCAGATTAGGTCAGCACATAAAGAACCAATTTCGCACCTGGGTAGGTCTGCAGGTACCTGGGCAAGAAGAGTAGGGTGAGGTCGAGCTGGTTGAGTACGTGGGTGGCGGCCGACGACCTCCAGAACCAGTGGCAGTGACTCTGACGAGCAGGAGCGTAAGCCGCAGTAGGAAGGCAGGCGGCCAGGCGGCGGCAGGAAGGCAGCGGCCAGGCGGAGGAGAAGGAGAAGGGGGTACGGCGGCACCGGTTCTCAGGCGTGGCAGGAAGGTGGGCACCAGGCGTTGCGGCGGCGCCGGTTGTCAGGCGTGGTGGCGGCGCAGGCGGTTGGAGCAGCAGGGCGGGCAGCAGGGGTGCCAGAGAAGAAACGCGTTGGAGAGGGGCGCCGGAGAGGGGACGCCGGAGATGGGGCGCCGGAGAGAAGCGCCGGAGAAAAACTAGTAGAAGCAACAGAGAAATCTCCGGAGAAATCGCCGCAATAGGGAAATAGGCTAGCAATGAAACATAACGAAGGGGAAGAGTCGGACGATCGAAGGTTATGAAGTTCCCAAATAGCGTCGGTTGTTTACAAAAACCGACGCCTAAACATCTTTACCGTCGGTCGTTCGCAACATCCGACGTCCATTTGGACGATATTTTCGTGAAAATGTTTGGCGGGAACCACCTTCAGCGTCGGTTATTAAAGGACGACCGACGCGGAAAAGGACACTTTTCGCGCAAATTTCCATCGCACATAAGCGTCGGTGTTTTAACTACAGACTCGACGCCGAAAGTGACATTATTTTTTCGCTCAAAAATTGGATGACATGATGCGTCGGTTTTTTATAAACAACCGACGCTGTATACAAAGCGGTACCCGTGATTGGCTGGTCTTTGAATATAGATGTCGGTTCTTCTAAATAACCGACGCCTTTAATATAAGGCGTCCGTGTTCCTTAATAACCGACGCCCAGAAAAGCGACACTGAATGCTATTTCTGTAGTAGTGTGTATTCCAATTCGACTGGAAGGTGGCAAGCTTTTCCATATATTAATCAAAAAGGTGTAGTCCCAATGGGAGTTTTATAAGCGGTTCGATAGGCCCATAAGGCGTCATTGATTTTCGTTGACCAATCCTTTCGATTTCGTCCTACAGTTTTTTCCAAAATTTCCTTTAGTTGACGGTTAGAGACCTCTACCTGTCCACTTGTTTGTGGATGGTAAGGCGAGGCTACCTTATGTGTTACACCGTATTTTCTCAGTAAAGCTTCAAAGCTTCTTTCAAGGAAGTGGGACCCCCCGTCAGATATCACGGTTCGTGGCACTCCAAAACGTGGGAAGATAATATCTTTGAATATTTTGATTACGGGTTAGGAATCACTAGTGACAGTTGGTATAGCTTCAACCCATTTTGAGACATTATCCAATGCTACTAGGATGTATGAAAATCCATGAGAAGATGGGAATGGACCCATGTAGTCCACCCCCCAAACGACAGATATCTCTACTTCTTGCCATAGATTTAGTGGCATCTCATCTCTCTTTGTTATATTACCTGTCTTTTGACATTTTTCACATGATAGGACAAAGTTGTAGGAATCCTTGGATATGGTTGGCAAGAAGAATCCACATTGCAAGACCTTCAAGGTAGTCTTTTTACAGCTCATGTGTCCTCCCACTGGTCCTGAATCACATTGTTCCAAAATAAGTTGAGCTTCTTCTTCAGTGATACATCATCTATAAAAACCATCAACACATAGTTTAAAGAGATATGGCTCATCCCAGTGATATTGCTTCACTTCATGCATGAACTTCTTCAGTCCATTCCCGGTGCATTGGGGATGAATAACCCCAGCAGCGAGGTAGTTCACAAAATCCGAGTACCATGGTATAACTTCTGAGACCTTCATTAATTGATCATCTGGAAGGGAATCATTGATCGGAATCTTTTCAGTATCCAGAGCGTGGATTCGACTGAGGTGGTCTGCTACAACATTCTCCGTACCCTTTTTACCTCTTATCTCCAAATCAAATTCTTGTAATAGTAGGATCCATCTAATCAGCCTGGGTTTTGCATCTTTCTTTGCCAGGAGGTAACGAATGGCAGCGTGGTCTGTGTAGACAATTACTTTTGAAGCTATGATGTAGGATCTGAATTTGTCAAAGGCATACACGACTGCAAGAAGTTCTTTCTCAGTAGTAGCATAATTCCTCTGAGCTTCATCGAGGGTTTTTAATGCATAATAAATCACATAATGTTTCTTCTCTATACATTGCCTGAAAACAGCACCCACAGCATAATCGCTAGCATCGCACATGATTTCGAATGGGTGATCCCAATCGGGAACTCTAATGATAGGTGTAGTTGTAAGGGCATGCTTCAAATTATTGAAACTCTTCACACATTCTTCGTTAAAATTGAAATCAATACCTTTTAGTAATAGATTCGTCAATGACTTCGTTATCTTGGAAAAGTCCTTTATGAACTGTCTATAAAATCATGCATGACCTAGGAACGCACGGATTTCTTTTACATTCGTTGGGATAGAAAGTTTGGAAATCACTTCGATTTTCTCCCTGTCAACTTCAATTCCTCGATTGCTGACTCTATGACCAAGGACAATGCCTTCTTTTACCATGAAGTGACACTTCTCCCAATTCAATACGAGACGTGCTTCTTCACACCTTTTGAGGACAAGGTAGAGGTGTTTTAGGCACGAGTCATAAGAATCTCCATATACCAAAAAATCATCCATAAAAACCTCCATGATTGTTTCAGTAAGACCAGCAAATATAGCCACCATGCAATGTTGAAAAGTTGCAGGTGCATTACATAATCCGAACGACATCCTTCTAAATGCATACGTTCCAAATGGACAAGTAAATGTTGTTTTCTCTTGGTCATCTGGATGTATAGGAATTTGGTAGAATCCAGAGTGACCATCGAGATAACAAAAGTATTCTTGATGAGCCAGCCGTTCCAAGACTTGATCAAGAAAGGGCATTGGAAAATGATCCTTTCTAGTCACTTTGTTCAACTTTCTGTAATCAATACACATCCTCCACCCGGTGACTGTCTGAGTGGGGATGAGTTCATTGTTTTCATTGTGTATTACTGTAGTTCCACCTTTCTTCGGGACAACATGCACAGGGCTTACCCATGGTGAGTCAGAGATTGGGTAGATAATACCTGTCTTGAGTAACTTTATAACTTCAAGGCAGACTACTTCTTTCATATTTGGTTTGAGCTTCCTTTGATGTTCAACAGTCGGCTTGTGATCTTCCTCCATGGGGATTTTGTGCATGCATAATGCCTGACTGACCCCGGTTAGATCATTCATCTTGTATCCTATTGCTTTTCTTCTTTCCTTTAATTCTGTTAGGAGTCGATCTTCTTGTTCCATTGTTAGCTCTGAATTTATGATAACAGGGCATGTTTTAAGTTCATCTAGAAACAAATATTTCAGTCCTTCAGGTAGGGGTTTCATTTCAGGAGCTTTTGGTTTCTCACATGTTTCTTGAATAGCCTCCACATCTTTGAGTTCTTCACTTTTGGTTTCAGTATCTTATTCGGCAGTGTCAATGTTGAGAACGCAACTCTTGACTTGTTCATCAATTGAACTGGCAGCATTTGGATTAGTCAGGGCTACTTCTAACGGATCGTCTTGTTCATAATCCCCTGGCGTGAGTAGTGACATCTTCTCTATACAGTCGATCAAATAAACTTCCTCTTGCATGCTTGGTCTGTGCATACTTTCAAAAACTCTAAATTCGAGGGTTTCTTTACCTAATCTGAGCAGCAAGGTTCCTTCTTCAACATCAATCGAAGCTCTTGCAGTGGCAAGAAATGGACGACCAAAGATGAGAGGATATCTAGTATCTTCCCTTATGTCCATGATGACAAAATCAAACGGAACATAGGAATCTTTGCCAACCTTGACAGGGACATCTTCAACGATTCCCAATGGAAGGGTTACAGTGTTATGCGCAAGTTGTATGGTCATGCCAGTTGGGAGAAGTTCAGCAAATCACAACCTCTTGCAAAGGCCAAGTGGCATGATAGAAATACAGGCACCAAGATCTTCCAATCCTTTCTTACATGATGAATCTCCAATGTGGCAAGTGATCCCAAATGATCCTAGATCATTCTACTTCTTTGGCATCTTGCTCTGAATAATGTCGGAAGTGGTGGTTGCCAACTTAACTGTTTCATGTTCCTCAGTGAGGTATTTCCTGGTGAGAAGAGACTTTAGGTACTTAGTCCAGGATGATATCTCAGCTAGTGCATCTAGAAAGGGAATATCAACATGAAGTTTCTTCATAGCTTCTTTGAATCGGTTGAACCGGGTATCAAGTTTTGTTTGCCTTAGACGAGCTGGAAAAGGGATCCGAGGTTTATATACTGGTACTTCAGGATCTGGGGTCTCTTTTTCTTCATCAATAGGTTTCTCAGGACTTTTCTTCTCTGTTTTGTCAACAGTCGCTGTTTCTTTTGATTGAGACTCAGGAGTTGTAGATTCTAGAAAAATCATCGAGTCATCGTCGTTTGTAAGAACTATAGGTGGCTTGACAGGAGGATCAGAGTATTCTTTTCCAGACCTGGTTGATACAACCTTCAGCTGTTCCGGATGCTTAGGATTGTTTTCAGGTTGTCCAACAAAGGATCCGGCAGGTGGCTTCATGCTAGTTGCAAGTTGAGCTAGTTGAGATTCAATAGCCCTCTGTTGGGCTTGCTGGTTTGCTATCATAGTTTGCTGTGTCTGCAACATCCTCTCAATTGCCATTAGTTTATCTTCCGGTGTGGCAGGATTACCTTATTGTCCTTGTTGTTGATAAGGAACTTGATTGGGATTTTGGTATCGGGAGTTGTTCTGATAATTGTTGAAATTCCTGTTCTAGAGGTTACTTTTGAAATTTCCTTGATTTCCAAAACATTGTTGTTGATTTTTATATTGGAATCCGGGTGGACCTCGTTGTTGATTGTTCGAAACGAGCTGCTGTGAGTTTACTGCTCCAGAAGGATTCCCGTATTGGAAACCAGGGCGGTTCCTATTTTGATTTGGATTGTAATAACTTTGACCAGAAATGGTGTTGACAGCATTAAGGTTTTCTATTTGACTATTATCACCTTGATTGCAAACGTTGCTTAGAACAACATCATAGAGAACATTGCATGCTAAGGTGGAATGATCAGTTCCCTTACATGCTTCACAGAACAAAGTTGTGGACTTGACTTGTTCTTGTCTTCGAGGAGGTGAGTGTTTTGTTTCAATGGCAGCCAGAGATGATTCAATATAATCTTGTTTGGCAACTACGAGTTTAAGGGTTTCAGCGATAGACTTGTACTCAGGAGTAGCTTCATCCATAGCTACTTTCAACATTCCTTTGCCTATAGATCTACCCCAATTAGCTTGATTTTTAGATCCGAGGGTGACGACTCGCCATGCGCTGTCATAGCTTTGACGCATAAAATTCCCTCCAGATGAGGAGTCCAAAAACCTCTTGATATCATCATCCACTCCCCTATAGAAAATTTCAATGAGTTGATTCTTAGGAATTCCATGGTGTGGACACTTGTGTAGAAGTTCTTTGTATCTTTCCCATGCTTCAGCAAGTGTTTCTCTAGGGACTTGTGTGAAATTTTTTATTCTGCCCCTAGTTTCATAAGTAAGTGAAGGAGGATAAAACTTTTCCAAGAAGACATTTTGAAGTTGTTCCCAAGTGGTGATGGGCTCACATTTCAAGGAATTGTACCAACTTATGGCTCTATCAGTAAGAGAATACTTGATGGCATCATCAGACACTCCATTTTGCTTTGTCATAGCACAAAGATCAATAAACCTTAGAAGATGTTCTTGACTATATTCACCTTGTTTACCATAGAATGGACTATTTTGAAGCAAGGTGATCCAGTGTGCTCGTATCTCGAAATTGATAGAAGTGATGGGGGGAGGTTGAACTGGATGGTGGACATCAGCAGCTTTAGGAATTGAGAACTCTCTTAGATCCTTTTGTAGTTCTACTGCTTGAGCTGCTGCTTGTGCTGCTAGGATTTCTTCTCGAACTGCGGTCCTAGCTTCTTGCATGAGCCTTTCTCTCTGAGCATTAAGGGCTTGATCTACCCTCCGGGCTATCTCTTCTTCCTAAGCCATTCTTGCTTGATTTTGTATGTTCTGACGATGAAAGGTTCGATCGATTTCAGGGTAAAAACTAGCAGAGAGTCCATGACTGTTCAAATGGTGCATATGCTAGTCCTCAATTGTACCTGAAATGAGAAGATCTGAAGTGAGATTGATGGAGTTGAGTGAAATACAAGTAGGTGATCGATTTTATCAAATGCAAAAGCAAAATCCTAGATTAGCCTCAAATGAATTAGATTTGACTAAACTGATTCCGAAGTCCCCGACAACGACGCCAGAATTTGACGTGGCTAGAATTGCACTAACAAACTCACTCAGGGTTGAAACCCCCGAGTTTTTACCAAAACTAATGTGCAATATCACCACCCGCAAGCGGACGGGTCAATTGCAGTATAGCTTAGGATCGAACCCAAAGGACTTCCTTTTTATGAATCAAATCAGTCTAATCTTAGCTCGAGTTGAGACTAATATTTAAAATGAAAGGTTGTTTGAGGTTAATTAAACTAATGGCACGAAAGTAAAGACTGAATTAAAGTTGAGTTTAGATCAATGATATGGAATCACTGGGATGGTATCGGGTTTCACCGCCGCTACGCATACAAACACACACAATCGCACACAATCCAGGCAAGCTATAACAAATCAAAAAGAGTAGCTGCAAAACCTCCCGTGAGGGTGTTAGGTTCGTGTAAGCATCACCTTAGGCATCATATGTCTTGTCACCAACCAGATCACTTTACTTACGGCTCCGAAGAAATCCCACTCTATTTCTAGTTGGGAATCAACCGCATCAAACGATAAGCAAGCAGAAGATTAATATACGAGCAAACATCGACGATTAACAAGAAGATACAAAATCCAACTAAGGCTGTGAACCCCCCGTGAGGGCGTTAGGCGCACAAAAGCTTCACCGAAGGCTAGATGGCTCGTCCCCTCGCGGATCATACACTTACGACCTCAAGGAATCCTTTTAGAAGTTCTCTTCAAGGAGTCAACTTGTTAAACAACATTCTATCCTACATATAGATGTTCTCGCAATATAGGAAGAACAGAGATGAAAGCAAGCAATTAATCAAACCACAAACAGAATGTTTAACCAAGAGATGAAGAGTTATATACATTGCCATGGAAAGTTTAACAAAATAACATGTTTGCATGGGCAGCGGGGCTAGTCCCCGCACCCCAGCGAAAACCTACTACTCGCTCATTATGCGAGACACAAGAAGAATGAGAAAGAGAGAGGAATCCACCATGAACTCGGTGCAGAAGGTAGTCGCAGCTCGGTGAAGAAGATACGACCTGCTACGTCATGTCGGAGCAGATCTGGTCATGAACGGGAGTTGCCAAGACAGACCAGACAGTCTCCCTCGCTCCGTCTTCCTTCTCTCCTCAGCCTCCTTGGTTGCAGCATGAGCAGTAGGTGGAATGGAACTGGCATAAGCTGGACTGGAGTTGGATCGGAAGTGTGTTCGGGCAGCCTGGCGGTGTCCGGATCCGATCCCCCAAATGAGGACCCTGGGGGTCCTATTTATAGGCACTGGACTGGCCCTCACGGTTTGCTGTTTAAGTGCTCAAATGGTTTGGTAAGAACTGACCAAACGATCTTGCTCTCTCGGTTTGGGTATTGAGCTGCTCTTCATTGAAAATATCTATCTCATTCGGTCCTTCATTCGGTCTTGGTTGCGCGAGTGACAGTGCGGTCTTTGATTCGGCAGCAACAAACGGTCTTCGGCATGAGGCTATTCGGTCTTGAGGCAGCAGCAAATCCAAACGGTCTTGTTGCATACATGGGCTTATGCGGTCTGGAGACCGACTGCGCTCAATCGGTCTTGAGACCGTATGGGCTCAAACGGTCTTGAGACCGTATGGGCTCAAACGGTCTTGAGACCGTATGGGCTCAAACGGCCTTGAGACCGAATACGCTCAAACTGTCTTGTTTAGCTTTGTCAAAACCTACATTAAATGAACAATATTTAGTTAAAACCTTGATAATCGAATCAACTAAGAAGTTTTGCACATTATGATTCATATTGAGTGAAAAAGTACATATAGAGTTGAATTTGTTTCAAAGTGATAATTTAATTTCATGATGAATATACATACATCACATATCTAGATGATCCTCAACCATTTTGAAAGAAAAGATAAATGTTTATGCATTCATGTACACGTGTCATCCATGCATGGACTCGTGGCACCTACTAGCTCAAAATGATGACACCTTATTTTTACCCTCCTTCATGAGCAACAAGTATATATACCCCTGGTTTCACCCCTTAGTGCAATTTTGCCACCCTTACCACCCTCAGACCGTAAGGTATCGTGAATAGAGATCCCATAATGTGAAGGGATGTTGTGGTATCATGAATGGGCCCTTGGGTATCACCCATGGCAAGAGCATATCGGCCAAGTAGGTGATATCAGACATATAGGGTGATATCGGCCATAGAGTGATGTGTTGAGTGGCATATTATGCAAGTGAGTGTCATATCATGCAAGAGGGGTGGCATATCGTGAAATGGCACAAGGGTATCGTGCAAGAGTGTTAACGGTCAAGATGGAGCTCATACTTAACCCTAAGGTGAGGCCATGATCATCTTCTACTTTGGATTGAAGTATGATTTTACGATTTTGATCTTTCTTCCTTTTCTTCTTCACCAATTGCTTATCCATAGTGATTCCTTGTATATGAAGGAGTTCTGAACGATCCTTGGACTTTGATAAGTCATCTTCAACCATAGGAACGTGGAACTTTGGAGCTTTGAGCTTAGAAGTTGTTCTTAAGGCGTGTTATATAACTTGAACTCAACCATGATATTATTTATCTCCTAAATTGCTACACTTATTGAATACTTTTAATTCTAAAATTTCCTGAAATAGTTGATGAAATTATGAGTTCTAGTAATCACTTAGAACTTTTTCCATGAATTATATCAGTTAGAACAAATGTCTAGAGCTTGAAGCAGATGGTATCACTTAGTAAAAGTGATATCGGTTTCAAGTATATAAACAAGTAGCTCTAACCCGAAATGGGTAAGAGTTGCACGATATGTCTTGCAGAAGATGATGCATGATATGCTTGCATAAGATGCTTGCATGATAGGGAATCCAGAATAGACTACATGCACGATAAAAAGTTAATTGTATACTTGTATGTTGATAAACAACCCTAGTTTGGGTAACCCGAGATAAGTAAAGAGTAACAAGTGCTATTGCACGACATGGTTGCACAACATGGTTGCACGACATGGTTGCATTACATTGTTGCATTACATGGTTGCACGACATGGTTGCAGGACATGGTTGCATGACATGGTTGCTTGACATGGTTGCATGACATGGTTGCACAATAGGGTTTCACGATACACAACCCTAGACGATATGATAACCTGACATAGGGATGAGTTGATACCTCTTAAGTATCATAGGCGACACATATATGTTCCATCTGCCCGTCACAACCAACCCTATCCCGACATGGGTGTTGCAACCTAAAGTTTGATGGTGTAGAGCAATATGGCTGGTGCCCTACACTCCTATTGACTTGTATTTTGGGTCTACCTTGATATGGCAAACCCTAATCTGTCACGAACAACCCTAGATGGTGACCTACCCAATATGGATCGTGTTCATACACCTCTAGCCCGATATGGATGGTGTTCGTACACCTCCAACCCGATATGGTGAAGTGTTCATACACCACCAACCCAATACAGTGGTGTCTATACACCTACAACCCGATATGGTGAACATATGCACATGATTCAACCTCATACACCTTGTAAAGGAGAGGGCAAGACACTCTTGGGAGTAATGAGTGTAACACCAAGTAATGGTGTGATTAACACCTTGATATGTGAAATCCCTAGACTGGTTGATAATGTACAACCTTATATCAACAATAACCAGAGTTGAGCCCATATCGTTAAAGATAATTGGGAAATTCAAGTGTCTGACTTATGGCCAATACATTACATGATAAATGTGATGTGTTAGTGCATAAAGTATTAGGATGGGAAATACCCAAATACAAGATAAGTTGATGAACTTAATAAAGGTAAAAGTGGTGAGGGAAGTGATACATCAAGACATGATAAATATCACATCCAGTACCTCAAGGTTGATATACCTTGATGCACCTTAAATCCAATATACATGGATGAGTAAGACATGAAGTGTGTTATGTCAATTGTTACATTGAGATGTAATGAGTTTAATCCACATTGACAAGTGTAGGCTAACATACCTTGAGAAAGGGTTAATCCAAGTTAATAATGTATGATGTAATCATACTCTGGTAAGGATGAGAGAGGAACTCATACCTTGTGTTGATAATCATTTAATCATAAATAATGAGAATAAATGAGTATGATTGAATACTTATGATATCAATGTTGGCTCCTAGATGTGTGGAGCAATGAATTAGGGTTTTATCATTGATAATATGATCTTGAAAACCTAAATGGTTAATATTGAAAAACCCTAACCCTAATGAAGGGAAATGGTATGTAAGAGCAACCCTAATCGATGAGAATGGGAAACCCTAACCCTAATAATAGGAAGGTTGTATTTCTCTTATTGCATAATCCTTGTAAGGCATGTTAAATACTTGTATAACAAGATGAGTAATGGCCTTTTGAGCGATGTGAATAAGTTATTTCCTAGTGAGAGGTGACAAGATGTGCAATGGCCTTGTAAGCCATGTGATAATTTGTTGCCTAGTGAGAGGTGACAAGATACTTAATGGGCCTTGTGAGCCATGTGAGATGCTTGTGTAACAAGTATCATGTATACCTTGGTCTGAGGACCTAGAGGTATTAATAATGTTCTGTGATGAACTAAGGGTTTGAATACCCAGATCCAGTAATCATGATAATGATGTTGTGAAGGGATGAGAACTCCCAATAATGTGATAAGGGATTGAGATCCCAAGTATCATGTGTTTTAAAGATTTGAAAAGTACTTGATAGATACACCTTTCTTTGTAGCATCTGTTATAATAATTCTTATTTGAAACTTGACTAATGCTAAAAGAATATGGGAATGAACTTAATTAATCAAGTGGAATCTCATCATGTAGTGCCCTGTCCATAGATCCATCAGTGTCAGGATTTACTAATGGTGAAATGGGTTGCTCTACGGCATAACCTGGAGACCGCATATTTTTTAATATGTGGGGATGATGGGCGAAAATATGCGTACTCCCTAATGGACGAATTGATGTGAGATAAACATTAAATCTCTCAATCCTTCATTATATGTGTCGAGATGGATGTATCACGAATCTCCTGATGTCGGGATGGATGTACCACAAATCTCCCGATGATGTTTAATGGTGGATCGATGTGAGATAAACACAACATCTCTCAATTGCGAAGAGAGTGCAGCCGCCACTGTAGCTCTATATCAAAGTTGCCAGTATACCCTGTAAAGGTATTTAGAAGTGACACAAGATGTCCTGCATGTCATCTCGTACTGACTGAGAAGAGAGAGGTCATGGCAGCCAACTCTTCCATTGACCTTGTATGGTACCGATTTCAACTTCGCAATGCTCGGTTGGAGTATGAGCGGTATAAATGTGATTGTAAATTGTAATAAGCCGTATAGCATGTTTACTTAAGGATTGAATACAGAAATCAATGGCTGATGTTACATTTTGTTTATGCATCCTTAGTGGATAGATGTTATTTATGTTTCTTTACATTCTTTGCAAAGCAGAAAGATGATTAATAATCTACCATGGGTAGATGCGATGTTCTCCTTAAAAAAGGAGATTACTTCATTCTATTCATACAGTGACTTATCCTTCCTGTTAATATAAAAAGAACCTCTACGCAGTTTATAAATGATTAATCTGTGATAATATTATCTCTCGCTATGACAATTGTCTCACCCCATGGTATCCACATTTTTTTTAGGTGGACATGCACGAGGTGGAGAAGAATCTTTCTGTAGAGGAGGAACAACAACTGAGACAGCAGTGACAGCTCAAGTTGAGTGTATTATCTATCGTGTCTTATAAATAGAAGTCCTATGTGTCATCTCTGTACTCTCAGGTCCTTGGACTTGGTTTGTACTGGTTTAATGAATAATCTTAGATTTTGGTTGAATGCCTCGAGGTTTTATGTTATTGTAGTATATGTTTTGAGAAAGCAACTGTTATATGTTATCCTCGAGAAGATATGGTACAATATATGTACAATGTTAACAATGATGAATACAAGGTTTTGTTTCTTCCGTAAAGAGTTTTCCTAGAAATGGATCTCTCTATAAAATGGTTTTAATTGTTAGTGATTTTTATTAATTTGTTTTTTATGTTTATTCTGCTTAATTAATGACAATTTGTTTGTCAATTTGATGATGATTTTCACAAGTTTGGTATCAGAGCTTAAGGTTTGCTGAGTCTACAGAGACATAGGACTAAGGTGTTGGGTCTGTGTTAGTGTCCTCCAGTATACCCTATAGTAACTTCTACTTGTGCAGAAGGAAGGGTGAAGTTTATAAATGATTGGGGAACACGAGGAATACATTGCTGAGAGCAATGATGTTGCACCAAGGGTGCAAGGGATCATGCAAGAGTAGAATGAATTCCTGAGACTTCCCATCATGACCCGATCAGGATAGAAAATCCTATGTTTATGCTCTTGTTGGGCAGGTTAGGACAATAGTGATGCATATAGTAAACTGGATACTAGTATTACAACCTAGGTTAACAGTCTTTAATTTGGAAACTTTGGGTTCTAAAAGGCTTCCTCAATGACATAGTCTTGTTGGAACAGTGGAAAATGTGGGAAGGATTAGCATATGGGAAGAAAATAGACTCTGCCATAAGTATAGACAGATTGTGTATCTGTGATGGTAATGCCCAAGAAGGGGCAATAAGCTGAGAATTAAGTAAAAGTCTCTACAATTCTAGAGACATGTGCCAAGTTGTTCTAAAAAGTCAAAGTTTTTTGTGCCACCAGTGCAATAAATTCCTAGTGTACCATGGCGGTAGCCACTAAGTAAAGACAAAAGTCCTAACTTTCCACCTGTAAGAACCCATGGCTTAGTTTTTACATCGGTAATAAGACCAATAAGACCATGGTACGAGGACAAGACATGTTGTAGATGGTCATGTTGAGCATACTAAACTTTTTTCTTTGAAAAGAAGGGAGGAAATGACCCAACAACTGAGGTAGACTCAGCAGGACTTATGAAAGTTACATCCCAATAACATAAAAATGCAAAATCAACAACATTGAACAACTAGATTCTATCTGTTGAGTCATCCTAAAGTGGTAGATGACCGTGAGGGTAACAGTCACATCGAGCTTTTCATTTTTATATGCCTTATCTTGATGTTATCTGATAATCATAAAAAGGTTTTCTGTTATGGATTTTCCTATTGATTGTCCTATGGGGACATAGGCAAGAAATATGAGAATTAGAATTTATATTATGTTCAGTGTTCTTTTAAATGCTTTATAAATGCTCTTATCCTTGTTAAAGAGGATGAGGTGTAGAGGTGATACCTGGAGAAAATCTAGGGATGCTAAATCATATGCTTGTGTTGATACAAAAAGTAAGGAATATGATAGTACATAAAGTGCATACTACCTAATCTCAATACTTGTATACCCTAGCCATGTATATAATTATTGGAGATAAGGTGAGTATGGAACTCTCATATTGTTATCTTTCTGATTACTCTGATCAAGTAGACATTAAGAGACAATCTAGTGAGTATAATGAAACTGGAAATATGGTATAGATGTTTGTATCACATCCTAAGTCCAATAAAGTAGAATATGAAATGATCTCATATCAATCTAAGTGTATGAGGAAATGAAAAGTATAATCCTCATGATAAGAGAATGAGAACATAGGAGATGATCCCTATCTGATAAATCTTGTGTCAATAGTAAAGATCTTTTCCCATGATGTGGAAATGGGAAATGTGATAAAATCAAAAAATGTTCATGAACATGTTAAACAATAACAAAGAAAGGAATGATGACATGTAATCATCCTTATAATTCCTATGCTGAAGGCAAGGAACCTAAGATGAAACGAGTGTAAATGACTCATGAACAGTTGAAAGTTCATACAATAATCAAAGGAGATGATAATCCCTTCTCTTTAATAAACAAGCCTGGGTGATGATGGAGTGATAACAGGAATGTGATACTTTTTGTTCTTTCCCTTTGTCGACATGGAAATCAAGTGGGTCTTATGACACTAGATGTGCATGGGTTAAAAATGTTCAATTGATGGATACTTAGAAAAGTATCAATTTGTCTTGGACTTTGGTTCCAAGATAAAGATATGTGTAACAAGTAATGTCCCAAGATGAAAGAAAGATGAGAATGTGATGTGTTTTCAACACATGTGACGGATACCAAGGTAAGAAATTCTGGTATCTAAGAAATATCAGGTGGTATGGGAAAGTAAAAACATAACTCCTAATAAGATGATTTATGTTGGTTACCTGGAATGGCTAACTGGAAAATCAGCCTAGTTACATAAAATGGTACGAACATCATATATTAGGGGTTTATGCTCTGCATTAACATAACATCAATATGGATGTATTTATTAAAGGAACAATTGTAAAATCATTGTAGGAAATGCTTATCAAGCTAAAAATAATTCCTTAGAATATCCCTATCTAGAACTGTAAAGGCAACTTATACATAACATCTAAAGATACCTCTAAGATAAGTTTTTAATTGATAAGTAACCTCCCCTTATGATAAGAGAATGTAAAACTGATGATATAGTACGTACAAGTAGTAAGAATGATTAGTGTTGTATCAACAGATTAGATGGAACAGTAGATATATGATAAGACTTGTAGTGACAAGTGGGTAATAAAATGTAACTCTCTGGTCTTTCCTTGAAAGTGAAATGTTAAACTAAATGAGGTGTGTGGGAGACTCCCCAGAATAAGGGATCATGTGACATAAATTTATAAGTGGAGAAAGGTGAAAAATAAGTAAGGTTTGACACCTGAGTTAAATAAGGTATGTATCTTTAAATAAGAAAAGTATTACCTGGCACAGAGTTGACTCTACAGTTAATAATGAAAAAGATAGTGGAATATGTGTCATGTCTGTTATGATAACCCTGTGTGGAAGAACTTTGTGTTGATCAAAGTTATATGGAATCTCCATGAAATTAAGATGTTATGTGGAGACTTGATGGTATGATGAATGAATAATATATGTCTCCCTTTACCTGGGATTTCGGGGACAAAATCCATGTTAGTGGTTTATAACTTGTAACGACCCTTACATGGGTTATGAGGTAACCCTATTTGTTTTGGATAATAAAGTTGCTTAAAACTTTAATATAATCCTCTAAGGTGTTTTTTCATCATGTGACACACTTATGTTCCAAGTTTGGTCCGATTGAATGTTGTTTGAGCAATTTTCCTTTATTTTGGACCAAAGTGCAATTTACCCAAATTGAGGGGCTATAAGGAAAAATGTCACACGTTGAATGTATCCCATGTGTTTAAGAATCATAAGATAAAGAATTATGCTAAGTGATGGCTTCTGGAAATCCAAAATGACATGTTTGAACTTGTTTGAACAATGTTGGAGCATTGTGCACCAATTTTGGTACAAGTTGTAATTTACCCAAAATGTGGGGTTGATATATAAATTACCGCCTTTAGAGTGTCCCTAATCCCTCCTAGTATCATGTAGAGGAGATATAAAGAAGAAGACACCATGTTTGAATCAACTATGAATAATGGTAATCTTGGTGATGAAATGACCAAGAAAGGGGGTTGAATATGAAAGCTTAACTTGAGATGTATCAAGTCAAAAAGCTTAAATATGAGTGTGTATCGACCAAGATGCCATAGGACAAGACTCATGGTTTTGTGAAATCTTGTAAAAGGTCTTATCATGCAAAGCACCTCAAGGAGGTGAGTTGTGTCAAGTTCCAAATTCCTTAACAAAGTTGTATCGGGTTTTGCAAAAAGTGATGAATTAATTGATATATTTTATTCAAAGGGATAAGTAATTGTCGAATTTGCATATATAGATGATCCTCAACCATTTTGAAATACAAGATAAATTTTTTATGCATGCATGTACACGGGTCATCCATGCATGGACTCGTGGCACCTACTAGCTCAAAATGATGACACCTCATTTTTACCCTCCTTCATGAGCAACAATTATATATACCCCTAGTTTCACCCCTTAGTGCAATTTTGTGACCCTTACCACCCAACTACCCTAAGGTATCGTGCATAGAGATCCCATATTGTGAAAGGATGTTGTGGTATCATGCATGGGCCCTTGGGTATTGCCCATGGCAAGAGCATATCGGCCAAGTAGGTGATATCGGCCATATAGGGTGATATCGGCCATAGAGTGATGTGTTGAGTGGCATATCATGCAAGTGAGTGTCATATGATGCAAGAGGGGTGGAATATCGTGCAAGAGCACAAAGGTATCATGCAATACTATTAAGGAGCCAGAAGGAGCTCATACTTAACCCTAAGGTGAGGCCATCATCATCTTCAACCATGGATTGAAGTATGATTTTACGGTTTTGATCTTTCTTCCTTTTCTTCTTCTCCAATTGTTTATCCATGGTGATTCCTTGCATATGAAGGAGTTGTGAACGAGCCTTGGACTTTTGATAAGTCGTCTTCAATCTTAGGAACATGGAGATTTGGAGTTTGGAGCTTTGAAGTTGATCTTAAGGTGTGTTATATAACTTGAACTCAACCATGTTATTATTTATCACCTAAATTGCTACACTTAGTGAATAATTTTAATCCTAAAATTTCTGGAAAAAGTTGATGAAATTATGAGCTCTAGTAATCGCTTAGACCTTTTTCCATGAATTATATCGGTTAGAACAAAGGTCTAGCGCTTGAAGCAGATCGTATCACTTAGTAAAAGTGATATCAGTTTCAAGTATATAAACAAGTAGCTCTAACCCGATATGGGTTAGAGTTGCACGATATGTCTTACAGAAGATGATGCATAAGATGCTTGCCCGATAGGGAGTCCAGAATAGACTCCATGCACGATAAAAAGTTAATTGTATACTTGTATGTTGATAAAAAACCCTGGTTTGGGTAACACGAGATAAGTAAAGAGTAACAAGTGCTATTGCACGACATGGTTGCACAACATGGTTGCATGACATTGTTACATTACATGGTTGCACGAAATGGTTGCATGACATGGTTGCATGACATGGTTGCACGATAGAGTTGCACGATACACAACCCTACACGATATGATAACCCAAAATAGGGATGAGTTGATACCTCTTAAGTATCATAGGTGACACATATATGAGCCATCTGCTCATCACAACCAACCCTATCCCGACATGGGTGTTGCAACCTAAAGTTTGATGGTGTAGCCCAATATGGCTGGGGCCCTACACTTCTATTGACTTGTATTTTGGGTCTACCTTGATATGGCAAACCCTAATCTATCACGGCCAACCCTAGATGGTGACCTGCCCAATATGGATGGTGTTCATACACCTCTAGCCCGATATGGATGGTGTTCATACACCTCCAGCCCGATATGGTAAGTGTTCATACACCTCCATCCCAATACAGTGGTGTCTATACACCTACAACCCTATATGGTGAACATATGCACATGATTCAACCCCATACACCTTGTAAAGAAGAGGGCAAGACACTCTTTGGAGTAATGAGTGTAACACCAAGTAATGGTGTGGTTAACACCTTGATAGGTGAAATCCGTAGACTGGTTGTTAATGGACAACCTTATATCAACAATAACCTGAGATGAGCCCATATCATTAAACATAGTTGGGCAATTCAAGTGTGTGACTTATGGCCAATACATTACATGATAAATGTGATGAGTTAGTGCATAAAGTATTAGGATGGGAAATACCCTAATACATGATAAGTTGATGAACTTAATAAAGTTAAAAGTGGTTAGGGAAGTGATACGTCAAGACATGATAAATATCTCATCCAGTACCTCCAGGTTGATATACCTTGATGGACCTTAAATCCAATATACTTGTATCAGTGAGACATGAATTGTTTTATGTCAATTGTTACATTGAGATGTAATGACTTTAATGCACATTGACAAGTGTAGGCTAACATACCTTGAGAAAGGTTTAATCCAAGTTAATAATGTATGATGTAATCATACTCTGGTAAGGATGAGAGAGGAACTCATACCTTGTGTTGATAATCATTTAATGATAAATAATGAGAATAAATGAGTATGATTGCATACTTATGATATCAATGTTGGCTCCTAGATGTGTGAAGCAATGAATTAGGGTTTGATCATTGATAATATGATCTCAAAAACCTAAATGGTTAATATTGAAAAACCCTAACCCTAATGAAGGGAAATGGTATGTAAGAGCAACCCAAATAGATAAGAAAGGGAAAACCTAACCCTAAAGATGGGAAGGTTGTATTTCTCTTATTGCATAATCCTTGTAAGGCATGTTAAATACTTGTATAACAAGATGAGTAATGGCCTTGTGAGCCATGTGAATAAGTTGTTGCCTAGTGAGAGGTGACAAGAGGTGCAATGGCCTTGTGAGCCCTGTAATAATTTGTTGCCCTGTGGCAGGTGACAAGATACTTAATAGGCCTTGTGAGCCATGTGAGATGCTTGTGTAACAAGTATCATGTATACCTTGGTCTGAGGACCTAGAGGTATTAATAGTGTTCTGTGATGAACTAAGGGTTTGAATACCCAGATCCAGTAATCATGATAATGATGTTTTGAAGAGATGAGAACTCCCAGTAATGTGATAAGGGACTGAGATCCCAAGTATCATGTGTTTTAAAGATTTGAAAAGTACTTGATATATACACCTTTCTTTGTAGCATCTGTTATAATAATTCTTGATTGAAACTTGACGAATGCTAAAAGAATATGGGAATGTACTTAATTAATCAAGTGGAATCTCATCATGTAGTGCCCTGTCCATAGATCCATCAGTGTTAGGATTTGCTAATGGTGAAACGGGTTGCTCCACGGCATAACCCGGAGGCCGCATATTTTTTAATATACGGGGGTGATGGGCGAAAATATCCGTACGCCCTAATGGAGGAATTTATGTGAGATAAACATTAAACCTCTCAATCCTTAATTATATGTGTCGAGATGGATGTATCACGAATCTCCTGATGTAGGGTTGGATGTACCACATATCTCCCGATGATGTTTAATGACGGATCAATGTGAAATAAACACGAGATCTCTCGATTGCGAAGAGAGTGCAGCCGCCGCTGTAGCTCTATAGCGAAGTTTCCAGTATACCCTAGAAAGCTATTTAGCAGTGACACAAGATGTCCTGCATGTGATCTCGTACTGACCGAGAAGAGAGAGGTCATGGCAGCCAACTCTTCCATTGACCATATATGGTACCGATTTCGACTTCGCAATGGTCGGTTGGAGTATGAGTGGTATACCTGATCTCCTCATGGCATAAATGTGATTGTAAATTGTAATCAACTGTATAGTATGTTTACTTAAGGATTGAATACGGAAATCATTGGTTGATGTTACATTTCATTTATGCATCCTTAGTGGATAGATGTTATTTATGTTTTTTTACATTCTTTGCAAAGCAGATAGATGATTAATAATCTACCATGGGTAGATGTGATGTTCTCCTTAAGAATGGAGATTACTTCATTCTGTTCATCCAGTGACTTATCCTGCCTGTTAATATAAAAAGAACCTCTGCTCAGTTTATAAATGATTAATCTGTTATAATATTATCTCTCGCTATGACAATTGTCTCACCCTGTAGGATCCACATTTTTTTGAGGTGGACATGCACGAGGTGGAGAAGAATCTTTCTGCAGAGGAGAAACAACAATCGAGGCAGTAGTGACAGCTCAGGTTGAGTGTATTGTATATCATGTCTTGTAAATAGAAGTCTTATGTGTCATCTCTATACTCTCAAGTCCTTGGACTTGGTTTATACTTGCTTAATGAATAATCTGAGATTTTGGCTTGAATGCCTCGAGGTTTTATGTTATTGTAGTATATGTTTTGACAAAGCAACTGTTATATGTTATCCTCGAGAAGATATGGTACAATGTATGTACAATGTGAACAATGATGAATATAAGGTTTTGTTTATTCCTTAAAGAGTTTTACTAGAAATGGATCTATTTGTAAAATGGTTTTAATTTTTAGTGATTTTTATTAATCTGTTGTTTATGTTTATTCCGCTTAATTAATGACAATTTGTTTGTCAGTTTGATGACGATTGTCACAAGTTTGGTATCAGAGCTTAAGGTTCACTGAGTCTACAGAGACATAGGACTAAGGTGTTGGGTCTGTGTTAGTGTCCTCCAGTATACCCTATAGTGACTTCTGCTTGTGCAGAAGGAAGGGTGAAGTTTATAAATGACTGGGGAACATGAGGAATACATTGTTGAGAGCAATGATGTTGAACCAAGGGTACAAGGGATCAGGAAAGAGAAGAATGAATGCCTGAGACTTCCCATCATGACCCAATTAGGATAGAGAATCCTATGTTTATGCTCTTGTTGGGTTGGTTAGGACAACAGTGATGCATATAGTAAACTGGATACTAGCATTACAACCTAAGTTAATAGTCTTTAATTTGGAAACTTTGGGTTCTAAAAGGGTTCCTCAATGACATAGTCTTGTGGGAACAGTGGCAAATGTGGGAAGGATTAGCATATGGCAAGAAAATAGACTTTGCCATAAGTATAGACTGATTGTGTATCTGTGATGGTAATGCCCAAGAAGGGGATATAAGCTGAGAATTAAGGAAAAGTCACTACAATTCTAGAGACATGTGCCAAGTTGCTCTAAAAAGTCAAAATTTTTTGTGCCACCAGCGCAATAAATTCCTAGTGTACAATGGCAGTAGCCACTAAGTAAAGACAATTGTCCTAACTTTCCACCTGTAGGAACCCATGGCTTTGTTTTTACATCGCTAATAAGACCAATAAGACCATGGTATGAGAACAAGACATGTTATAGATTGACATGTTGAGCATACTAAACTCTTTTCTTTGAAAATAAGGGAGGAAATGACCCAACAACCGAGGTAGACTCAGTAGGTCTTATTAAAGTTACAACCCAATAACGTAAAAAGGTAAAAGCATCAACATGAAACAGCTAGACTCTATGAGTTGAGTCATCCTAAAGAGGTAGATGACCGCGAGGGTAACAATCACATAGAGCTTTTCATTTTTATATGCCATCTTGATGTTATCTGATAATCATAAAACGGATTTTTGTTATGCATTTTCCTATTGATTGTCCTATGGAGACATAGGGAAGAAATATGAGAACTAGAATTTATATTATGTTAAGTATTCTTTAAAATGCTTTATAATTGCTCTTATCCGTGTGAAAGAGGATGACGTGTAGAGGTGATGCCTGGAGAAAATCCAGGGATGCTAAATCCTATGCTTGTGATGATATAAAAAAGTAAGGAATATGAGAGTACATAAAGTGCATACTACTTAATCTTAGTACTTGTATACCCTGGCCAGGTATATAATTATTGGAGATAAGGTGAGTATGGAACTGTTAGATTGTTATCTTTCTTATTACTCCGATCAAGTAGTCATTCTGAGACAATCTAGTGAGTATAATGAAATAGGAAATATGGTATAGACATTTGTATCACATCCTAAGTGTAATAAAGGGGAATCTGAGATGATCTCAGATCAATCTGAGTGTATGAGGAAATGAAAAGTATAATCCTCATGATAAGAGAATGAGAACATAGGAGATGATCCCTGTCTGATAAAGCCTGTGTGAATAGTAAAGATCTTTTCCCATGATGTGGAAATGGGAAATGTGATAAAATCACAATATGTTCATGAATATGTTAAACAATAACAAAGAAAGGAATGATGACATGTAATCATCCTTATAATTCCTATGCTAAAGGCATGGAACCTAAGATGAAACGAGTGTAAATGACTCATGAACAGTTGAAAGTTCATACAATAATCAGAGGAGATGATAATCCCTTCTCTTTGATAAACAACACTGGGTGATGATGGGGTGATAAGAGGAATATGATACTTTATGTTCTTTCCCTTTGGGGACATGGAAATCAAGTGGGGGTTATGACACTAGATGTGCACGGGTTAAAATGTTCAATTGATAGATACTTAGAAAAGTATCAGTTTGTCTTATACTTTGGTTCCAAGATAAAGATATGTGTAACAAGTAATGTCCCAAGATGAAAGAAATATGAGGATGTGATGTGTTTTCGACACATGTGACGGATACCAAGGTAAGAAATTCTGGTATCTAAGAAATATCAGGTGGTATGGGAAAGTAAAAACATAACTCCTATTAAGATGATTTATGTTGGTTACCTGGAATGGCTAACTGAAAAATCATCCTAGTTACATAAAATGGTACGAACATCATATGTTAGGGTTTTATGCTCTGCATAAACATAACATCAATAAGGATGTATTTATTAAAGGAACAATTGTAAAATCATTGTAGGAAATGCTTATCAAGCTAAAAATAATTCCTTAGAATATCCCTATCTAGATCTGTAAAGGCAACTTATATATAACATCTAAAGATACCTCTAAGATAAGTTTTTTATTGATAAGTAACCTACCCTTATGATAAGAGAATGTAAAACTAATGATATAGTAGGTACAAGTAGTAAGAAAGATTAGTTTTGTATCAGTAGATTAGATGGCATAGTAGATATATGATAAGACTTGTAGTGACAAGTGGGTAACAAAATGTAACTCGTTGGTCTTTCCTTGAAAGTGAAATGTTAAACTAAACGAGGAGTGTGGGAGACTCCCCAGAAGTAGGGATCATGTAAAATAAAGTTATAAGTGGAGAAATGTGACAAATCAGTAAAGTTTGACACCTGATTTAAATAAGGTATGTATCTTTGAATACGAAAAGTATTACCTGGCACAGAGTGGACTCTACAGTCAATAATGAAAAAGATAGTGGAATATGTGTCATGTCTTCTATGATAACCCTGTGTGGAAGAACGTTGTGTTGATCAAAGTTCTATGCCATCTCCATGACATTAAGATGTTATGTGCAGACTTGATGGTATGATGAATGAATAATATATGTCTCCCTTTACCTGGGATTTCAGGGACAGAATCCATGTAAGGGGTTTATAACTTGTAATGACCCTTACCCGGTTCATGTGGTAACCCTATTTGTTTTGGATAATAAAGTTGCTTAAAACTTTAATATAAACCTCGAAGGTGTTTTGTCATCATGTGACACACTTATGTTCCAAGTTTGGTCCCGATTGAATGTTGTTTGAGCAATTTTCCTTTATTTTGGACCAAAGTGCAATTTACCCATATTGAGGGGCTATATGGAAAAATGTCACATGTTGAATGTACCCCATGTGTTTAAGAATCATAATATAGAGAATGATGCTAAGCGGTGGCTTGTGGAAATCCCAAATGCCATGTTTGAACTTGTTTGAACAATGTTGGAGCATTGTGCACCAATTTTGGTACAAGTTGTAATTTACCCAAAATTTGGGGTTGATATGCAAATTACCACCTCTAGAGTGTCCCTACTCCCTCCTAGCATCATGTAGAGGAGAGAAAGAAGGAGACACCATGTTTGAATTAACTATGAATGATGGTAATCTTGGTGATGAAATGACCAAGAAAGGGGGTTGAATATGAAAGCTTAACTTGAGATGTATCAAGTTGAGAAGCTTATATATGAGTGCCTATAAGCCAAGAAGCCATAGGACAAGACTCATATCGTTTTACAAACTCTTGGAAAAGGTCATATCATGCAAAGCACCTCAAGGAGGTGAGTTGTGTCTAGTTACAACTTCCTTAACAAAGTTGTATCGGGTTGTGCAAAAAGTGATGAATTCATTGATATATTTTATTCAAAAGGATAAGAAATGGATGAATTTGCATCTCTAGATGATCCTCAACCATTTTTCAAGACAAGATAAATTTTATTGCAGGCATGTACATGTGTCATCCACGCATGGACACGTGGCACCTACTATCTCAAAATGATGACACTTCATTTTTACCTTCCTTCATGAGCAACAATTATATATACCCCTAGTTTCACCCCTTAGTGCAATTTTGTGACCCTTACCACCCTCCTACCCTAAGGTATCGGGTATAGAGCTCCCATATAGTGAAGGGATGTTGTGGTATCGTGCTTGGGCCCTTGGGTATCACCCATGGCAAGAGCATATCGGCCAAGTAGGTGATATCGACCATATAGGGTGATATCGGCCATAGAGTGATGTGTTGAGTGGCATATCATGCAAGTGAGTGTTATATCTTGCAAGAGGTGTGGCATATCATGAAAGGGAACAAAGGTATCATGCAAGACTGTTAAGGAGCCAGAAGGAGTTCATACTTAACCCTAAGGTGAGGCCATGATCATTTTCAACCTTGGATTGAAGTATGATTTTAGGGTTTTGATCTTTCTTTCTTTTCTTCTTCACCAATTGTTTATCCATGGTGATTCCTTGCATATGAAGGATTTTTGAACGAGCCTTGGACCTTTGATAAGTCGTCTTCAATCTTAGGAACATGGAGCTTTGGAGCTTGGACCTTTGAAGTTAATTTTAAGGTGGGTTATATAACTTGAACCCAACCATGTTATTATTTATCATCTAAATTGCTACACTTAGTGAAATACTTTTAATTCCGAAATTTCCTAAAATAGTTGATAAAATTATGAGTTCTAATAATTTCTTAGACCTGTTTCCATGAATTATATCAGTTAGAACAAAGGTCTAGAGCTTGAAGAATATGGTATCACTTTGTAAAAGTGATATCAGGTTCAAGTATATAAACAAGTAGCTCTAACCCGATATGGGTAAGAGTTTCACAATATGTCTTGCAGAAGATGATGCATGATATTCTTGCATAAAATGCTTGCATGATAGGGAGTCTAGAAAAGAGTCCATGCATGATACAAAGTTACTTGTATACTTGTAAGTTGATAAGAAGCCCTAGTTAGGGTAACCCGAGATAAGTAAAGAGTAACAAGTGCTATTACACGACATGGTTGCACGACATGGTTGCATGACATGGTTGCACGATACACAACCATAGACGATATGATAACTCCACATAGTGATGAGTTGACCTCTTAAGTATCATGGGCGACACATATATGTGCCATCTGCCCATCACAACCAACTCTATCCCGACATGGGTGTTGCAACCTAAAGTTTGATGGTGTGTCCCGATATGGCCGGTGCCCCACACTCCTATTGACTTGTATTTTGGGTCCATCCCAATATGGAAAACCCTAATCCATCACGGCCAACCCTAGATGGTGAGCTTCCCGATAAGGATGGTGTTCATACACCTCTAGCGTGATATGGATGGTGTTCATACACCTCCATCCCGATATGGTGAAGTGTTTATACACCTCCAAACCAATACAGTGGTGTATATACACCTACAACCCAATATGGTGAACATATGCACAAGATTCAACCCTATACACCTTGTAAAGTTAAGGGGAAGACACTCTTGGGAATGATGAGGGTAACACCAAGTAATGGTGTTGTTAACACCTTGATAGGTGAAATACCTAGAGTGGTTGATAATGGACAACCTTATATCAACAATAACCTGAAATGAACCCATATCATTAAAGATTGTTGGGCAATTCAAGTGTGTGACTTATGGCCAATACATTACATAATAAATGTGATGAGTTAATGCATAAAGTATTAGGATGGGAAATACCCTAATACAAGATAAGTTGATGAACTTAAGAAAGTTAAAAGTGATGAGGGAAGTGATACATCAAGACATGATAAATATAACATCCAGTACCTTAAGGTTGATATACCTTGATGCACCATAAATCCAAAATACTTGGATGAGTAACACATGAAGTGTGTTATGTCAATTGTTACATTGAGATGTAACGAGTTCAATGCACTTTGACAAGTGTAGGATAACATACCTTGAGAAAGGGTTAAGCCAAGTTAATAATGTTTGTGTTGATAATCATTTAATGATAAATAAGGAGAATAAATAAGTATGATTGAATACTTATGATATCAGTGTTGGCTCCTAGATGTGTGGAGCAATGAATTAGGGTTTGAACATTGATAATATGATCTTGAAAACCTAAATCATTAATAATGGAAAACCCTAACCCTAATGAAGGGAAATGATATGTAAGAGCAACCCTAATCGATAAGAAAGGAAAACCCTAACCCTAATGATGGGAAGGTTGTAATTCTCTTATTACATAAGCCTTGTAAGGCATGTTAAATACTTGTATAACAAGTTGAGTAATGGCCTTTTGAGCCATGGGAATAAGTTGTTGCCTAGTGAGAGGTGATAAGATGTGCAATGGCCTTGCCAGACATGTGATAATTTCTTTCCTAGTGAGAGGCGACAAGATACTTAATGGGCCTTGTGAGCCATGTGAGATGCTTGTGTAACAAGTATCATGTATACCTTGGTATGAGGACCTAGAGGTATTAACAATATTATGTGATTAAATAATGGTTTGAATACCCAGATCCAGTAATCATGATAATGATGTTGTGAAGCGATGGGAACTCCCAGTAATGTGATAAGGGACTGAGATCCCAAGTATCATGTGTTTTAAAGATTTGAAAATACTTGATAGATACACCTTTCTTTGTAGCATCTGTTATAATAATTCTTGTTTGAAACTTGACTAATGCTAAAAGAATATGGGAATGTACTTAATTAATCAAGTGGAATCTCATCATGTAATGCCCTGGCCATAGATTCATCAGTGTCAGGATTTGCTGATGGTGAAATGGGTTGCTCCGTGGCATAATCCAGAGACCGCATATTTTTGAATATGCGGGGGTGTTGGGATAAAATATCTATATGCCCTAATGGAGGAATGGATGTGAGATAAACATTAAATCTCTCAATCCTTCATTATATGTGTCGGTATGGATGTATCATGAATCTCACGATGTCGGGATGGATGTACCACGAATCTCCCGATGATGTTTGATGTCAGATCGATGTGAGATAAACACGAGATCTCTTGATTGTGAAGAGAGTGCAGCCACTGCTGTAGCTCTATAGGGAAGTTTCTAGTATACCCTGGAAAGCTATTTAGCAGTGACACAAGATGTCCTGCATGTGATCTCGTACTGACTGAGAAGAGGGAGGTCATGACAGCCATCTCTTCAATTGACCTTGTATGGTACCAATTTCGACTTCGCAATGGTGAGATGGAGTATGAGAGGTATACCTCATATCCTCAAGGCATAAGTGTGATTGTAAAATGTAATCAGCTGTATAGCATGTTTGCTTAAGGATTGAATACGAAAATCATTGACTGATGTTACATTTATTTCATGCATGCTTAGTGGATAGATGTTATTTATGTTTCTTTACATTCCTTGCAAAGCAGGTAGATGATTTATAATCTACCATGGGTAGATGTGATGTTCTCTTTAAGAAAGGAGATTACATCATTTTGTTCATATAGTGATTTATCATGTCTGTTAATATAAACAGAACCTCTGCTGAGTTTATATATGATTAATCTTTGATAATAATATGGTCGGCAGAGAGTTATATCTCTCACTGGGAGAATTGTCTCACCCTGTGGGATCCACATTTTTTTAGGTGGACATGCACGAGGGGGAGAAGAATCTTTCTGCAGAGGAGGAACAACAGTTGAGGCAGAAGTGACAACTCAGGTTGAGTGTACTGTCTGTTGTGTCTTGTAGATAGAAGTCCTATGTGTCGTCATTGTACTCTCAGGTCCTTGGAGTTGGTTCGTACTGGTTTAATGAATAATCTAAGATTTTGGTTTGAATGCCACAAGGTTTTATGTTGCTTTAGTATATGTTTTGAAAAAGTAATTGTTATATGTTATCCTTGAGAAGAGATGGTACAGTGTATGTACAATGTGAACAATGATGAATATAAGGTTTTGTTTCTTTCTTAAAGAGTTTTCCTAGAAATGGATCTCTGTGTAAAATGGTTTTAATATTTAGTGATTTTTGTTAATCTGATCTTTATGTTTATTCCACTTAATTAATGACAATTTGTTTATCAGTTTGATGACTGTCGTCACAAATACCTTCTTATTTATTGTAACTTTGAGCTACTAACCACTATTTGTTTCTTACCACTTTGGTACTTTCTTCAAGTTTGTTGGGGTAGACCCACTTTGTGCCAATGATCTTTCTAACACTTGGTCTTGGCACTAGAATCCACACCTTGTCCTTTTTGAACTGCTATAACTCTTCTTGCATTGCTATGATCTATTTGTTATCTCCAAGAGCTTATTTAACAATATTTGGCTCAAGTGTGAGATGAATGTGATGTTGGCTTGTTCTTTGTTGAATGTGGTATGCATCTTCACTCTTTCAAAGGGATTTCCTAAGATCAGCTTTTTGGGACGATCTTTAGCAGAAAGGGGAGTTGGATCCTTCTTTTCTTCTTCGCTTGGTTCTTCAACTTCAACCACCTCTTTTCCTTTATTGTTGATGTTGTGTTCTTTTAATCTAGGAATGACCTCATCTACAATAGAGGGTGATGTTTCAAGAAATTTAACATTAGTAGATTCTTCAATTTTAGACAATTCAATGTTAAATACTTTGTATGCTCTACTAGAAATGCTATAGCCAAGAAAGAGATCCTATAAGATTTTGCATCAAAATTTTCAAGATATTCTTTGGTGTTCAAAACAAAACAAGAACAACCAAACACATGAAAGAAGTCAATCATAGGTTTTTTACCACATCATAACTCATAGGGGGTTTTCTTTAAAGAAGGATCAGTGAAAACTTGGTTATGTACAAAACATGCGGTGTTAATAGCTTCGAACCAAAACTTTTTGGGAGTACCATATGATAAAAGCAAGGTCCTAGACATTTTCTATAAAGACCTATTGTTTCTCTCTACAACCCCATTTTAGTGAGGTGTATTAGGGGAAGAAAAGTTGTGCATATAACCAAATTCCTCACAAAACTTTTCAAATAACTTATTTTCAAATTCTCTCGCATGGTCACTATGGCTAGAGATTATTCAGAAAGAACCTTCATTTTAAATTCATTTGCACAATGTAGAGAAAACATCAAGAGTATCACTTTTTGAAATGAAGAAGGTCCAAGTATAATGAGAAAAATCATCGACAATCACAAGCAAATACTTCCTACCAAGAAGCGTTTGAGTTCTCATTGGTCCAAATAGATCAATGTGAAAAAATTGTAGAACTCTCTTGGTGCTAAGGACTCATTTGGATATAAAGGAGGATTTAGTTTTCTTTCCTTGTGTACAAGGTTGGTATTCCTTATCCTTCTCAAAGTATAGTTTGGGAAGTCCTTTGACCAATTCCTTTTTCCTCAACTTTTTTGTTGAAAATAACTCAATATCATTAAAAATAGGCCATACGACATCTACAAGATAGAGATCTCTAATCAACTAACCAAGCAGCAACTCCTTTTGCGGAAAGACATAGAACAATACTCAGATTGGGATGTGATAAGTAAATTTCTGCACCATCCACCTCTTGTAGTGGTTGTCTAAAATAGCTATCTGGGATGCAATTCATCAATCTACATGAGCCTATGAGTACATCGGGAGAGGAGTTTGCATTGCCATCGGCAGAGACCTTTGATATACCACCCACAGAGATCACTGTCTCATCCAAGCTAGAGGCCTCCAGACAAAAATAGAGCTCAACCCAAACCACAGCAAGAAAAATAGTCATCTTGATACTAACAACATAAACCCAAAAAAAGGAAAAAAAGAACAACAGTTGAGGCCAATCAAGAAGCTTCCTAAGCTCACAGAAAGCTCACACAGGAAATTACTCATACAGCTTGAGTGCATCACCCTAGATCTCTGAGAAGGAATCAAAAATCTCCGCTTGCACATACTTAGAGGAGAAAGGGCCTATGAGGATTGAAGGTGGGAGGTAGAAAGCATCGGGTAACCCCACCACCACTGTTGAGCACCCCAGTGAGCAAGGGGTGAGAGCATCCTCCCAAATCACATAACCTGATTTCTCTCCCTCTACCGGTGCACCATGGAGTCACCCAGCCTCGTCATTCATCCACAGGAGCACCAGATGCCACGACCTGCAACAAGACCCAGACAAAACAAGAGAGGCTCGACCAGTTGCCCGCCGCCGCCTAGAGCTTGCAACCACCCATCACCGTCCTCCCAGATCATGTCCACCTTTCAAAAGTGAGGTCAGTGGGGTCACCTGCTCACGAGCAAGAAACCCAGGCACCACAGAGAAAGAAGAAATAGCCAATCCATTGAAAGATGGCTCACACCTAGAGAAACTAAGGACTTTGACCAAGCATGAGGAGATGGGGAGGCACCCAGGGGGGTAGGGTTCCAGCTGGACGAGTGCCAGCCACCTCCCCCCCGAGCAAGAGTACCGTCATCGGGGACTACTAGATCGCTCTACGATCACGAGCCCTAGGGTATGGACAGTGTTATAAGTCCTACCTCCTCCTGTTAGGCCTCCTTTTTTCTCAACTTCTTTAGTTGATGCATATTTTCATGACTGATCCTATGGTGCTATGAAGATATATCATTCTTATCAATAGAAAGGCATTTACCAAGAATAGGATTAAATGAATCAAGAATAGTAATATAAGGTTTTCCATTTCTAGTTCCCTTATATATGAGATTATAGGTGAGGGAATCTACAAGCAAACATTCAGGTGAGTTAAAAGAACAAGATAACCATTGTGACATAGTTCACTAACAATAAGATTGTCATGTAGGCCATTCATAAGAATAACATTCTTGATGCATTGTGAATCACCTACATCACCATAACCTATAAATTTACCTTTCTTTGTATCCCCATATTTCACCAATCCTCCTTTCTTTTTATTGAAGTTGTTGAAGTGGCTCATCTCATTGGTCATATGCTTCAAGGAACCACTATCAACAATCCATTTCCTTTTACTAGTAAGAAAGGAATATGTCAGTTCCCAAATCAAAATTTGGGATCCCAAGTTATCTTGGGGACCCATTTCATGTTTGGGTTGTTCCCTGATCTTCTTGTAAGGACAAAAGGTAGAATAATGATCACACTTAATGACAAGAAACCATTGGATTCTTTGAGACGAATGACTCTCCATGGAATATTTGAGGCTCCTTGCTCTTTTTCTTACATTTACCTTTGATCTTTGGAGTTCCCTCATTTATCAAACCACTTCTACCCATTTGTTTGGTAGAGTGTTCTAGGAGATCATTTATGAATTTTTTCCCTTTGAGGAACTATTTAAAAGAAGCTCTAAGTATTTGATTATCATCATAAGAGTAATGAAAGTAGAAGAAAGGCTCGCTAGATCATCTTGAGGATGAAGCAAGTTAACCTCTTGACATAGGGCTTTAGTAAGATGAGATTTTTTTTTCTATAGAAAAATAGCAACTTCATTACTGGGAAATAAAGGTTTAGAAGAAAGATCATTTAATTTAGCAAGAAATCTAGCATTTTCAGTTCAAATCATAGTAAGCTCACCAAGATAGATTCTATTTTCACCCTTAATACCATCGCATAGATTTCTAAGATCATTGAACTTGACAACAAGCATATGGTTTTAAGTTCTAATAAAAACAAGTTTATTAAGGCAAGTTTGATTTTCATCTTTAAAAATATGTATGTTATTTAGATAAATACCATTCTCTACCTCAACACCATTATATTGAAATTCATGTTCAAGAAATTGACATTGCAAAGAATCTATGCTATTAAGATGAGTATTCTCATTTTTCTCAACAAAATCAATTTTAGTATAAAGATCATGAATAACTTTCCCATGTCTCTTCTTTTTAGCTTTGTACTTAAGAGTAAGTAGGGAGGGAAGAAACAATCATATTAATGTGAGCATCTTTAGGAAGTTCATTTAAACTTACCTCACATACCTTACCTATGTCTTCAGGCCATGAGAACAAGGTGAGACTATACTTCATATGAGATTGAATCACTTTAGGAATACTCCTCCCATGTGGCATGGGTTGCGGCTTTGATTTTTCCTTCCTTTATCTTTACTCTTGAACTTCCTCTCTTGTTGTACTCCTCCATCTTCATATATTTTCTTTTGTGGTAGGACTTATTTTCCTTGGAGCAATCATTCTTGTAGTGTCCCTTTTGACTACACTCATAGCATCTATATGTAGAGGAGGAGGCGGCTTTCTCTTGAAGTTTATCCCCTTGGAGTAGTTGTACTCTTGATCACTAGGTGCTTTATCTTCACTATAGGGTGGAGTAGGCCGAAAAGCATATTTTTTTTGGATAACCATAGCATCCACATGAGCTTTGAAGGAATCTTCCTTCATCTTCTTGGACTCCTTATCTTCTAGATTTTCTTCTTCTTACTTGTTTTTCAAGTATAGGCTCATAGGCTTCGAGATTCCCAATGAGCTCTTTGGTTGCAATGTCACCAAGGCTTATTGTTTATTCAATGGAGGTCACATTAGATTTCCACCTCTTAGGAAGAGATCTAAGGATATTGGACTTGATAGTGCCTTCCTCCATTTGACATCCCAAAGAAACAAGTCCATTCACAATGGTGTTAAGCCTAATATACATCTTTGCCACTCTCTCTTTCCCATCTTGAAGTTCTCAACGAGGCCTTTAAGCATGTAGACCTTGCACTCCTTGAATTGCTTGGTTCCTTCATAGGTAATACAAAGTTTGTTCCATTTCACATACGTGGTGTCCTAAGAAGAGATCTGACTGAATTTAGAATGAGTGAGGGATGAACAGGTGATGCTAATAGACTTTGCATTTCGTTGGGATTTCTTGAAGGTAGCTTAATCCCAAGTAGAAACATCTCACCATGGATGCATATAGATAAGGATCACTACCTTCAACATGTCATAGCTCATTCCTAGCAAGTAGAATTGCATCCATCTCTTTCAATAGAGGAAGTTTGTCTTGTCAAAGATCGAAGATCAAATATTAAAGATCACATGCATAATCCAAACTCCAACTTGAGAGACCCCAAGAGATTTACGCCCATTGACCCGTCACATGAAAGATCTTAGCTATAGAAGATAGTGGCTCTGATATCAATTGTTGGATCAGTGGTATTAGAGCTAAAACACTTAAACCAAATTAATTAGACCTTCAAATTATATCACAAGATAAGTTTTCTAATATGAAATTTGAGTGCAACTAAGCTTACATACCAAGGATGAGAGAGATTGCACAAACACAAGAATATAAGTTATCTATAGTGGTTCCAAACTCCAAACTAGGAGAGTGTACATTCACTACCTAGAGGGGTCAATGTCTAGGATTAGTAAGAAATGCACCATTCTTATATTCAATTATAAGGGATACAATATTACATATCTTTTCCAGGGAAAGAATACCTAGCTTTCCTTGTAAAGATTAAAGGATCCAATAACCTTATATGAAGGGCTTACCCATCCTTGAGAAAGAGTCTTCTGCCTCCAAGGACTTACACACTTTTGCACCGAGCTAGAGGCCTTCACTAAGGGGATCTACTCATACATAAATTATTTAGCCTTGGTGATTGACCCACTCTTCTCTTATATATTATGCCTTCTTATTCATCTTCACCAAGAAGAAGCTTTCACAAACTTTTCTTTGAGAAAAGAGGTTGGGAAGGAAGTGGACAACTTCACAAGGTATGCAAAGGAGCAACTATCTTACAATAATTCTATATTACACATAATTATGTAGATTAGTAAGTTTGCATGAGAGGGAAAGAGGCTCTATATGGACAAAATCAATCAAAGATAGCTAGGAACAAGGTAGGAAAACTTGGAATGAAGTCCAATGGCCCCGATTTATAGTTGGGGTGTCTACTAGCTAGTGCATACACATAGGAATAAATTCAAGCTGTTAGAGGTGTTTAAACATATATATTTTTGAGTTTTGCAACACTCGAACAGTTAGAAACACTTTTTCTACACAATTCGTGCAGTTCTTTCGGTCCAATTTCAATAAGAGTTTGACTGGCTTGGGGTAAGTATAATTTTCATGAAACTCATTTTTCCAACACTGAAATTAAGTTCCTGGAAAACATATTCCTAGTAACTGCTTTGAAATTTGTGCTTTGTTGAAAATAGGATAATGATTTGGGGTTAGGGAAAAAATTGTGAAGAGAATTATCTAGTTTGAGTGAGTCGTCAGTAGTGTCGTCAGAGGTATGGGAAGGATTAATCCTGTGTGAGTTTACTGCATGCTCAAAATAGAGATTCACATCGGAAAGGTTAAAATCCTCTTTGAATTTCCTGCAGACTGGGATGGAAACTAACACCATGAAGTTGAACCCCCGTTGCATTCACGTAAGTTGGTGGTGGCTTGTTGGGTTGAGTTCATGGTTGGAGAGATATGCATCTATGCACGACCGGTGCTTGGGGTAATCTTGGGTACTTGTAGAATGTCGACATGTACATAGGTTGCAGAAAAACTATCAAGGGACTACTAGCACCTCCTTCTATAGTTGTTTGTTGGGTTGAATCGCCGCAAGACAAAACATGAGAGACATGGTTGGAGGAGGAACTTGTTTTTAATTGGTTTCTTATGGAATTTGTTTTCAGAAATTTATATATACTGGCAGAAGCCTAAGGAAAAGTATGGAACTCAAATTTGGGACTTTCATCAAACCAATCAATTGAAATTTAAAAAGGAAACAATAATTTTGAGTTGTCAGTCGAGTCTTTCCTAGATGAAACCAATCAAACCCTAAAGGTAACACGATTGATGACACTATTCGACAAAGTAATTTTGAGTTGTCGATCGAGTCTATCTTGGATGAAACTTATTTGATGGCTTAAAATTATTTTTCTTATGTAGGGTGTTGGTTGAGTATAACCTGGTGTCGACTCAGTTGACCCTAGAAGTTACCAAGAACCATCCTAGAATTGATCGAGTTTCTGAGAAGGGAAACTCAACCAACAAAACTGTCTATCTAGAATTTTGTAAATTACTATAACATTTCTTAGATATTTGTTCTAAGTCCATTTTATATTTTCCTCAACTTGGTTACGAGTCATAACATCAATGCCAATGATTACAACAAATGTTGTAAGTCATTTTGGGCTTTTCCAATGAAGTGCATTTGTATTATATTTGGCTTCCTTTTGGTCAAGCCATGGTTTGATTGAATTCATTCTTTTCACACACCTAATACCTAGAATCAATCTCAAATAGACTTATTAGATACAAATGAATGGATGATTATGTCCTCATCAAAATGTGGAGAATATATAACTGTTAGGTCAATATTTTCTAACAATTCACATGTAAATCATTTCATGGTTTGAAAGATGTCAATAAAAATTTGTGAACAAATATATTTTTAAAAATATCAACAATCCATTCCAAATTAGGAAATTGCAAAAGTTTCCATATAGAACTTTTACTCAAAAGGTAGTTTTCATTTGAAATCTTATTATTACATTGAGACTATTGAAGAAACCATATATTTGTTAAGGAATCCATACAACTTCTATCTAAAAGAGATATAAACATGAAAAAAAATTATCCAATTTATAAATTTCTTCATAAAGGACTAGTTCAAGTATCTACCAAATTCTTAAAATAGAAAAAATATAAATTGTTCAGTACTTCTATTCCTTTGAGACCGTAGGCATCTAAAATTCTCATATTCCCTTCTTGGACTTCTAGAATCAATACTAGATGAAGGACATGTTCATTGCAATGCATTTCCTAATTTATTGGTATCTCTTTCTGATCTAGACCTCTTGAATGTCTTAACACTTAATGTACAAACATCAAGATTCAACATGGATTCAAATTCTAAAAATGTTATCCTTGGTTATAGAGTATGAAATCTATGAACACAATAACTCCAAAAAAAATTATTTTCCTAGAAAAGGGTCTTACAACCCTTTTTCTATCCAATATAAAACACAAAACCATTATTCCTAAAAACTTATGTTGGGAAGAAGTTATCTCCCAGAAGATTAAACCATGCCACAAGCGAATGCACTTCCACTTAGAGAAAATACTAAAATACAAAATATTATTGAATACATTAATAGCGACATAGAAATAAAAATTTTCCCCTACTATGAGGAGAAATTCTATTTCGTCAAAACCACCTCCTTTTGGAGAAAACATCATCAATTTTGGTTCTTCTTCAAATTTATAGAAAGATCATGATAGACTTGAAAGGTCTAGTACAATGAAAAGAAGGCCTACAAGAATATCTTACCTAGTATATGAACATAGTGAATATGAACCTTCTGAGCCAGATTTCTAAGTTGCATGTCTTCTTGAGGAAAACTCTAACAACTTCAAAATAGATATAATAATATTAATAAAAGAATTTTTATCTGAGAATAATAAACCATAAGTAAAATATTCTTTTTACAAACGTTGATAAATATGAAAGATCATATATAAGAGATCGATGGTATTTTGACATGAAACAATTAAATAAGAACATATATTTCATTGATTGGTACGAAACTAATTATCTTAAAACTCTTAAATAAATGTTACCCACTCTATCATGTGATGATTGTTCTATGGTTTTAAAAAGAATGTCATTAACATAGAAATATGCTTCAAAAGTTGAATAATGCGATTCATCCACCTTTTTAAGCTACAAAATTTGGAGAAAATGACATCAAAGCTATTCCACTAAAACTAAGGAAATGTATCCAAAAATAATTAAAACAGACTATATAGCTCATGTTATTCAACAAAATAAGTATACATTTATAAATCTTCATACCTTAAGCAAACTAGACTGAAAGAATAGAAACAATGTGTATTGATATTAAACAAATTGGCACAATACCAAAATATCAAAAGAATGTTGAAACAAAAAAATTTCCACAAATTGTTACTCAACCTATAAATGGAAATATAACATTAGGAAAAAGGTCACCCATTAACACTACAACAAATATGATCTAAATTGGCATTATTTTACGATGATTTCAAAAAAAAAAAGTTCCATGAAAATTAGCGATCCAAAGGATTCCAATATTTAGCACAGCTCAGCCCACTAATAGAGGCCTCAAAATTTCCTCCCATACCTAACCATCTCTATCTATTTTCTACTCCTTCCCACTCCCACCACAACTACTGAACACCCGCCTCCTTGCCGCCATTCAGAAAAATCACCCACGGCCTTCCCAAATTTCATACTATACTTCTTGTCCCTATTTCTTCTAACTATCACTGGATTATCTCATTCTACCAGTCATATGACTAAAACTTAACAACATGGGGCTCTACGACTAAAATGGAACTAGATTACATTTTTAGTCAACATAGACACTTCATGTTGTAATGGTGAAGTAGGATTTTACATTACATATTATGCAAATGGTATGGAATTTTGAGTGCTTCTTACTACCAACATGTATGTTCTATTTCCTAGTGCTTTTGAAATCTCATCCCTGCATTTTTTTAGTTATGTAAGAATTAGTTGGTGTTATCTTTGTTTGTAAGGATAGGTTTTTTATCAGATGGTTCTTATAATTGCTCCAATATTCCATTTTGTGTTAGGAGTAGTGTCTAGCCTAGAATATTAAGATGAATAAGGCAGAGCGATAACACTTTCAAAAAAAATAAGACTACAACTTAGTTGGTAACACCTGTTGTGTACTATCATTATTAAAAACTACAAAGATTCTAATAATTTATAAAAGACAAAATTTAGATATTCTAATAAAAGATTCAAAGAGAAATTCACTTATCTGATATTTTAAAATTGTTTTCAATAACACTTCATATAGAGGTTATGCTCTTAATATAGATCGAGCCAATCATTTCTAATAGAGTTAAAAAGAGTGAAGGTGTTGTTGTTTGTTTACAATCCAATTATGTATTTCAATTTGAATAGGTTTAAAAGAATACTAGAAGGAAATTTCTTTTTGAATTTTAGAACATATGGTCTCTAGGTTCATCTTTATTTACTTGAGTTTTATAATATCTTAATTTTTTGTAGTATTATCTTATGCAAAGAGTAGGCCACAACTGAATACAAATGACTATAAAATCACCCCTCTGTTAGGTTATCATGTGCTACCCCGAGTTGCATGTCCCCTTTAATCTATGTCATACACACGCCTCACTAATTTCTATTAGAGCTGGTTATTCAATAGATGTATGGTTACAATTTTGTAAGACAAAATTTTAACAACAACTAGGAACAATGGATCCTGAGACTCCTATTTCTTAGTACACCTTTTTTTTATAATTATTGGGATGAAACATCCATCCTACCATAATACTATTGAAAAATCATTTACTTTTTAGTTAAGTTTTCCTACCAAGTCATCCAAATGGGTATTAACATGCAACCTATGAAAAGTTCTTTGATATGCTGTCTATTTTGCACCACTATATAAATACACAGATTTATGCCATACCTCCTACCTATGGAATTTTTTTCTCTCCTTTGAAACTGTTAATTCTTAAATAAATTTCATAACTAAATTACACTAATTTTGTAATTCCTATGGGTTTCAGGCTCATCCATGCTCAAACAATCAACGAAATAGGATTTCTTTCATTCCATGTAGACATGTCAGAGGTTGATCGGTCATGGCCTAGGCAGGTAGATCCAAAGTTTATTTGATGGACATGTAAGTTAGGTCATGCACTTAGATGGCCCACACTTCAGTCTGCCATTGTGTACATGATCCTTCATGGGAGGCCCAAGCATTCTCTATATACCTAGCACTAGGAACCCAACCCAGATGGGCGGCTTGGGTAGCCTACTTGGGGATCCTGGGCGGCTAATTACCTTGTTTCGTGGTCTTTGAAAAAGGTAAACAAAACACAAGTAACTTGTACTTCCTTCCTCAACAACTTCTACTTGCCTCCTCTTCCTCCTCTTCTCCCTCCTCCTCTCTCTCCTCTTCCTCTTCCTCTTCTTCATGCTTCCTCTTCTTTATGCTTGTGTTATCCCTTCCTTCCTACCTCCTCTTCCTCTTCCAGCCTCCTCTTCCTCTACCTGTTCCTCCTTCCTTTTCCTCCTCATCACCCCCGTTCTTTCTCTTCCTATTGTGCATCCTTTTTTGTATTTGTTATCGTCATCCTCCCCTCCTTCTCATTTTTTTCTTCTCATGGCTATCTTATCCCATTATTTCCATTGTCATCACCCACATGTCCCTACTCTTACTCCTCCCCCTCCTCTTCCTCCTTTCATCCACCCCCTACACTTCTTCCTCCTTCCCTTGCTCCACTTTCCTCCGCTGTACTCTTTTATCATCCCCCTATTTTATATTTTTTTAGCTACTCACTCATGTATATATACAGTATAACCCATTTAATATGTTTAAAAGTAAAAAAAAAACTAGAAATTCTTAGGCAATCTAGGCGTTTGATGAAACCCTATTTTAGGGCTTCATCTTGTGTCATGTTACATTTCAATCACAGCTATACTTGTCAGATTACATGTTATTTCCCCTAATATGCATATTTATGTAAAATGCACTTATGGACATTATTTCTATGTTTTTAGATTATTTGGACCATCCTTGGATGAAAGAGAGAGAATGAATGTTCTTAGGGCTTCTCTTGTTGGTGAATATGTGCACATAGTACAACCATGGAAACAAACATTTTATCTATCTGTATTCCCAGAATAGCAAGATCACATCAACTACTATGAAATACCAATGATGGTTTAGCAAGTTATACCTGCTCCTGGAGAAATTCCAGTGACAAAATATCACTTCAATGCTACTGTCAACTAGTTGTCCTTGGACAATGGTTGTGCAGCTCATGGTCTTAACCATGAACTACGAACACGAACAACTTTTGTAGTGACTCATGTTGTCTAGCCATGGAATGCAGGTTGACATTGCCCTACGGGAGATATCCAAAGGACTCTTACCTCTAGAGTAGTTTGCATGGACCTATTAAAACTCTTTTCATACAACTAGAATAGACAGAAAGAAGTTGTCCTTCCTGTTGGCATACTAGTCACCAACTTGATCTCCCACACCAACGATCATCAGTTCTTCTCTCCTGTAGCTATCTCTCTTTTATCGGGCAAGACTTACTTGATCTCTCTTGGTTACGACACTAGAGAGGACAACAATTGTTAGAGGAACTAATTCTCAATCGCCTATGTTGTGCTATGGGAAGCCCCAGTACCCTTCTATTTATATGCGGGTTTAGGGTCAGGGTTCCCAGTTTGTACATGATTTTGTGGGAGTGGAGGGGACCGGAATATCTTGAATGTTGGCAGCCTACAAACCACAAAATGGTCATCTGGTCACACGATACGATTGTCTCGCACTGCTAAATGGTCATTTGATAGTTTCCCAATCACATATGAATGGAAGTTCAATTCAGATTAATATTATGTATTAATTCCTTACACCACAAGTATTGTGCAATCGAAAAAGTTTGTGAAACATCCAGAACTTCCATCTAGTCCCAACTGAACCATCTCACCCATAGAAGATGTCTGTCTCACTCACCCAGATAGCCATCTAGTGAGCCTAATTCAAGCCAATTGATTCAATAGTTTGAACTGGTCGGTTCACTCCTCGTGTTGCGAAGAATGTAGCCAATTTGATGTTTCATTATCATGACAACCCAAACGGCCGTCTCAACACTTGAGATGCTCGTATGGATGGTCAAATGGCTGTCTCACCCAGTGAGATGGTTGTTTGTCCGTTCATCCAGCCAATCTATTGCTTTGTTGCATGAATTGAATACCTAAACACTGTAGTAATTAATCCAATCATTATTCAAGAACAAACTCCTCTTTAGAAGAGTTCTTATTCGTGTTACCCTATAGGTCCCATATCACATTGGAAGTGAATGTCTATAATTAGCTTATGGCATCACAAGCAAGGAGCAGTGCCTAGTCACACATCATTGCTACCCAAGTTAATGGAAAGTTGACGAACAACTTCAACCTACAATTCGTGTAAGGTGTTGTACTGATTGTATAATTCCTTTATCACTGATATCCAGAGTGAACTCGAGGAATGCATAATCATCCTCTCAATTTTAATCTCATGTTCCTTGAACCAAGACTAGACTGTCTGAGATAATGTGACCTTAATATAATATATTTATTCACATGTGCATGGGCATGTGTTTCTCAGTCTCTCTTATCAAGTGCCTAGGATATCATAGTAGTAGGAG
The DNA here is from genome assembly GCA_963693085.1 of Alisma plantago-aquatica. Lineage (NCBI taxonomy): Eukaryota > Viridiplantae > Streptophyta > Magnoliopsida > Alismatales > Alismataceae > Alisma > Alisma plantago-aquatica. The sequence continues at coordinate 1,438,613,919 of OY856410.1, read as the reverse complement.
GGGAAAATACCATATCTATCATTCATAGCCTAACCCCATGTGTCAAAGTCACCCAATCATCACCTTTATAACAACCCATGTTTCAGGACAATGTTTGATGATGTCAAAGAGTACCCAACAACATGTGGCGATTGTAGTGATTTCAAGTCTAAGAATCACAAGCACCACCTTCACTATGAGAGATGATTATGACCAAAAATGATGGTTTCCATGTGTCACTCTCAAGGTGAGTCTATTTGATACATTGTTATGAAACATTTATCAGTGTGCTTAGGATATTGTCATATCATTGCTAATGAGATTCTACCATCAACCAAAGAACATTATAGTCTTATGTGTTAGTGGTGTCTATCTACCTTCCACAGTAACAACCGACTAGGGACATGACAAGAATGTACATACTCTTTGAATTTGTATGATCTCATCCTCCAAGGATAATACTTGAAGTCATATATCATTGAGTATTGTCATTCTTTAGACATTTTTAATATTTCATCATTATCTCATAACTGAGTGAAATAGAATGAAGTGGAAGCTTGCCTTTATAAGTATTAATTAGGCATTTATGGTACATTCCATTTCAATCATCACATGATTGGCTATATGGGCATACCTTAGCAACATACTCCCACTTGCACTTAGAGCCAATCACCCACGAATCTCATTCATAGTGATTCAAACATGTCCATGATGCATCTACTTTGCAAGTGCTTAATCCATCAGGTTAGCAACATTTATCTACTTAGTATGTATAATGCATTTTTTTATATCTTTGCTCTGAGATGAAACCACCATAATATGGTATCTGATATTCCTTTCCTAACAAGTAGATTCATTTTTGTCACAATATCACTACTGATTCATCAATGCTTGGACATCCATAAGTTCATCATATGAAACTTTAGATCCATATATTATAACTTTGTGTTCATTACACAATTATAATCAACTTCTAACATTAATGACTATTAGTTCAGAACCCTTCTAACTAACAACAATTCTCCTTTTCAATCAAATATTTTTTAATTTGCAATAGCTTTTATTATTATGGAATCTTGCATCAATGTAACCATTTACATCCAACTCTTCTATTTATTTCTATCCTTATTGACTACCAACCTATCCTTAAGTACTTCTCAAGTATCAACAAATATCTTTCATAACCTTCCAATAGCCCTTATTGTAATTTAATATCTTCTTGTCATGTCCATACATACAAGATTATATGGGATAAGTACACTTATAGAATCATGATAGATCCATTGCTACATCCTATGACATCTTAATCATGTCATTTCCATTATTCACAATAATTCGAACATTTGGTTCATGAGAGACTAACCTAGATTCTCTCTCATTGAATTCTTTCGTGTTAAGATCTTACAACAAATTGCTATTGTATGTGCTCAAACTTCCATTATGAAACATTCAATAACTATCTCATAGGTCTTGTTCCTTATCTCATAAGATTTTTCACCTAATCCTTCATTATTGAAGGGGTTTTGATGCCATCTCTCAATATTACAATATTGAGATGTTATTCCTCATCATATGTGGACTATTCATATATGCTCCCACTAAATCCTTTGTAATTATAGATTTCATCTTTTATCTTGATTCAAGTAAATTTTTTGACTATCTTGTCAAGTCAAATGATCCCAATTCTGAGATGCTTATTTCTATCCCAGATTGAACTTTGTAGTTCATAGACTTCATTTGCATTCATGAAGTTATAAAACCTTTCAGGTTGTGACACGTACACATCCTTTGATGTATACCCTTCAAGGAATCAGATTTTTATCGTCATACATTAAATCTATAGTCTATTCTAACTACATCAACAAGCTTGACAATCGGTAAAGGAATTTTTGTCATATTTAACAACTTGAACTTATTTGAAAACATAATCAACCAATTTATCCTTATATGTTGTCCATGTAGGTATTTACCACAAGACCCTATTGCACGTTTTATGTGTTAACCCTTTTGATGGATCTATCAAAGTTCTACCTTGTTAGCTTACATGGTTTCCATAACTCATGAATAGCATCTTTGTTGACTTGTTGGTTCATCCTTTTGTGACCAACCCATCTGAACTTTTGGATCGATAATCCTCCAATCTCATATGCATTCTGCTAGAAATATTTTATTATTTATTACATGATGAACCTGGTTCTCATTAAACCCTTTTGTTGACCTTGAACATTTTGAGTTCCGCTTTTACTCCGTATGATTCTATTGGAACTCAGTTATTATATCAACCAAACACTTTTGTTTTCCGATTGAGATTAATAGTAACATTTTAAAGTTATGTTTTGTTCACAAACCTCTTAAGAAATTACTTTCTGAATTTAGGTTTCAATCTTGTATACATATTGGGACATTCCCAATTCAAATAATATATGTTAAACCATTCATATGTTACATTATTTAGTGATAGGTAAATATTAGTGAGGATATAAGAAGATTAGATTAGTTGATAATCACGACTCATCATGGTATAATTCCTTCATTCTGACACACCATTATGTACAGATGGATTTGTCTTGTGATACATTATCACAATTCTTTCCTTGAAGGTACTCAACATATCGATGTTAAGTATTTCCAAAATTGATCCAATGAATGTTTCTTAATACAACCATCAAATCCATACTTCATTTACAATCTCTCCTAGAATACATCAATATATTGTGTTTCTATTTCTTTGAGTGCATATCAATGTACTTCAAGTAAATGAAATGAGGTATGAGTAATTATCTATATCAACCATTCCATATGATATTCATGCATCACATGTATGAGGTCTAATTCAAGGCTTATCCTCACACTATATCTTGCGAAGGATGTTATTCATGCTGTGAATAAGTAATATTTGCATATTTCCTCATTTTCTATAGCCAAGGTAATCTATATTAGCATCAATATCTATTCTAGACATGCATGTCTTATATGTACGCCCTATATGACTATTGATAATGATAGTCTTGAGTTATCAATCATAATCCTTTGGTATTTAATGTTATAGACATCCATCTCAAAATATTTTTTACAAAGACCATTTAGATGATTGGGCATTACCATGAAAGATCATATCTTTTGAAAAATAAACTTTAATATGTCACTTTATTGATATATCATCCTTTCCATAACAGATTCTTTAAAGTACATGTTTTTATTTATTGCCATATAAAAATAGTAGTTCTACTAACTCTATTACATGCCCATTGGGCTAATATAGCATTAGATGTAGACTAAAGATATTGCATCACTTGCTCTACCTTTTCCATCTTTGTCCTTAGAAGAAGACCTTTACTTCTTATCAGATCATGCTCATCAAGTATGGCCAGATCTCTGTTAGGTATCACATACAAAATTGTAGAAGTCATCAAATTTATCTTATAATGCTTATACCTAAAGTGGAGGCCTCAGTACCTTTCTTCGTATCCTTTAATTCCTCTAACCAGAGTGGGTAATTTATCTTCTAATGTGTAGGTTAGTAACATTGTTGGTAATATCCTCTTACTTTCTTCACAACTCCCTTTTCTTTGAGATATGAAGACTTGTCCTTCTGGATATCTTTCAAACTATTCTTAGATTTTTCTTTTCCTTTAGACTTCCCCTTTATTTTGTCGATCATCATGATATACTTGGGTTTGTCCTTCATTCATTTGTGTCTCATCTATTCTTAACATGCCCAACAACTCTGTGAATGGTTTATTGAAGTCATTCATGTTGTACCTCTTGACAAACTGAATATATAACTCTAGAAGGGATGGTAGAATCACACTAATGGCCAACTCTTGGCCGAAAGGAAATCCTAGTCTAGCTAGGTTCTCCACATACCCAATGAGGTTGATTACATGAGGACTTACTAGATGTCCTTTTGTCATGCTACATTTGAACAATGCCTTGGAGACATCATATGTCTCTTGTCTTGACTGATCTAGGTACATGTTCTTGAGATGTGCAACCATCTCAATCGCACCGATATTCTTAGGTTGCCTCTGCAACTCATAGTTCATGGAGCATAGCATTAGACACTTGTCATCCATGACATCTTTAGTGTGCTTCTTGTAAGCATCCCTATCTGCCCTTGGTGCATTTTGAGGTAGTTCCTCTAGATCTGGCATTATTTTAGACATAAAGCTCTTGTGTGAGAACGATTCTCAACGTCCTGAACTAGTCGTGGAATTTGTTCCCATTTAGTTTTTCCTTCTCAAGGACTGATCATAGAGAAAAGTGATTGATGCTCATTTCCATTTGATTCTATAAAAGATTTGTAATTTTGTCAAATACCTATTTTTTGATTTAATTAGATTTGACTAAAATTTGAGAAAAAATAATTAGGCCTTTAATTATTTATTGTTATCATTATTTTGATCAAATTGACAATCCTCAAGTATCAAGTTGGAAAATTGTAGTGACTCCATTTTCTAATGAGCAAGATCCAAGATAAATCGAGTATGGCTTGACCAATGTCACAAAACATAGTTAATTACCAAGGTAGGCAACTTTTTCCAATTGCATCATTTGCAATTCTTGATAGATAATATGCACAACTCATTTCCATAATTATCTGCATGCTTTTGGGTCCAGACTTTGAGAATTACCACTTAAGCCTGACGCAATAGACAATACAATAATAATGTCCATGCTAAAGTGAAACCGACATTATTACCATCACACTTCCACAAGTAAGATGGCGCACCACACAGAGCCGTAACCTACAGTTAGTTGAACAAGTTTTTCATGTGTATTTCTATTAGAAAGCATCTTAAACTTAATATGTTTGATTGAGGGATTTACATATATCATATATCATATATATATATATATATATATATATATATATATATATATATATATATATATATATATATATATATATATATATATATACATACATACATACATATACTATATCCAATAACCACATATATAGTATGTACCATATACATGCTATATCCCACAACATAAACATGCAAATATAAAATAAAAAGATCTGGTTATGGCCATGACTATTAGAATTACTTGGAGCCACAAGGAACTACTACCACCTAGGTCAATCATCACATCACATGTATGAATATATTGTAGGTGTAGACATGTGCATGTCAATTTGGGTAGATCGGCTCAAACCTTAAAATGGTGGTCCCACCTCTTGGCCGGTTGGTTGGTCCTTTGGGGTGGTCGTTTAGCCTTGTGTCTAACTATTGTTTGGAACCTTTCCAAATTGTCAGTTGGGTCCACCCGAGGCCATCTGGCTCCAACGTTTTGTCCTCCATAGTTTTCCATATGGTTGGCTCATCTTACGAACTGGTTGTCCCATCTGGTGATGAACATCTTCCTTATAGTTGCAAGAAAAGAAACTATCATTTGCTATTAAACTATTACATTGTAAAGTGAAACCTCGAGTTACATTCAAGGGGAGAAAAGGTAGGAAAGAATTAACTTGACATTTAGAAGATATAGGTAGAGGTTTGGTACGCAGATCGAGATAAATAGGAATAAAACCATACCATCCAACCACACACAAATTTAGGGTTTAGGCCAAAACCACGCTACACATCTACCATCAAAACTTCTTTTAGGGAGACGCATGTAAATTTCCATATATACATACATGCATATATATATATATATATATATATATATATATATATATATATATATATATATATATATATATATATATATATATATATATGTATATATATGTATATATGTATTAGTTTGGGATTATGTGGTCTTTGATCAGATATGCATATGATAAAGTTTAAATATTTTCATAGTATGCAACAAATATGTGATTAAATAAAAAATTCGATCATATCGATTATCCTAAATCATAATAAATTGACGTTGCTCTAATATAACTATTGGTGAATACGTGCATAAAGGATAGAAGTAGAAACAAAAACTTTATCTATATGTACTCTCATAACAAGAAGATCACATCAACTACTATGAAATAGGAAGGATGGTTTAGCAAGGTATACCTGGTCCTGGATCAAGTCCAACAACAACAGCTCGCTTCAATGCAATTGTCAACTAGTTTCCCTTTGAGGGTGGTTGTGTAGCTCCTGGTCTTCACCATGAACAGTAAACAATAACAACCTCTACAGTGACTCTTGTCATCTAGCCATGGAATGCAGGTTGACTTTACTCTACGATAAGTAGACAAAGGACTCTTCCTCTAGAGTAGTCAACATGGACCAAATAGAACACTTGTCATTCAACTAGAAAAGAGAAGAAGGAATTTTCTCTCCCATTGGCGTACTAGTCACCAACTTGCTCTCCCACAATAATGATCCTCAGTTGTTATCACCCATAGATATCCCCCCCTTCTTGGGTGGTACTTGATTGAGGTCTTTCAATAACCACAACCAGAGAGGACACCATTTGTCAGAGGAACTGATTCTCAATTTTGTATGTTGTTTTCGGGGAATCCCTTAGTACCCCTTTATTTATAGGCGGGGTTAGGGTCAGGGTCCCCACTCTATACATGACTATGTGGGAGTGGAAGGGATCAAAAGATCTTGAATTTACTCAACTTGTGAACCACAAAATGGTTGTCTAGTCACATGAGACTGTCATCCCATACTACCAAATGGCCGTTTGGTAGTTTCCCAATCGTGTATAAATTTGGCAATTCGATTCCAATTAATATTATATAGTAATTTGTTGGACGAAAAGTATTGTGCAATAGAACAAGTTTGAGAAACATCCAGAACCTGTGTCTAGACCCAACTGAGCCTGTCTAACCCATTCGAGACTCTTGTGTCGCTCACCCAGACGGTCATCTGGTGAGCCTGAGTCGAGATGATCAATTCACCAGTTTGAACCAGTCAACTCAATCCTCATGTTGGGAAAAAAAATATCCAATTCAATCTTTGATTAGCCTAACAACTCAAATACTAATCTCAACACTTGAGACACTCGTCTAGCTGCCCAAACTATTGTCTCACCCAGTGAGATGGTGGTTTAGTAGTTCTGTCAGCCAATTTGTTGCTCTATTGTGTGATTTGAATACCTAAATATTGCTCAATCCATCATATTCAAGATCAAACTCCTCTTCTAACTTAGTTTCTATGTGTGTGACCCTATAGTTCCCATATCACCTTCAAAGTAAATGTGCATAACTATCTTATGGAATTAGAAAGCAAGGAGCAGTTCCGAGTCGCACATCAATGCTTCCCAAGTGATAGGAAAGTTGAAGAACCACTTCAGCCTACAATATGTGTAAGGTGTTGTCATTATTGTTTAATTCCTTTGTCACTGATATAAAGGGTGAACTCAATGCATGGATTATCATCCTTTGAATTTTCATCTCATGTTCCTTGAACTAAGATCAGACTGTTTGAGATAATGTGACCTCAATATAATATATTGATTCACATGTGAATGAACATGCGTGTCTTAGTATCACTTATTAAGTGGACAGGAATCATACTCCAGTATGAGGGACAAATCCCATATATATCACTCACTATCTATCCCCATGTGTCAAAGTAACCCAATCATCACCTTTAAGTCAACCCATCTTTCATGATAATGTTTGATGATGTCAAAGTGTACCCAACGACATGTGATGAGTGCGGTGATTTTAAGTCTAAGAATCACAATCACCACCTTCACTTTGAGAGATGACTACGACCACAAATTCTAGTTTCCATGTGTCACTCTCATGGTGGGTTTGTCTGATACACAATTATTAACATGTATCTATGTGATTGGTTTGATAATTCCATATCTTGAGTAATTAGAATTCATCATCAACCAACCCACACCCTAGTCTTATGTGTTACTGGTGTCAATCTACCTTCCAAAATAATAATCAACTAGGGACATGATAAGAATGTACATACTATTAGCATTCATATGATCTCATTCTCTAAGGTTAATACTTGAAGATATATACCATTAAGTATTGTCATTCTTTAGACATTCATAATATTTCCTCATTATCTCATAACTAAGTCAAATAGAATGAATTGGAAGCTTCCCATTATAATTATTAATCAAATCCTTTATGGTACATTACATTTTAATCATAATATGGTTGGCTCTACGTGCATACCTTACCAAAAGATTCCCACTTGCACTTAGAGCCAATCACCCAAGAATCTCATTCGTAGTGATTCAAACATGTTCATCATACTTCTGATGTGCAAGTGCTTAATCTAGCAGGTTAGCAACATTTTGCTACCTCATTGATATTTTGCATGTTTCTTATCTTTTGTTATGAGATGCAACCACCATAATATGGTATCTGATATACCTTGCCACAATATCACTATTGATTCATCAATGGTTAAAACATTTGTAGTTCATCATATGAACATTTAGATCCATATAGTATCAATCTTTGTTCATATCACAAGTATACTTGACTTCTATTGTAGAATTTAATTAATAGCTATTAGTTTGGAACCCTTCCAACTAACAACATTCCTCCTTTAAATCAAATATATTTTAATTTGCAATTACTTTTGTCATTATGGAATCTTTCATCAATGTCCTTACATTAAACTTTTCCTTTTATTGCTGTCCTTATTAATTGACTAGAAACCTATCCTTAAGTACTTTTCAAGTATTATTGGATATATTTCATGACATTCAAATAAGCCTTATTGGAATTTAGTATCATCATGTCATGTCCATACATACAAGAATATATGGGATAAGTACACGTATAACATCTGAGATGCTTGTTTCTATCCCGAATTGAGCTTTGTAGTTCATAAACATTATTTGCATTGATGAAGTTATAAAACCTTTCAGATTGTGTCGCATACACATCCTTTGATGTATTTCCTTCAAGGAATCTGGTTTTATCTTCATATGCCAAATCTCTTAGTCTATTTTAACTACAACAACAAGCTTAACAATTCGGAAAGGAATTACTATCATGTTCAACAACTTAAACTGATTGGAAAACCTATTCAACTAATTTCTCCTTTTATGTTATCCATGTAGGTCTTTGCTATAAGACCCTATTTCACCATTTAGGTGTTACCCATTTAGATGGCGCTATCAAGGTCCTACCTTGTTAGCATGCATGGTTTCCATATTACTCAAAAATAGCTTCTAGCTGACTAGTTGGCTCATCCTTTTGTAACCAACCCATATGAATTGTAGGATTCAAAATCCTCCAATCTTAGATGTGTTCTACTAGAATTATTTTATTATGTGTACATGATGAACCTGGGACTCCACAACAACTTGTGATTCTCATTGTATCATTTTATTGACCTCAAACATTTTGAGTTCTAATTTTACTCCCACGGATTCTTTTGGAACTTAGTTATCCTATCAACAAAACACTTTTGTTATTGTATTGGGATTAATAGTAATGTTCAACAAATATGGTTTGTAGATAAACCTTTTAAGAAACAACTTTCACAATGTAGGTTTCAATCCTTTAGACATGTAGGGACATTCCCAATTCAGATGATATGTGATGTCTTATAAACCATTCAGATGGTACATTATTTAGTGATATGTATATATTAGTGAGGATTTAAGAAGACTATATTAATTGATAATCATGATTCAGCATGGTAGAATTCCTTCATTTCTGACACATCATCATTTTCAAATGGATTTTTCTTGTGATACATTATCACATTCCTTTCCTTGAAGGTACTCAAGATAATGATGTAAAGTATTTCAACCTTTGATCCCATTAAATTTCTTAATACTTTCATCAAAGGAATACTTCATTTATAATCTCTCCTTGAACACTTCAAGAGATTAATGTTTTCATTTCACTGAGTACAATGGGGTATGAGTAATTATCTATTTCATTCATTCTATAAGATCTTCATGCATCACAAGTATGAGCTCTTATGGATAGTTTATCCTCCCACTATATATAGTAAAGGATGTTATTTCACATTGTGCGTAAGTAACATTTGCATATTTCCTTAGGTTCAATAACAAAGGGAATGAAGACTGACATCAATATGTATTCTAGACATGCATTTCTTATATGTACTCTGAAGATTACTATTGCTAATGGTAATCTTGAATTCTGAATTATAATCCTTTGGTATTTAATGTTATAAAAATTCATCTCAAAATCTTTGGTACAAAGATCATCTAGATGCTTGGGCATTTTCATGCAAGATCATATCTTTTTAAATATATACATTAATATCTCACTTTATTGATATATCATCCTTGTCATACAAGATGATTTAAAGTAAGTGTTTCTATATATTAGCATAATGAAATAGTAGTTTGACTTACTCTATTACATGCCTATTGGGCTAAGATAAATTTAAATGTAGACTAAATATTCCATAACACTTGCTCTGCCTTGTCCATCTTTATCCTTACATGAAGGCCTTTACTTCTTGTAGGATCCTGCACATCAAGTATGTTAGATCTCTATTTCGTATCACATACCAAATTCAAGATGTAATCAAATTTATCTAATAACATTTATACATACAGTGGAGGCCTCAGTGCCTTTCTTCTTATTCAATAATTCCTCTAACCAGAGTTGGCAATTTCTCTTCCAATGTCCAAGTTGTTGACAATGGTGGCAATCACCTCTTACTTTCTTCACACCTCCCTTTGCTTTGAGATCTGAAGACTTGGGCTTCTGGATATCTTTATAACTCTTCTTAGCTTTTCCCTTTTCCTTTAAACTTCCCCTTTGTCTTGTTGATCATCATCGTGCACTTGGGCTTGTCTTTCTTCATTTGTGTCTCAGTTGTTTTCAACATGCCCATCAACTCTGTCAATGGTTTGTCAAAGTTTTTCAAGTTGGAGTTCATGACAAATTGACTATATGACATTTACAGGGACTGCAAAATCACATCAGTAGAAAAATATTGGTTCAAAGAAAATCCTAATCTAGCTAGGTTCTCCACATACCCAATGAGCTTGAGTACATGAGAACCTACTGGATCTCCATGTGCTATTCTACATCTGAATGATCCCTTGAAGACATCATATCTCTCTTATTTTGCCTGATCTTGATACATGTTATTTAGATGTGTGACCATCTCAATCACACCAATATTCTCATGGTGCCTATGGAACTCATAGTTCATGGAGAATAGCATCAGACACTTTACATCCACAACGTCTTCAGTGTGCTTCTTGTAAGCATCCATGTTAGACATTGGTGCATTTTGAGGTGGTTCCACTGATCCTTGTGTTTCCAGGACATAGAGTTTGCACTCCTGTGTGAGAATGATTCTCAATGTCCTGAACCAGTCATGGAAGTTGTTCCCAGTTAGTTTGTCCTTTCCAAGGACCCATCACAGAGAAAAGTGATTTTTGTTCAGTGCCATTTTATTCTACAAAAGATTAGCAATTTTTTCAAAAACTTATTTTTTTATTTAATTTGATTTCATTAAAATTTGAGCGATAATCATTAGGTCTTTAATTAATTATTGTTATCATTATTTTTATCAAACTAACAACCCTCAAGTATCAATTTAGAAAATTTTAGTGAATCAATTTTGTAATGAGTAATATCCAAGATAATTCAACTATGGCTGACCAACGTTGAAAATCATAATTAATTATCAAAAAAAAAAGAGAAAGTGTGAGGAAAAATGACAAGAAGATATTAGAACATCAATTTGGAAGAGATTATGAAAAAAGGAGTTCATTTTGGTGATGATACTAGGAAATAGAATCCTAGAATGGCATCTGATATTTCTTCTATGAAATTTTGCCAATTGCATCATATACAATTCTTGATAGGTAACATGCACAACTCTTTGCCATAATTATATGCATGCTTCTGGACCCATACACTTTGAGAATCATCAGTTAAGCCTGACCCAATATCCAATATGATAATAATGCACCTCACAAAGGCAGAACCTACATTATTACCATCACACTTCCATAAGCTAGATGGTGCACTAGCTGAGGCGTAACCTACGCTTAGTCAGATAAGTTTTTCATGTGTATTTCTATTGGAAAGAATCTTAGACTTAACTTAATATGTTTTATTGAGGGATATATATATATATATATATATATATATATACATCTATTGTATCCAATCACCACATATATAGTTTATCGCATACATGATATATCCCACAACTTAAACATTCAATATAAAAAAAATTTATGGTTACGGCCATGTCTAATTGTAATTATTTAGAGCCACAACGAACTACCACGACCTAGGTCAATCATCACATCACATGTGTGAACCTATTGTTGGTGTAGATCTTTGCTTTCCGATCTGAGTTGATCGATTCAACCCTTGAACCGGTCTTCACTCCTCTTGGTCGGTTGGTGGGTCCTTTGGGGCGTTCGTCTGGCCTCCTATCATATTGATGTTTGGAATCCTTCCAAACAATCGGTAGGGTCCACCAAGAGATTTTCTAGGTCCATTGTTATGTCCTCCATAGTCCTCCACATGGTCGGCTCATCTTACGAAATGATCATCCCATCTGGAGATGAACATCTTCCTCGTCATTGCAAGAAAAGAAACTATCCTATTGCTATTAAACTATTACATTGTAAACAGAAACCTCGAGTTACATTCCAGGGGAGCAAAGGAAGGAAAGAATTGACTTTACATTGGAAAGAGAGAGGTAGAAGTTCAGTATGCAGACCGAGATAAATATGAATAAAACCATACCATCCAACCACACATGGATTCAAGGTTTAGGCCATAAGAACACAACAAATCCCCCATCAAAACTATTTTTAGTGCAACCCGTGCAAATTGTACACACACACACACACACGCTCGCACACACAAACACACACACACACACACACACACACATATATATATATATATATATATATATATATATATATATATATATATATATATATATATATATATATATATATATATATATATATATATATATATATACATATATATATACTTATATATATATTTGTGTATGTATATATTAGTTTCAGATTATGTGGTCTTTGATCAAAAATGCATGTGAGATAGATCAAATATTCGCATCGTATGCAATAAATAAATGATTAAAACAAAAATCCGATCATATTGATTATACTAAGTCATAATAAATTGATGTCTATCTAATACTACTTTTGATGAATACAGGCACAGAGTGTAGCAGTGAAAACAAAAAATGTATTTGTCCATATTTTCATAACAACAAGATCGCGTCAACTACAGTGAAATAGGAATGATGGTCTAGCGAGTTATGAATGGTCCTAGAGAATGTCCGACGATAACAAATTGCTTCAATGAAACTGTCAACGAGTTTCCCTTAGATGGTGGTTTTGTAGCTCATGGTCACGAACAACAAACACAAACAACTTCTATAGTTACTCTTGTGGTCTAGCCACAGATTAAAGGCTAAATTTGATCTCCAAGCAGCCGATAAAGGACTCATGCCTCTAGAGTAGCTCACACTGACCAATAAGAACTCCTTTCATTCAGCTAGAACAGACAAGAAGTAGTTTTCCCTCCCGTTGGTGTACTAACCACCAACTTTCTCTCCCACAATAGTGATCCTCACTTTTATCTCCCATATCTATCCCTCACTTGTCAGGTAGGACTTTCTTGGGATCTCACGGTTACCACAACTAGAAAGGACAAAAATTTCCAGAGGAACTGATTCTCAATTACCTATGTTGAGCTCTAGGAATCCCCCAATACCTGTCTATTTATAGGCAGGGTTAGGGTCAAGTTTCCTAGTATGTACGGGATTTTGCAGTAGTGGAAGGGACTGAAAGATCTTGAATTTGAATAAGCTGCAAACCAGAGAATGGTGGTCTGGTGACCCAGACGGTCGTTTGATCACACGAGATGGTCGTCTCACACTTCCAAACGGTTATTTGGAAGTTCCCAAATTGTATACGAATTTTGCAATTCGATTCCAATTAATATTACATATTAATTCTTTGCACCACAAGTATTGTGCAATAGAACAAGTTTGGGAAACATCCAAAACCTCCGTATGGCCCCATCCAATCCATATCACCCATGTGAGACACCCGTCTCGCTCACCCAGATGATTGTTTGGTGAGCTTTAGTTGATCCGATTGATTCAATAGTTTCAACCAGATAGTTCACTCCTCATGTTGGGCAGAGCTTAGCCAATTCGATCTTTGATTATCCAAACAACCCAAACTACTGTCTCAACACTTGAAACTCTTGTCTAGATGCCCAAATGGACAGATCACCTATTGATATGGACGTTCTATAGTTCAGTCATCCAATTTGTTACTCTGTTGTATGAATTGAATATCTAAACACTTTAGTAATGAATTCAATCATCATTGAAAATCAAACTTATCTTCTAGATGAGTTCCTATGTGTGTGACCTTATAGGTCCCATATCACATTGGCAGTGAATGTCCATAACTAACTTATGACATCACAAGAAAGGAGTGATTCATAGTCGCACATTAGTTCTACCTAAGTGAATTGAAAGTTGAAGAACAACTTCAACCTACAATCTGTATAAGGTGTTGCAGTTATTGTATAATTCCTTTTTCACTGATATCTAGAGTGAACACAAGGCATGGATCTTCATCCTCTTAACATTCAACTCATTTTCCTTGAACCAAGAGAAAACTGCCACAAATAATGTGACTTCAATATCAAATATCTATTCAAATGTTCATGCACATGCATTTCTCGGTCTCACATATCAAGTATTCAGGATATCATACTCTACTAGAAGGGACATATCCCATATCTATCTCTTATAGTATATCCCCATCTATTAAGGTCACCTAATCATCACTTTTATAACAACCTATGTTTTAGGATTGTGTTTGATGATTTCAAATCATACCCAACGATATGTGACGAGTGTAGTGACTTGAGGTCTAAGAATCACAATCACCACCTTCACTATGAGAGATGACTATGACCACCAATTGTGGTTTCCATGTGTCACTCACAAGGTGGGTCTATCCAATACATTGTTCTCTAACCTGTATCTGTGAGCTAGGTTTCATATTACCACATCATGACTAATGAGATCATGTCATCAACCAACCCACACTCTAGTCTTATGTGTTATTGGTGTTTATCTACCTTCAACAATAACACCTGACTAGGGACATGATAAGAATGTGCATGCTCTTAGCATTCATATGATCTCATCCTCAAAGGATAATACTTGAAGACATACATCATTGAATATTCTCAATTTTTAGATATGCATAATATTTCCTCATTATCTCATAATTGAGTGAAACAGAATAAATTAGAAGCTTGCATTTATAATTATTATTCAAATCCTTTATGGTACATGCCGTGTGAATTATCACATGATTGTCTCTATGGACATACCTTACCAACATATATACCCTTAGATAGGCCCAAAGTGAAGTCCACATCTCCTCCAACCTACCCCTGGTGGCCAAAGAACATATGAAACAAATAGGTCCAAGAATGAACCAAGTACGAGAGCGAAGAGCTGATACAGAGGCCACCACTACCACAGTACAAAAGAATCATTGTGATACCTCACTCAAAATCAAAAGAGTCAAGCTTGAAGGATTGTAGAGATTAGAAAAGTCATGCCACAAAAACTGGTCATGCCACATTGACCCAAAACAGCCGCACCATCTTGCATAGCCATGTGGCAGCTTAGTCAAAATGAATGTGGCACTCAAAATGGCCAATGCATCTCCAAGTCACCACAACTTTGTTAACCACCATTTTTTAGGTGACCACCACTATCATGCCATCATCAGTTCAAAATCACAACTATTACTGTGATATTCTCCATTTTCTCACCATGGTCATTCCACTCCACCATGCTCGTGCTCACTCCTACCCACCACGGCTGTGTTGCCTAGGAAGACCGAGTTGCATACAATTTTTCCAGTGCATTTCCCACTATACCCCCACTTGACCTAGTGCTTCCCCACCACCTATATATACATCGGTGGCAGCTAGGGCATGAGGTTCACTACCTTCTGTCCCCTCCAAAATCCCATTTTTGCATTCCATCCATTCCATCACTTCTCCAACTCATTTCTACTCCATTTTTCCATTTTCAACACAAAAATCCAAGTTTCCCATTGTTTTGACCCTATTCCACCATCATTCCTTGCCCTTGCACCTTGTTGGAAGGAGGAGGACGACCTTGAAGTAGCTATAGAGGGGATCATTCCACCTACACTGAGCTCCATGGCTACTGTAACGACCTTGACCTAGGTTATGAGGTAACCCTATTTGTTTTGGTTAATAATGTTTCTTAGAACTTTAATATAATCTTCTAAGGTGCTTTGTTATCATTTGACAGACTTATGTTTCAAGTTTGGTCCTGATTGAATGTTATTTGAGCAATTTTCCTTTGTTTTGGATGAAAGTGCAATTTACCCAAATTGAGGGGCTATAATGCAAAATGTCACATGTTGAATGTACCCCATGTGTTTTAGAATAAAAAAAGATAGAATTATGCTAAGTGGTGGCTTGTGGAAAGCCTAAATTCCAAGTTTGAACTTGTTTGAACAATGTTGGTACCTTGTGCACCAATTTTGGTACAAAATGTAAATTACCCAAAATGTGGGGTCAATGTGCAAATTACCACCTCTAGAGTGTCCCTACCCAATCCTAGTATCATGTATATGAGAGAGAAGGAATAATATACCATGTTTGAATCAATTGTAAGTGATGGTGATCTTGGTAATAAAATGACCAAGAAAAGGGTTGAATATGAAAGCTTAACATGGGGTTGTATCAAGTTGAAAAGCTTATATATGAGTGCATATTAGCCAAGGATCCATAGTACATGCATCATATCATTTTGTGGACTCTTCACAAAGTCCATATCGTGCAAATCACCTAAAGGAGGTGGGTTGTATTGGGTCACAACTCCCTTGGTAAAGTTGTGGCATGTTGTGAATAAAGTGATGATTTAATTGATATATTTTATTCAAAAGGATAAGTAATGGACGAATTTGTATCTATATATGATCCTAAACCATTTTGCAAGATAATATAATTGTTGATGCATGCATATACATGTGTCATCCATGCATGGACACGTGGAACCTACTAGCATGGTTGAGACATAGGTTTCAACACTCCACCATGCTCAACATGGTCGACACCAAACAAACCTAGAAAGCCTAATCACTTGTAGTAATGTCACCACTCATCCAACATTCAACCAAGGTGCCCCAAAGAATAACACTCTCTCTCATGATGCTAAAGCACTAAAGGCATACTGTAGATGTGGCAAATTGCATGATAACCCTCTCAACTGGGTAAATTGCAATTTGACCCAAAATAAGCACAAAAGCACAAACATCGTCTAAACATGATCAAAATGAAAACTTAAGCTTTCCTCGAGCTTTAAAAGCATCTGAAAGGATTAGAGCAAGGTTCTAAGCACTGAATCCAGTAAAACAAATAGGGCTAGCCCAAAATATAGGTCAGGGGTCTTACAAGCCATAAACCCCTAACAAGGAATTTGCCCTTGAAATCCTAAGTGAAAAGAGATGGGTACTTCCTACACATCTCTTCATCTCCCTCCCAAATGGCTTCCTTAATGGCATGGTGGTGTCAACGAACCTTTATCAGCACCATGTTCTTCTTCTTCAACTTCTTCACTCTTCTATCAAGGATCAACAAAGGTCCTTCAACATACGACATATCTTCTTCCAACTCAACCTCCACTAGCTACATCACTAAATTGTTATCAGGGTAGCACTTCCTCAACATAGACACATGGAAAATTAGATGCAACATGTGAAACACAGGATGTAACTCAAACTTGTAGGCCACCTTCCCAACACATGCACCACAAGGTAAGGTCCCATAAACCTAGGAGCCGACATAGCCTTCTTCCCAAATGTCAGAATACCCTTCCAAGGAGAAACCTTGAGACACACCATGTCTCGCACTTAGAACTACCACATCCTATAATGATTATTAGCAAATGACTTCTCTCTGTCGGTGACTAGTTTCACTTATTATAGAATCACATTGATCTTCTCAATTGTCTACTGCACAAGCTCAGGGCCTAGGAGTTGGTATACACCTATCTCATACCAACATAATAGAGATCTACAATGTTTCCAAAAAAATGCCTCATAAGTTTCCATGTTATTATCCTCTAATAATTGTTATTATAAGAAAACTATATCAAACTGAGGTGCACATTTGAACATTCCAAAAACTACCAAACACCAGCCCTCAACAAATCTTCCAAAGTTTGTATGGTCCTCTCAAACTGACCACCCATATGTGGGTGAAAAGTTGTACTAAACTTTAACTGCATACCCAAAGCTATGTGAAAATGCTCCCAAAAGTGACTTGTAAACTAAGGACCTCTATCTAACACAACAGTAGCTAGAACACCATTCAATCGGACAATCTCATCAAAATGTATTTCAGCGAGCTTATCCATCGTATGTGTTGTCTTCACATGGAGGAAATGCGTTGACTTGGTCAACTTGTCAATGATCACACAAATGAAATCATGTCCTTCGAATATCCTAGGGAGGCCAACCACAAATTCCATCATAACATGATCCCATTTCCACTGCAATATAGGAAGCGGTTCCAAAATCCTTGTAGGCTTATGATGCTCTACCTTAACCTGCTGACACATATGATATCTTGCAACAAACTTTTCCATGTCATGCTTCAAACTATGCCACCAATATAAGTCCTTCAGATTATGGTACATCTTGGTGATACTTGGGTGCATAGCATACATTAAAGAGTGAAACTCTTGCAAAACCATCATTATCAGAACATCAACATTGGGAACCACAACTCTACTGTGGTAACACACTGCCCCATCCTCTGACTCATGGAAGCGATCACACTTGTCACTACCAAACTTTGATCGTATATGTTGTATCGTAGGGTCAACCTATTGTGCCTCTCTGATCTGCTTCCTCAACATAGGCTTCACCTGCAACTGTTCCAACAACCCAACTAACAAGGAAACCTCTAACTATACATTGATTTAACGTAAGGATACCAACATTTCTCCCCTATGACACACCAAGGTACACAACTATTCTTTATCTGTAGAAGACAAGGAAGAGGACTTCCTACTAAGCACATCTTCCATGACATTTTCCTTCCCTGGATGGTAATAAATAGTATAGTCATAATCCTTGATTAACTCCATCTAGTTTGGATGTCTCATGGTCAAATTATATTGGAAAAGATGTACTTTATGTTCTTGTCATCAGTGAAGACCTGACACTTTTCATTGTATAGGTAGTACCTCTAGATCTTCAAAGCATGAACCATAACTGCTAACTCATGTTCATGGGTTGGGTAGTTCTTCCCGTGTTTCTTAAGTTGTCATGAAGAAAAAGAAACCACATTTGTATCCTGAATCAACACACAACCCAGATCATTGCTCGACGCATCATAGAAGACTATGTATCATCTCCCTTGTTCAGGGAGAACTAGCATTGGTGCACATGTAAACTTCTCCTTCACCGACTGAAAGGCACATTGACACTTGTCATTCCAGACAAAAGGCACATCTTACCTCGTGAGGTTTGTTAGGGGTAACACTATGGCATTGAAGTTCTTGATGAACTTCCTATAATATCCTACCAAACCCATGAATATAAGCACTTCTATCAGCATCTTCAATTGTTCCCACTCTAGCACGGATTCAACATTGTTGGGGTCCACATCAACACCCATAGTACATATCACATGTCCTAGGAAAGACACATCCTTTAGATAAAACTCACACTTGCTGAATTTTCATACAACTAATGTTGACCTAACACGGTCAACACCTGACGAAGATGTTGTTCATGTTGCTAAATGTCTCTGGAGTGTATCAAGATATCATCTATGAATACCACCACCAACTGATCAAGAAATGGCAGAAACACCTGGTTCATTAAGTCCATGAATGTAGCCAGTGCATTTGTTAGCCCAAATGACATAACCATGAACTCATAATGACCATACTAAATCCTAAAATCTGACTTAGGTATGTCATCCTCCTTGATCCACAAGTGGTGATAATCACATGTCTATCTAGGAAAAGATTGTATCATCTCATAACTGGTCAAACAAATCATCAATCTATTGTAAGGGATACTTATTCTTTATTGTCACCTTGTTTAAATGTATGTAATCTTTACACAGCCTCATGGATCCATCTGTCTTCTTGACAAACAACATGGGGGCACCCCATGGAGACATGCTCGATCTGATGAAACATTTCCCAAGAAGATCTTGCAACTATTTCTTCAACACTATGATCTTAGTGGATCCATACAGTATGTTTTCTGAGCTGTCGACTGCAAACCCGGGACTAGACTAATCTCAAAGTCAATCTCTCAAGGAGGGGGAACACTTGGGATCTCATATGAAAAAAAATCCTTCAACTCACGAACAACGTGCACTTCTTAGATTCTAGGACCTCATGCCTTAGTATCCACCACATGTGCCAAAAACACCTCACAACCTTGTCTCGTCAACTTCTCAGACACCATCGTCGACACCAGACTTGTCGAGAGAATCTTGCTATCTCCTCAAAATATCCACATCAAATCACCATCTATGAACGTCTCCACCTAGTAAATATAGTCCAAGACCACTTGATAATTCTCCGAGGTGTCCATTCTAAGGATCACAACGAATCCATGCATATCAAGTGGTATAAGATTGACTTGAATGTTGTTCCCTGAAAAAAAAAGGACATAGGAAGGACACACCTCCTACAACTTAGTGGAACCTACCAATGGGGTTTCCAAATGAAGACTATCCCATCTATGACTAATAGGCAAGGAACAACTATCAATCACTTCTCGAGTGACAAAAGAGTGTGTTGCACCCAGGTCAAACAAAATAGACATGAAGCAACAAGAAGACAAATCTGAATGAAATAACTCCATCTAACCTACCACTACTTGTGAGTTGACCACTCCTTCTATTTGAATCATGCCATAGAATCACATCATTGCATGTTGTCACCATCTTCCTATGTTGGCTTGTCCTGAGGAACTAGCTTGAGATGCATGTCC